>CAUYUJ010007269.1:457500-470000 GCA_963575745.1 Prorocentrum cordatum | reverse complement strand
CAGGCCTTGCCAGTGCAGAGTGGCGGTGCACCCGGACTTTGCCGAACAGCTTTGCAGCGGGAGATGGCCGTCGGGTTGAGGTTACAGGGAAAGGCGCAAGCAAAAACGAAGCGTCGGAGATCGCTTGCCTTCGAGCCGTCGCTTCGCTCATCAGCGGTGCGTCGTTGTCGATCGCCGATTGGCCGCGTTCTGACGAAGATTTGGAGGCGATCTCGGCCGTGGCGACGAGAGGGGATCCAGGAGGCCCCGGCCGCGGGGACACGGTGTACGCCAGGCTTTGCCAGCGCTTCGGTATTCTCTGACTGCATGAGGCACGCTTTCGCTGGGCTTCCAGCCGTTTGCGCTGTTTGAGCAAGGGAAAAAGAGTTATGATGGCGGTACATCGGTCTCGACCGCCGAAGGGCAGCCGTTGATCAATATTTTGAATCGATTTAGTCAGTGGCGACAACAGGGGCTTCAGCAGGCCTCCGACAAAAACTGTCCACTGGCATCGTCAGGAGAACAATCACCACTGTTGCCCAGTGCTCGGCCCCTCCACCCCCCCCAACCTCCTTATCACCCGTAGGGTGGTCGTATAGGTTCATATATAAATATATACATAGTTGTATAGGAGCCCTGCTGTATTCCCGCCCCGTCCTATCCGCAAACGGCGACGTAGTCGCACCCTGGTGCCGTCGTCGCAGCAAAGGGGGTGACGTCGTCGCACCCCGGCGCCATCGCCGCACCCCCCCTACGCCCCATCCGCAAAGAGCGCCCGTCGTCGCACCCCGGCGCGGCGCCGTCGTCGTCGCACCCCCCTTCCCCCCCTTCCCCCCCCTCCCCCCGTACCTCCTATCCGCAAAGGCCGCCGTCGTCGTCGCAGACCCCTTCCCTCCTTGCGTCCTATCCGCAGAGGACGCCGTCGTCGCCCCCCCGCCGTCGTCGCCCCCCCCCCTCCCTACTTCCCGCCCGCAAAAGGCGCTAGAGGGCGCCGTCGTCGCATCCCGCCGCCGTCGACGTCGCACCCCGCCCAACGACCCATCCGCAAAGAGCGCCCCCGTCGTCGCACCCTGGCGCCGACCGTCGTCGTCCCACCCACCCCCTTCCCCCCCCCCCCCGCACTTCCTCTCCGCAACTTTTGGGGCCCTCTTGGCCCCCACGGGCCCCCCCCCCCAACTTTCGGCCACGCCACCCCCCCCCTTCCAAACCAGCCGGACCGGGCTCACCGGGGAGGGGTTTGGGGAGGGGGAACCACCTCATACGCCGTGACCCCAAGGGGTCGGCGGATAAGCGAGTGCGCACACAGTGCTGTTTGACTGGGATATAAGGGGGGATGGATACCCTGCCGCTCGGGGTTGTATAATTGTTCTTGGAAGCTTCACGGTGGAGCAGAGCCATATCTAAAGTTCAACACGAAAAGGGGGGCGTGAACTCCGGGCGCGGGGTGCTGGTAGAATCTATTCTTCTTTTGACAAGAGAACCTATGGGGATTGACAATAAACGTCAATGATGGGATGCCAACGCCAACATCCCCCCCACACCTGCAATTGGTTTTGCAAAAACGATGCGGCCGCGATTGCAGTGTCTGCTCAGCACTGGTTTGCACACTTCTGCGGCCAAGCTGGCGTTCATAACCTCGTGCGCAGCGCGGCCAGCTTGATTGGCACAGTTGATGCGGCCGCGATGGCGCTTACCAGTGGGTACTTCCCATCGCCTTTCTGATGCCGCGCTGGCGCTCTGGCACTTCAGTGCGGCCGGTGATGCGGGCAGCCGTGATAGCATGATGGCCTCGATCACGGTTGCAAGGATGATGATAACAGCGATGGGGATGACGATACTGAGGATGTTGCCAAAGCCAATGACGGCAGCGATGCTGGTGACGACGATGACGATGATGATGCCCACGTATCGGTGACGAAGGTGGCGGCCATGGGGGCGATTAGCGATGATGACGGCTGAGATGCGGTGCTGCTGATGCGGGTGATGAAGATGCGCACGCTAAAATTCAATACATTCGGCATGCTGCCTGTTGAACAACAGTTGGTGTGGAGTGGGCATGAAGCGCTCTATTTCTAATTGCCTAGAGCACGAATGTTTTGGGACAGATTTCGGCAGACTCGCTGTTTGGCGCGCGCGTGTGAACCCCTATCGTATTGTGTGCTGTTGTTATGCGCGCTAGGGGCATGTTAGATGCGGGTCATGGACGAGAGTGCTACTATCATATGGTTCTAGAAGGACTCCAGCAACTGCGCGCTTGTTACCACCAGCCTATACGGCTGATTCGCATCCAAGGCTACTATTTTCTTGTGTGACTTCGACATGGGCGGTGCACACGTGTGGACAGCGTGGAATATGTTGCACCGGATTCTGGCAGAGTGATGTTCTGAGATGAGTGACTGCGCGATCACAGGGATGAGGGGAGATCGGTGTCCGATTGCCTGGGGGTGAATTTTCGGACATGCAGGCTGGATGATCGTGCAAAACAGATGCGATGTGAGAAGCAGGGGAGTCCTCAAGTCTGGGGGAACGGGTGGTCGAGATCATTTTCTTGCGAAAGGATCACCATCGACGTCTGCATCCTCGAGATCGAGCCAGCGCAGGAGGCGCCCACGGACGGGCACGAGGCGAGAGCCCCGAAGACCCAGACCCAGCGCACAGGGCGCGCACGAGGCGCCCGCGGGCGAGCACCGTGCGCCAGCCCGGAACACAGAAAGCAGCCAGCACGGGGTGCTCCTATAGAATGAGGCGCCCACGCGCCCCCGCGCGCGCACCAAAAGTGCCCAAAGGTGCAAGCACCAAGCTCTCGGCGCAAGCACTGCCCTGGCCGTAGAGCCGGCTGGATACCCAGCCCGACCCGAAGGACCGCAGGAGCCGCCGAGCCCTCCCCGAAGCCCCGCAAGGGACCAGGCAGGCCTCCGGCCGCGAGGCCGCGCGCCCCCCCCCCCTCGGGGCAAACCGCCCCCCCCCCCCCGGCGCGGACATGACCGCTCGCGGCCGCCGACCGCGAGCCGCGCGCGCGCTCGTCGCGGCGACGGCCGCGGCGTGGCTCGCGCAGCTCATCTCGGGCGGAGGCGCCGCCTCGGCCCAGGTCAGGGGAGGAAAGGGACCAGGCCCCGACGGGTGGCGTTTATTTGCTAGCCTCGGGAGCGGAAAAGAGGGGGGTGATGACTAGGGAGGGGTGGATAGCATGGCGTGGGCCACGATATCTCCCCAGATTTCATGGCGCCTCTTCTCATTTGCTCACGTCCTTGGCGCCCCCCCGCTGGGCCGCGCACATGCTGCCGGCCATGATTTGCACTCCCCTCTCTTGGACACCCCCCTCTTGGCCGCTCCCGATAGCCGGCCCTGGGAGCTTCCTGGACGGCCCTGCCCTGTCCCATTCCTCCCACGGGTGCGTTTGATTACTGAGCGGCTTCGCTCGTCGGAGAGTGCCTACTCTCAGGAGGGAAAGAAACACACAGACACAATTAATCGTCGACTCCCAGGAAAATATGCAAAAATATGAGAAGTGGTGGGGAAGACAAAAACCCAGAAAATTGGGGAAAATATGGGGGATATTTTTATTTGTGTGTATTTATTTGTGTGTTCCAGTTCCCCTTCATACTCTGGGGGGGGGATTTTTTATTTTCCTACCAGGGCGCATACGTCGGCGTGCCGCCGGCGCGCGGCGCGCCCGGCAGCCGCCCCGCCCAGCGGCCGGGGCCGCCCGCGCCGCGCGCGCGGCCCCTGGGCGGCGCGGCGCAGCCGGCGGTGCCGCCCCTGCTGCGCGCGTTGGCCCTCTTCGGCCTCGTGGCCAGCGCCGCGGAGACCCGGAGCCGGAGGCTCAGAGGAGGAGAAGGTATACCCACCATATACCGCTCCCCTCCCCTCGTGTTTTCCCTTCATTTGGGCCTCCTACCGGAGGCCCTCGTCGACGCCGTTGGATTCGCGTCGAAATTCTGGTCAGAGCGCACCCTGAGAGAGGTCCGGGGAGCAGCGGTATCGGTACCCTCTGGTCGGGTGTTGGTGGAAGTGCCCCCGGCCCAAGGTGCCCCCAGCTTTTCGCTCCATTTTGGAGCCTCTGGGGTCCTCTGGGCCTCGTGAGGGGTGCCCTGGAGGCCGCCCAGGCCACCCCGAGGATCCTGGGGACACCTTGGGCCAGGGGCACCTCTAGCAACACCCGACCCTTTGGTTTCCCCAGAGGCGCTCCGCGGGCGCGCAGCGCGGCCGCCGCGCCGTGGTGGCCGCGGGTTGGCGAGGGGCTCCGGCAGGGCTCCGCGGGGCCGGCGTCGGGCCAGCGGCCGCCTCGCTGCCGCCTCCTGGCCGGCCTCGCGCCTCCTCGCCCCCCACTTTTTGTAGTGGCCTTCGGCCAGTGCCACCGATCTGAGTCGCTTGGGGTGCCCCCCAGACTGGGCGGCGACACTTCGCCGACAGACACGCACGCGCACGCTCGCAGACGTTACGCGCACACTATTCCTGGGCTTCCTCCTCGGCGCCCTTCGCTCCCACCGTGGAGGGCCAGCGCCGGCCCGCGCAGGCCTCGCAGTGTCTCTGCCCTCTCTCTCTTCCCCTCGAGGTCGGAGTCCCGGCTTGGTGTAGCCCTGGGTTTGGGTTTGCTGGCCACGGATCTCGATCAGGGGCAGCCGTGCGAGCAGCCATGCGAGCTTCCGCAGAGCTGCGGATCGAGGCTCCCGAGCGCCTCTGCCCTGCCGCCTTGCCCCCCCGCCCCTCCATCATGGCCACCAGTAGCTTAAAAAACGTGTGATGCTCCATGCTTTCATGGCCACCAGTAGCCAACAAACGCATGTGATGTTTTCATGGCCACCAGTAGCCATACAACACGTGTAATGTTCCACCTCCCCCGTCCCCCCTGCTCCCTGGGGTCTCCCGTCTTTGGAGCTGTGGTGGGGGTCCCCAGAGGCTCCCCATAGGGCAGAGGCCTGGTGAGGGCCAAGAGCGACCACCACCCTGGGTCCTCGAACCTCGAACCCGTCGGCCACGAATTGCGATCCCTGCCTTTGCGGGTTCACCCGACGCTGGGATATCGGACACCACCGCTGGGGTTCATTTGGCTGCGCGCTTCCTTCGACTTCTGAACCCCCGCCTGGCTTGTCGGGGATCTGACCTGCCGGGGTAGTGCTCACCTGTGTCCTCGGGCCCCGAACCTCGAACCCGGACCCTCGGGCCTCGCACCTCCCCCGCTCCACCGCCCTCCTGCCCAGGTCTGGAGGCTGCTGGACTGCTGCGGGAGACGGCGGACAGGTCCAGCAGTGCGGTGGGGGCCGGCGGGGGCCACGAGCATGCTGACCGCCTTGCGCGCGAAGACAGCGGCGAGCCCAGGGAACCTTGGCATCCTCGCGCCACGGAAGAATCACCAACAGAAGGTTTCGAGCAATTTTCGGCCTTCGCAGGCCCTCATTCAGGTGTGAAATGACCTCTGCTTCGATTGGCTGGTCACTTCCAGTGTCCAAGCTAGCAGTCACCCGCGGCGGCAGTGCAATCTGGCATCGCGCTCTCCTCCTCCACCACCTCCTCCTCCTCCTCCTCCTCCTCCTGCTCCTCCTCCTCCTCCGCCAAATGAATGGTAGATGGGTTTCGACAGACTGCGCGTTCGTCACATGAGGGTGGCCTCCCAGACTGTGGATCGCAATCATTAATGTGGGTATAGGCACGTACGTACTTGACTGCTCCCAGGGACCGTCAGCCTGAACGACTCGGGATCCAAAGCCAGCACCGGGAATAAGTCCAGACCCTCGAGGAGAACCATGGCGTGGAAAGATCGCAACGTCCAATATATCATGGCCGGGCCACGGCCCCTCTCACAGTTCACTGCCCCCTTTTTGTCTTCTTGCCCCGCACACTCCGCCCCCACTCGTCCGTACACGCACGTCGGGCCATGGTGCCTCCCCTCTCTTCTTGAAGCATCCCAGACGAGGGCCACGCCTCGGCAGAGGCCGGCGCAAGCCAGCGGATGCGCAGAACGGCGCCGGGGCCGCCACCGGAACCTCTCGGAAGGCTACAGCGGCGGGCGGCTGGAGGCGAAAGCGAGGCGCCCATAGCTTACTAGGGGCCCAGGGGCTCCGGAGTTGGCCTCCCGGCTCCCCCTTTCTCGGGGGCACCCCGTGCGTGCGAGCAGCGCGGCGTCGGAGGTGCGGCAGTGGGTCGGGCGGGGCGAAGGGAGGGGGACGAGAATCGCTCCCGGGCGTGCTCTGAGAAGGTCGCGCCGCCCGACTGCATCCTCCTGGCCCCTCGCCTCCCATTCTCAGGAGAGGAAAAAACACACAGACACACAAAAAACCCGAAAATATGGGAAAATATAGGGCATATTTTTATTTGTGTGTATTTATTTGTGTGTCCCAGGGCCCCTCGCCTCCCACTCTGCCCCTGTCCTGCGGCCTCGGCTCGGCACCGCGGCGTCGGGTGTCCGCGGAGGGTGCCGGCGCTGGCCCCCCTCGGCCCCCTCGGGCCGAGGGGGTCGCTCTCGCTCCCGCCCCGCGCGGCCTCCCCGCGGCAGGCCTCGGGGCCTCCGCGCGCCCTCTCGCCCGAGGAGGGGGAGGAGGAGGAGGAGGAGGAGGAGGAGGAGGAGGAGGAGGAGGAGGAGGAGGAGGAGGAGGAGGAGCAGGGGCCAGGCAGGGAGCTTCGGAGAGGGCGGCTGCGCGCAAGAGGGACCCTGTACGCAGGAGTGGCCGCTCGCATCGGGGATCGCCGAATTACAGAGGTGGTTTTTGCCCCAAACTTGGGTGTCCCATCGAGTGTCTACGAACAGGAATTGCGTAGACTGTGCAGTAGATCTGCGGAGCATGCTAATTACGTATCTTCGTAGCTTCGGCGCAAGAACAGTTCTGGGTCGGGCCGAACGAAAGGGGGGCATCGGGAAGGGGGGGGTACGCAATCTGTTGCATGCAGCTGATGTCAGCCCTACCGAGGCGCCCACTCCTCGACACATGGCCGCCTGCGGCGCCGGGAGGCGCCACGAAAATCAGCTGCGCGAGCGGATTCTCCCCCCCCCCCCCTTTGCTATCCCCCCCCCTTGCGCTCGGCCCGCTTGGGGGCACCTCCCTTCTGCAGCCGGCACCCCCTATACAGTCGAGGCCCTGAAGAAGGAACCCTTTTCGTTGGGGAGGGGCTCGGTGTTCCTTGATTGTTCTACAGCTTGCCTCGGGTTTTCCTTAGGTTTCCCATGGGAAATCGAAGTTGAACTTGTGGGAAAAGGGGCCATCGTTCCTTATTTGGGGTTCCTTAGGTTTTCCTTGGGTTTTCCATGGAAGTCGAAGTTGAACTTGTGGGAAAAAGGGGCCTCGTTCCTTATTTGGGGTTCCTTAGGTTTTCCCTCGGTTTTCCATGGGAAATCGAAGTTGAACTTGTGGGAAAAAGGGGCCTCGTTCCTTATTTGGGGTTCCTTAGGTCAACGGCAGGCGAGCCCTGGCAGGCGCGCCTTCCGAGCCCTGGCAGGCGCGCCTTCCCCTCCTCCTCCTCCTCCTCCTCCTCCTCCTCCTCCTCCTCCTCCTCCTCCTCCTCCTCCTATCCTCCTCCTCCTCCTCCTCCTCCGCCTCCTCCTCCTCCTCCTCCCTTTCATCCTCCTCCCGAGAGCCGCGCACCAAATGGCAGAGGAGGAAGAGGTACCGGTACCGCTGCCCTTCGCTCGTTTTCTTCTTTTTTGGGTGGCCTCCTCGGCGGCTCTCGTCGTCACCGCTGGAGTCGCCTCGGAATCATGGTCAGAGCGCGCCCCTGGAGAGGTCCGGGGAGCAGCGGTATCGGTACCTTTGGGTTTCATCAAGATGGCCACTCTTCGGCGTCGAGCCCGGGTGGAGGGGAAGCGTGGAGGGGCCGGCCTGCTCGGAAGGCTCGGAAGTTCCCCCAGGCTTCGAGAGGTCTGCGGAGCCGTCCCCGAGGACACGCGAACCCTCCCAGAAGGCGCGAGGGCTTCTGAGAAGTCCGGCCGCCTTCCGAGGAGGCCTTCTGCTTCTCACTTCCCCCCCCCTTCGCTCGCCGCCGAGCTCTGGCCAGAGGGTCGCTCTCAGGTGTAGCCGAAGGCGGCGGCCTGGGGCCCGCGAGCGAAGATCGGGGGCGGCCAAGAAGGGGGCGATGACCGGGGGGGGGGATTCTTCCTCCTCCTCCTCCTCCTCCTCCTCCTCCTCCACCTCCGCCTCCTCCACCTCCTCCTCCTCCTCCTCCTCCTCCTCCTCCTCCTCCTCCTCCTCCTCCTCCTCCTCCCTCCTCCCTCCCCAGATTTAATGGCGCCTCCTCTCATTTCAATGCGTCCCCGGACCCCCCCTGGGCCGCGCACGTGCCGCCGGCCATGATATGCGCCCCCCCCTCTGGGACGAGCCCCCCTTTGACGCTTCCGAGAAGAGCACGATGCCCTCGACTTCCGCGCAGCCTCCGGGAGCGAGCCCCATGGAACGTATCCCAAGCCAGTCGCATCGTCGCGTCATGCCATCACTCTCTGGCTGCAGAGGCCAGTCCTACTTTCAGGGCTCATTTCGATGCCTCCGATGCGATTCGATTCGATTTCGATGGTCTCCGACTCCGATTCGATTCGACTTCGGATTCCGCTTTGGATTCCGATCCTTCAATGGAGGCTTATTAGCCTGCCGATTTCTGTCGACTCGACTTCTCCCGATTTGGCTGCCGATTTCCGCCGATCCGACTCATTCCGATCGCCGATCCGACTTCTCGATTTGATTCTGGGCTCTCCTATCTTTTCCCTCTTCCCTTCGACACGCAGGTTGGGCTGGATCCTCCTTCAGCCAGCGTGGCGCTGCCCCGGGTCCCCCAGAGGTGGCGACGCGGGCGCTCGCCGCCGAGGCTGCTGCGTGGCCCATGGCGAGCAGTATGCAGGCTGGGCAGGGAGAGAGGTACAGGGGGAGAGCGAGAGAGAGAGAGAGGTGGATACGCACACATGCATCTATAGCCATACAGAGGGGGATAGAGAGAGAGAAACAACAAAAAGGAGATATATTATAATAAACACATAAAACTCAGGAAATATGCAACAACATTAGATGTATACATGTATGTGTGTAACAATATGTAAGAGAGCGAGAGAGAGAGAGAGAGAGAGAGAGAGATTGAGAGCGAATGAGTGAGTAGGTTCCTCTTCGAATCTTCTTATAAGGCCCCCCCGCGCACATAGATTCGGCCCTGGGCGCTCGCACTGCCCGAGTGGGCCCAAGATCGTTTCCCGGACGGTCCCACGGAGCACCAGAACGGCCCAAGACCACTTCAAGAACAGCCCGAGAAGGGCCCGAGAGCGCCCAAGAGGCCCCGAGGCGGCCCGTTACGGCTTCAAGACGGCTCTGGAGGCTTCCCCAGGCGCCCCAAAAGGCTCCCAAGAGGGCCCCCGTGCGGGCTCGAGGAGGCCAAAAACATGCATCTTCCTTGAGCCACGGCCCGTGAGGATCGCAACAAGACGGCCCAGGAGGCCCCCCCAGAAAATGCTCCCAGACGACAGGGAGGGAGGGAGGGCGGAGGAGGGGGGAGGAGGGGGGAGGCCGTGTCAAGCATTCGTCAGTACGGATGCCTTTAGCAATGAATCCTCCGCAAAGGCCCATTGGGTGAGAAACCCTTGGTGGGGATATCGTTAGCAAGCATCCCTTCAGACAGGATCCTTGCGGTAACAACGTGGGCACCTTGGGATGCGGAGGGGACGAGGGAGTGGTAGAGCGAGGAGGGAGGAGCGGTCGTCGCCCCCCCTGCGGGCGGCCAGGCGCCCCTCGCCCTGGCCGCCGCGGGCCCCGCCGCCCCCGCGGCGGCGCCGCCGGTGGCCCGCCCGGGCGAGCCCGTGGCTCCATGCGGGGGGAGCGGCGGCGGCCGAGGGTTTGTCTCTGAGGGCTTGGCGACCTGAGGCCAATCGACTCGTGGGGATCCAGGCGGACAGAGGGAGGTGAGCGTAGACAGATCGAGGGCAAAGTCCAGGGAATTCCGAGGAAGCCCAGGTAGTTAATGCCAAGTAGATCCAGGGAGATCGAGGTGAATCCAGGGAGAGCCGAGGAAATCCATGCAATTCCGAGTAAATCCAGAGAGACCCCCAGGGAATGTTGGAGCAGATCGTCGCCGCTCCAGCGCGAGTCGAGGGACGGCAGAAGTCGTCAAGCCCTTAACGAGTCGGGTGTTGCCAGGAAAGTCCTGGCCCAAGGTGCCCCCCGGATTTCCGAGGAGGCCCCCGCGGCCTCCAAAGCACTCCTGTCACGAGGCCCAGAGGGCCCCAGGGGCCCTGGGGGCTCTCTGGGCCAGGGGGGCACCTTTCTTCAGCAACACCCAAGGGAGGGGGGTGGTGGCCAGGGGGGGGGGGGCACCCGGACGTGCTCGCGTCGCGAGGAGACGTCTTCGCTCTGAGCCCGGGCGCGGGCGCGTCTTCGCTCTGGGCCCTCTGGGCCCTCGCCCTCGCTGTGGGCCCCGGGCCGACGGAGTCGGGACAGCGCACGGCGGGGGGGGGCCGGCGCGGCGGGGGCCGGCAGCGGCGTGCAGGCGCTCCTCCTCCCTGCTGGCCCGGTCGGGGTGGCGCGTGCACCGATCCGGTGCCCGGCAGCGGGCCAGGCTGGGATCGGCGCGGTGGTCGGCCGACGCCCCCGCCCGACGCCTGGCCTCCCGCCCCCCCCCCTCTCCGCCTCCCTTGCCGCTCCTCGTCGGCTCCGCCCCCCATGGCTCGGCCACGCGCAGGGGGGGGGGTCTTGGGGAGATCGGGGGAGGCTTCTGAGAAGCGCCCCTGCGTCGCAGGAGGCGTGGGGCCTTGTCTATAGATGTGAGGCCGGCGCCTTCTGAGAAGCAGCCTCCTTCTACGAAGCCTTCCCCCCTCCCCCCATCCCCGCTGCGCGCGCCGCGAAAAGGCGTCGACGATCCGATAACTACCCGCTCGGGAGCGGCCAGGAAGGGGGTGATGACTAGGGGGGGGGGGCCGAATATCATGGCGGGGGCCACGAGATCTCCCAGATCAAATGGCCACCTTTCATTCTTTCCGTGCGTATCGTGGTTCCCCTTTGGGCCGCGCACCTGCCTCGGGCCATGACTTGCGAACCCCCCTCTTGGACTCCCCCCCCCCCTTGGACGCCCCCCGAGTGAGGTGGGGGGAGGACTCGCTGTGGGTCGGCGGTGCGCCCGGGCACAGAAGCCAACAGAGAGCAGAACAAAAACACAGTCTGCCGAGAGGAGGAGGAGGAGGAGGAGGAGGAGGAGGAGGAGGAGGAGGAGGAAGAGGATCTAACAGAGAGCAGAACAAGACCACAGTCTGCCGAAGTGGCGCAACCCTTTCTTCGGCAGTCGTCGCGGCAGGCGGCGGGCGCGGGGCCTCTCGGACGCCCGCCGGCCTCCTGCGCAGGCCCCCCGCCCCGTGGGCTTCGGAGGAGGCCCGTAAGAGAAGCCCCCGCGCGAGGGCGGGAGAGGCCCTCCGGAGAGAAGTAGAAATAGCAGCATAGAGGCCTCGTGCCTCGTAGATGCTTCTTGGAAGCGTCTTGGAGGCCTCGCAGATGCCTTAAATCTGCAAACGTCAGAAGGCCTCTAAGAAGTACGTTAGAGGCCTTTTTCGAGGCCTTTTTCTCCGGAGAGGCCCTCCGGAGAGAAGGCCCGCCCCCGCGCGCCCGGGCGCGCCGCCGGCACACGGGCCCCGAGGGGAGCGGGCCCTCGGGCCCTCGGGGCCAGAGAAGTGCCCCGCGAGCGCAGCAAAAAACTGCACACTGCTCCTGCCGAATTCCTCAAGAGTTCTTTGATTTCTGGGGGGCCAGGATCCTTTCATGTCTAAGTGTTCTGTCCTGGGCCTCTTCCTGGCCACTGGGGGGTCAGGAACAGTCAGAAACGAGCACAATCAGAAACGGCCACGATCAGAAAGGAGCGACGTGCACTCGCGGTGGAAAGCTGCTCCCGGGGGGAGGCCCCAGGGTCCTGGGCCCGTGTGTTTCCTGCCAGAGGACGCCCCCCCCCCCCCCCGTGGCGCTGTGTTCTTCGGGGAGGGGGGTGTTCGGGGGTGGACAGGCCTCCTACCCTGACACGTCGATTAGTGAATTGTCCGTTTTCGGTTTTCGAGTGGGCGTCGCGGCCGTCATTTTCCAGGCTTGCGCCTGCCAGGTTTGGGCCCGAGGCCGTTTTCACTAAACCACGTTTTACTAAAGGGGGTTCTGTCCATCCCCGAGGGGTATCTTTTCTTCCTCCCTTCCTCCGCGGCCGCTCTCCTTTGTCCCCACCCGTGTGCAGGCGCGCGGAGCCGGCTCTCTTCCGCGACCCGGCTGCTGCTGCTGCAGCGGGGGCGTTCGTTCAGGAACGTACCCAGGAGGTTTCAGACCTTGGAGGATCCCTTACCTTCTGCACGAACGAGATGGGCACGGAAAGAACGGGCACGATGCTCAACAGCAGCGCTCCCGTTCACTTTGAACAGGACTCGCTGTCCGCGCCGCCGCGGCCTGTGTCCGTTTGAGACAGGAGGCCGCCGGCCCAGCAGCGGCCGCTGCTGGTTCGGGACAACATTTGTTGTTGGGCATTGTACCCATTCTTTCCGTACCCGTTTCGGGCGTCCACATACCTCACGAGGGCGGCGGTGATACACAGGCGTC
>CAUYUJ010007269.1:167500-452500 GCA_963575745.1 Prorocentrum cordatum | reverse complement strand
CATCAAACCGGTGCTCACAGTTCGACACCTCCTCCCCTCCCCCTGCCGCCCAATGTCGAACCGCCAAGAAAGAGAACGCTCGCCAGGATCTCGGGGGGACCCGCGGGCTCGACGCTCCTGCGGCGGCGCCGCCGTCGCACCTCTCTCGCCTCGGCGGCGGCCCCGCTCTTGCGCGCGCCGGGGGGGGGGGGGAGCAGGGGCGTCGGCGCCGCTCTCCGCGGCCGCCCCCCTCTGCCGCGGGCTCGCGGCAGCCCCCGCGCGGCCGCGGCGCGGCGGAGTGCGCACCGTGCGGGGTCCGGTTTGGGGGCGTGCGCGGGTCGCTCGTCGGGCGGGGCCTCGCGGGTTTGCTCCGCGAGGCTGTGCTCGCACGCCCCCCCCCCCCCCTCCCCCGGGGCCTCCTCTCTCCTGCCACTCCCTCCTCCCCTCCTCCCTCCTTTCTTCTCCCCTGCTTCGTCGTTCCCTGCGAGAGAGAGAGAGAGGGAGAGAGAGGGAGAGAGGGAGAGAGGGAGGGAGAGAGAGGGAGAGGGCAGGGAACGAGGCAGGGGAGAAGGAAGGGGAGGAGGGAGGGGCAGGAGAGAGGAGGCCTCGGGGGGGGGGGGGGGGGGCGTGCGAGCACAGCCTCGCGGAGCAAAGCCGCGAGGCCCGCCCGACGAGCGACCTGCGCACGCCCCCAAAGCGGACCCCGCGCACTGCCTGCGCGCTCCGCCGCGCCGCGCCGCGCGCTCAGGGCCCCCGCGTGCTGCCTGCTCGACTGGCCGGCAGTCCTCTGGCCCGGCCCCCGCGGGGCTCAGGAGACGAGGGTCATAAAACAGGGCTAGCATCGCCCCAGGATTCCCAGGGAGGCCCCCCAGGGGCCTCCAGAGCACCCCCCACGAGGCCCAGAGGGCTCCCAGGGGCTGCAGGACCGAGCGCCAAGCCAGTGGGAGCCTGAAGGCCGCGGGGGCCACCTTGGCCGCAGCCCCCGAACTGGCCCGAAAACAGGGCTAGGATCGGGAGAAATCGCTCCAGAGCGTTCCGGAGCGCTCTCAGAGCGTTCCGGAACGCTCTGGAGCGGCCGCGGCGCCCAATGCATCCTCCAAGCCCGGCGATTCCCAGAGATTTCGAGTTGTCCCGATCCGATGTTGTCCCGATCTTCGCGTCGTTTTAGGTCAGTGAAGACGGGGGTCCGTCAGAGCGCCGGGTCCTGCAGGATCTGTCAGGGCCAGGGGTGCAGTGACCCGGGCTATTGAGCGCAGGAGCCTGCAGGATGCCGCAGGATCTTGCAGGGGCCCGCAAGGCCTGACTGACTCAGGAGGAAAAGAAACACACAGACACAATTAATCGTCGATTCCCAGGAAAATATGGGAAAATATGGGAAGTGGGTTGGAAGACAAAAACCCAGAAAATATGTGAAAATATGGGGCACATTTTTATTTGTGTATATTTATTTGTGTGTCCTGGGGCCCCTTCACTGACCCGGGTTTGGATTGACACAGGTCGGTACAGATCGCCGAGAGGGGTGCGTGTGCAGCAGGTTCGCGTCGTGCCGACGCGGCGGCGGCGTGAAAAAAAAAAATGAGGGCCCAGGTCGCTTGACATCGCTCGGGCGTGTGCATGTTCTCTCGGCGAGGACCGTCGAGGAGCATCTCGGATCATGTTTCGCAATGAAGCACGCACGAAGCCGAAACATGCGCAGAGAATGGACGTCCGAGCGATGGCGAGCGTGTCGACGCGGCGGCGGCGTAACAAAAATCAGGGCCCAGATCATTGGGTACCAGAGTTTTGCGGTCGCGATCGGTAGCGACCGATCGGCACTCCGGATCGGTCGCGGCCGATCGCGCCTGCTTCCAAAATCGGTCGCGACCAATCGCGACCGCTCGGCCGCCACCGACGGATCGCGACCGATTTTCAAGCAAATCAGTCGCGACCCATCCCAGAATGTGAAGCAAAATCGGTACAGTCGGGACCCTGAAGAAGGAACCCTTTTCGTTGGGGACGGGCTCCGCGTTCCTTAAGTGTTTCGCAGCTTGTCTCAGGTTTTCCTTAGGTTTTCGATACGAAGTCGAAGTTCAACTTATGGAAAATAGGGGCCTCGTTCCTTATTTAGGGTTCCTTAGGTCAACGCCTTGACTGTAGCGACCGATCTCGTCGGTCGCGACTGGAAAATTCCAGCAGCCAAGGATCAGGGCCGGGAGGCGTCTGGCCATCTTGTCGGCCTCCAGGGGCCTTCACCAGACCCGGGGACTGTCAAAAAAAGGACTCGTCGGGGGTGGACAGACCCCCCAACAGTGACGCGTCGATCAGTGAATAGTCCGCTTTCGGTTCTCGAGGGGGCGCCGCGGCCGTTATTTTCCAGGCTTGCGCCCGCCAGGTTTGGGCCTCAGGTCGTTTTCACCAAACCGCATTTTGCTAAAGGGAGGTCTGTCCATCCCCGAACTCGGGATAAAAAGCCAGTCCCGGGGAAGGGGGTGGGGACTTCCGGGGACCGCGCATCAAACCAACAAATCAGGAAGTCGCACACGTCTGGTACCGCCATTCCGCGCGTCGTGTCGGCGCAGCGGCGAGCCCGCCGCCGGCGAGCCAGAACGGACCGTTCTTGGGCGATCCGACGTTTCGGAAACGGCCCATCGTCGTTCAAGGTTCAGAGCGTGAATTACCTACCCCGCTTTCGCTTCCAGGCAAAACCAAGTCATACCACGCGCCTCCTCGTCAAGCGGCCTGACCAGTACAGGCCGTAGTTTGGCATCGCTTGGTATCTCTTGGAAGCGAGGGTGGTCAAAAGCGAGGTAGGTTTGTTTGCCCCCTACCATCGTCGTTCCAGGTTGAAGGATCCCCGCGGTGCCAGGCGCCGGCGCCGGTGTCGGCACGACACGCACCCGCCGCCGCGGGCCCTCGCTCCCGGGCCCTCGCTGCGGGGCCCCAGGGCCCAGGGAGGTCGGGGGTGCCACAGCGGCGCGGTGGCAGACCTCTCGGCGGCCTCGGGGAGCCCCCGGCGAGGGCCCCTCCCCGCGCGGTCCGTCACCGCACGGTGCTGTCGGAGAGAGCCGCACCGTCTGGGGGCCACTGCACCGTCCGCCACCGCACCGTCCGTCGCCGCGCGGTCCGTCGCCCGAGGCGTCCGCGGAGGGCAGCCCTGGTCCCGAAGCCGCGCGGCCACTCTGAGTCCCCACTGGCTCTCCACGCGGTGCGGTCACCGCACCGTCTGGGGGCCCCCGAGGGGGGAGGACCCCTGCGCGTGAAGTCCACACGGAGATCGGCGCGAGGAGGCCTCTGGGGGCACTGCGAGGGCGCGGCCTGCGGGAGATCGAGCGGGGTCCGCACTGTGGCAGGAGCCGGAGCCGAGGCCGTCAAGCCGGGATCTGCCGCAGCCTCCTCCTGCCTTCTCGCGCTGATCGTCACCTCCTGCCCCACCCCCCCCTTTCTGCCCCCCACCCCTCCCTCCTCCCCCCTCCCTTCCCCTTCCTTGCCTCAGCTCCCCCCTCCCCCCCCTCCCTTCTCCCACAGCCGCATCGCGCAGGGCTCTGCCGAGCCAAGCACATCAGGGTGTGGTAGCAGTGCCTCAATGCACGCGCAAGAGGTGGGACTGGTATCGCGGGCGAGCTCCCTCCGCCATCTTCCCACCACTCCTTCCCATCCCCTACTCCGAAGACAGCTGCCTCCAGAGCTCGCAGTGGGGCTCCAGAAGGCCTCTGGAGGGAGGCCTCCGGAGGCCTCCAGAAGGGCACCCCCCACGTCAGGATGCCTCGATCTTCGGTCTGTGATCCTTGGGCTTACGCCACACCGCCGACCCCTTGGGGAACTGGCGGTTGTTGTGTGTATGTGTATATGTGTGTCTGTGTGTTGCTCCTGAGGGCCTCTTGTGCGCCTTTTGGGAGCTTCTTGGAGCTCTTTCGGGGCTTCTTGGGGGCCTCTTGGAGGCCTTTTCGGGGCCTCGTGGGCTGACATTCTCAGAGTTCGCCGTGCGCGCATGGGGAAACGGGCGAGAGCCCACATATCTTCGGTCTTTGGTTCTTTCCTCCTGCCCTCCGTCTCCGCCCACCTATTCGGGAGACGTCGCCGGGCCACCTCTCGCCGCTCCTGGCCGCACACACATCGTGGGCCGAGGATCGGGGTGTGGTAGACGCCCTCCTGGCCTGGCCCAGGATGGCACGTGCACCGCTCCTGGACGTAAGTCGGGCATGTCCCTCTACAGGAGGAATATTCGATTTGACCTTTGTGACACGATTATTGCTAGATTTTCCAATTGTTCGTCTGATATCCGCCTGTAGGGGGACATGCCCGACCTCATCCTGGACCAAAGATCGGGCCAGGCCGGGATCGGTCGGCGTGGTGGTCGGCGGACGCCTCCTTGGGCTCACTGACCTCCCCCCCAGCCCCACCCCTCAACTGCCTTGTCGACTTCTTTCAGGAGGGGAAGAAACACACAGACACAATTAATCCTCGATTCCCCAGAAAATATGGGAAAATATGGGCAGTTGGGGGGGAAGACAAAAACCCAGAAAATATGGGAAAATATGGGGACTAGTTTTATTTGTGTGTATTTATTTGTGTGTCCTAGTTTCCCTTTATTCTTGTCCGGGCCACGGCTCACGGCAGGAGCTTGCTTGCTGCGGGTCGGCCTGGCCCGTGCTGCCGGTTCGCCCGGTGACCTTCGCCCGTGATGTGTTGCGCGAAAGAGCCTCCTCCTCCTCCTCCTCCTCCTCCTCCTCCTCCGCCTCCGCCTCCTCCTCCTCCTCCTCCTCCTCCTCCTCCTCCTCCTCCTCCTCCTCCTCCTCCCAGTTCCCCCCCCTCCGCTGCTGCTCCCCGGCGCCGCCCCCGAGGCGTCGACGACCCGATGCCCGCGTTCGTGGGACCATGCGCTGCCCCCGCCTCGCCATCCGCCCCTCGGCTGGCCGCGGCCGTGCTGGCCCGAGTCCACCTTGGCTCCACAGATGACGCACTCCATCACGCACGGTCCCGCAGCTGCCTACTGAACCTCTTGCTTGCGCCGATGGCCCCTGGGAGGAGGAAGGGGAGCAGCGAGCGAGGAGGAGCGAGGAGGAGGAGGAGGAGGAAGAGGAGGAGAAGGAGGAGGAGAAGGTAGAGCGAGGAGGAGCGAGGAGGAGGAGGAGGAGGAGGAGGCGGAGGAGGAGGAGGCGGAGGAGGGAGGAGGCGGAGGAGGAGGAGGAGGGGGAGGAGGAGGAGCGACGAGGAGCGAGGAGAAGCGAGGAGGAGCGAGGAGGAGGAGAAGGAGGGAGTGCGGGCAAGGACAAGCTAGGCGCGCTCGCGCCATATCTGACATCCCACCCCTCCCGCCCATGCTTTCCCTCTGCGCTGATGTTTGTCTCTGTCCGCCGATGGGCCACGGGACCCCTTATCGTGCTATGCGCAATCAGGAAATCGAAGTTGTGTGCATCGGAGGAGGAGGAGGAGGAGGAGGAGGAGGAGTTGGCTGATGAGCAGGAGGAACAGAGGGTGGATGCGGAAGGGGGGAAGACGAAGCGAACTGCAGCAGCAGGAGCAGAAGGAGCGTGAGAACCAGGGGAAGGCGGGGGAGGGGAAAGGATGGGCGGGACAACGTCGAGGAAGCATTCGGAATCGTGGCGGAGGAGGATGAGGAAAAGGAGGAGAAGGACGAGGTAGAGGATGTCAGGAAGGAATGGGAGGGGCAATTGCTGAGGGAGAGGCAGGGCAGGAGGGGAGGGGAGGGAGGAGAGGTGGCGAAGGAGGAGAGGTCGACGACGAGGAGGGAGGAAGGAGGAAGTTCGAAGGTTCGGAGGACGAATGGGACGAAGTAGGTGGAGAATAATGAATGGGTAGGAGGAGGGACAAGAGAGGTCATCCTTGAACGCCGGCTCGGCAGACGAGCGTGCACGAAAACGATTCACCCAAAGTGAGGATGGAAGAGGACGGAATATGGCTCTGGACAAGAAGGGGAGTAGAGAGGTGGGAAACGAGGAGAACGATGGGAGAACAAGGAGGGAAGGAGGACGAGGAGAGGCGGAGGAGGAGGTGGAGGTGGAATGAGGAGGAGGAGGAGGAGGAGGAGGAGGAGGAGGAGGAGGAGGAGGAGGAAGAGGCGAGGAAGGAAAGAAGGAAGCAAGAGAGGAGTGGCGGGGAGGAGCAGGAGGAGGGAGGGGGGACGAGAGGAGGGAGAAGGAAAGGAGGGGCCACGAGAAGAGGAAAATGATCAGGAGGAGCAGGAGGAGGAGGACGCGGGAGGACGAGGCTGGCGCTCCGCTGCGGCGGCTGGCGCTGCCCTTCCTGGCGCTGGCGCTGCGGGCCGGCGGCGTCTCGTTCCTGGAGCGCCCGGGCCAGGGCGGCGCCGCGGGGCTCGGAGGCTCGGGGGCGGCGGTGGTCCAAGAACGGGGCTGTGGAGGAGGGCGACGGAGGCAAGAAGGTTGAGGAGCGGGAGGAGGAGGAGGAGGAGGAGAAGGAGAGGAGGAGGAGGAGGAGGAGGAGGAGAAAGGAGGGGGAGGAGGAGGAGGAGGAGGAGGGGAGGAGGAGAGGAGGGAGAGGATGGAGGAGGAGGAGGGAGGAGGAGGAGGAGGAGGAGGAGGAGGAGGAGGAGGAGGAGGAGGAGGAGGAGGACGGGGAGGAGGAGGGGGAGGAGGAAGGAGGGAGGAGGAGGAGGAGGAGGAGGAGGAGGAGGGAGGGAGGAGGAGGAGGAGGAGGAGGAGGAGGAGGGAGGGGGAGGAGGAGGAGGAGGAGGAGGAGGAGGAGGAGGGAGGAGGAGGGAGGAGGAGGGGAGGAGGAGGAGGAGGAGGAGGAGGAGGAGGGAGGAGGGTGGAGGGAGATGAGGAAGAGATGATGATGATGATGATGATGATGATGATGATGATGATGATGATGATGATGATGATGATGATGATGATGATGATGATGATGATGCTGATGATGATGATGATGATGATGGTGGTGGTGGTGGTGGTGGTGGTGGTGGTGGAAGTGGTGGTGATGATGATGATGATGATGATGATGATGATGAGGAGGAGGAGGAGGAGGAGGAGGAGGAGGAGGAGGAGGAAGAGGACCAGCAGAACGAGGAGGACGAGGATGAGGAGGACGAGGATGAGGACCACTGTAAACCCAAGGCCCAAGGCCCATGAACGATTTTACAACATTCCCGCCCTCCAAAGTCCATCTTCGTAGGTCCATGCAAGTTTTGTTCACTGAGGGAAGTGCCCCGTTGGAAGGCAACCGTCTGAAAAATTCTGAGCCGCTCCAAAACACCATTCCTGGGATTTCGACGCCGCGAATCAAAGTTTCTGTTGCGTTTTGATGGCCTTGAAATGTGCCAGAACATTATTCCTATTAACACCGCCAATCACTTACTGTTGCACCCTGACAGTCCTACATCGCGTCCAAACACCGCTTCTGGGACGCCAGCCATAAGAATATTTGAAGCTGCTGTTCACTCTTGAAACGAATGTGCGCGGTGCCAAGGCGAGCGCTACAATCTGAAAAGGAGCCGCCCTCCAACCGTGAAGCTCATTCCAGATTTTCAAGACGACTGTGCACGGCGCTAAGCCACATGTTGAAAACGGCCCGCCCTCAAACCGTGAAGTTCTTGCACACTTTCAAACCGAATGTGCGCGGCGCTAAGGCGAGAGCCACATGTTGAAGATTGCCTGCCCTCCATTCGTGAAGCTCTCCCAAATGTTTAAGACGAATGTGCGCGGCGTGAAGGCGAGAGCCACATCATGAAAACGGCCCGCCCTTAATCCATGATGCTGTTGCACATGGTAAGGCTAAGCATCGTTGGTGGTGAGGGATGCCAGGCGAAACGCTTTTCCCATCTCACCAACACGTCTCGGGGTGCGACAGGGAGGAGTTGTTTGCAGGGGAAAGGGGTTGGGGAGGAGGAGGCCGCGGCCGCTGTGGTCCAAAGAGGCTGAGGAGGAGGAGAAGGAGGAGGAGGAGGAGGAGGGAGACGGCGGCGAGGATGTGGAGGAGGAGGAGGAGGAGGAGGAGGAGGAGGAGGAGGACGACGAACACCAGGACGAGGAGGAGTAGGGGAGGAAGAGGAGGAGGAGGACAGGAGGAGGAGGAGGAGGAGGAGGAGGAGGACACGAGGAGGGAGGCAAGGCGAGAGCGCTTGGAGGTCACTGCCCCTGCAGCTGGGCAGAGCACCGTGACCACCCTGCGGAAACCGTGTGGATGCAGAGCCCTCCGCCCTGAAGCGAGGGACTGCCGTCCTGCGCGGAGAGGCAGGGGCCTTCCTGGCTGGTTCGCCGAGGCGTCGGCGGAGGGACGCTCCGGTGGAAATGGCAGCAGGCACACGCGGCGTAGGCTGCTTGCTTAGCGAAGGAGCCCAGCGGCAGAAGGAGGCGGTCGAAGGGGGGCGGGAGCGAGAGGGGGAGGGGCGGGGGGGGGGATGGCGTGCAACTTGCACGCAGGCCCGCGCGGCGTACACACCCTCCCGAGACCCGTGTGACGGGTAGCAAATCGAGCAGTCGTTGTAATGGAAAACCGCTGCTTGATTTCTCTTCCACTACGCAGTACTGCTACTACTCCTGTGAGTCGTGATGGTGGGTAGTCGCATACCGTACCTCTCGTTCCGTCGATATTTTCATCGGTCGAGACCGCTGCCGGATGGTGGGAGGACGGCCTTGCGGGGCAAGCCTTGTACTAGTCGCTCTCGGGTGGTGGCGGCAGCGGCAGTCGGAGGTGGGATTGAGGAGCCGCAGGCGAGCCTTGTACTTGCCGCTCTCCAGTGGCGGCAGCGGCGGTCGGAGGTGGGAGGGAGGACCCACGGGCGAGCCCTTGTACTCGTCGCTCTCGAGTGGCGGCGGGCGCGGTCGCAGGTGGAAGAGAGCCGTGGGGCGAGCCCAGCACCTGTCGCTCGGGCGCGGGCGGCCGCGGCCGGTGGCGGGCGCTGCTGCTCTACTCCGTCCTCGCCCCCTGCCGATGGCCATCCTGTGATCTCCTCTCCGCCTAGGCTCATCAGTCCCAAGGGCTTCCACCGCGGCGAGGAGGAGGAGGAGGAGGAGGAGGCAGAGGAGGAGGAGGAGGAGGAGGAGGAGGAGGAGGAGGAGAAGGCCGCGCGGCTGTGGTCCGAAGGGGTGAGGAGGAAGGCGGCGGCGAGGAGGAGGAGGAGGAGGAGGAGGAGGAGGAGGAGGAGGAGGTCAGGGGCAACGACAGGGGGGGGGGGCCTCAGGGGGGGAGTGCACCGACCCCCCAAATGGCCCATGCGTCGCCGATCGAGGCCTGATAGCCCCCACGCCCCTCCCAGGAACGTGAGGTTTCGCTATCGTGCGCGTATCGCAGGTGGGCAGGCGATGTATTGCCGATTCAAGAGCGATGTTTCTGCCTCTGGGCCAGTTCCCTCCCTATCGGCCACACCCCTCTGGAAGACGACAACAACGGCGAGGAGGAAGAGGAGGAGGAGGAGGAGGAGGAGGAGGAGGGGAAACAACTGTTCAGGTGTTGGGGGATCTGAGGTCTCTTTATTGGTGGTTTTGTTCGAGAGCGGGTCCGTTTGTATTTCTGGGGTGGCCCAGAGGAGGAGGACCAGGCGACCCTTTCCTCCCCGATCCCCGTTCCTCCCGTCCCCTCCCCTCGGAGCCCCCGGGACTAAAATGAATCCTCTGGCGCAGCGGAGGTGTTCGCAGCTCCCATTCAGGAAAGGTGCTCATGGCCACGATGACATTTCCCGAGGACAACTTGCCCCTGGACATCACTGTGGCCCACCAGCTGCGCATGGCCACCAAGCATCCCGAAATGGTTCAGCACGTCATTGTTGACAACCGGCCGCCCTGGATGGAGCCGGTGAACCGACAGGAGGAGATCCTGCGAAGCATGGAAAGCAATGGTACTTCAAGTGTGCGCAGAGTCGATTACAGCGTATACGACGACCCAAAATACCTCCAGAAGTTCATTGATACTGGTGATCGCACCGACTCTGTGAAAACCCTCGAGGGTGCGCAGGACAAGTCAGACATAAGCGGGCAGCACATGTCATCGAACTCTATGGGCATGTTCAATTTCTTGGACCATTGTTTGAACGCAGATGCTGCTGTGGACCTCTGTGTCTTCCTCGATCCAGACATCATTGTGTACAGAGAGGACGAGGGGATGATCGAGATGGCCCGGAAGCTCTTCTGGGCCAAGCAGCCAGTGATAATGCTCAACCCCCCGACGATGTGCAGCGCCATGGACCCGAGTGACTCGGGCACCTGCTCATCGAAGAAGCACGGAATGGTCAGCCAGCGCTACCTCATAATCCACCGGCATCGCCTGGCGGAGGCGTTGCCTCTGAAGATCCCGCATGATGAGTTCCTTGTGAACTTCGAGCACCTCATGACCGAGGCTCCCTCCCCTCCTCCCCTCCATCGTCCCCCTTATTCTCCGTATTCTCGCTACCGTTTTTCCTTCTCAGGGCATGCGTCACCACAATTGGGTCGGTGGTCAGCGCATGTACTGCAAGGGCGCCTTCGCCATCCACCCCTTCAGCATGCGCTGGGCGCACTGCCGCAACAAGAGGGAAAACCTGAACATCGAGCGCCACTCCAGGCTCATCTCTCGGGGAGAGCCGAACAAGCTCGCGGGCGACAGATTGGGTGAGTACCACAGCTTCGACATGGCCGTCGTGGAGGGGCTACGGGAGCTCGTGTCCCGAGTGGAGGCCGGGAAGCTCGCGAAGCCGGCGGCCAGGGACATAAATGCATGCACGCGCATGTGCGCACCACGCGGGTCGTCTCGCTCCCTTCCTCGCATTGCTCCTCCTCGCCGGCCTGCTCTCGGTGTCTCTCCCGCGGCCGCTGCTGCTGCTGCTCAGCCTCCTGCTCCCTGTTGCCGGTGTGTGCCGCTCCTCCTCGGGACCTCCCCTGCCCCTCGCCCCCTCCCATGCACCTGCTCCTGCTCCTGCTCCTCCTCCTGCTCCTGCTCCTCCTCCTCCTCCTCCTCCTCCTCCTCCTCCTCCTCCTCCTCCTCCTCCTCCTCCTCCTCCTCCTCCTCGGGCCGGACGAAAGGGGGGGATAGGGAAAGGGGGTTTACGACATTTGCTGCGTGCAGCTGGTTTCGGCCCCGCCGAGGGGCCCATTCCTAGATGCATGGGCGCCTGCGGCGCCTGGAGGCGCTGGGAAAATCGGCTACGTAAGCTGATTCTCACCCCCCCCCTTTGCTATCCCCCCCTTTCGCCCGGCCCGATCGTCAACATCTTCCGACTTTCTTTCTCATTAGTGGAAGTGCACCCCTGAGTGACGAGCGCCCCATGGAGCTGGCATCAATGAGAGCCCTGTTTTGAAAACGATATACCCTCCATCCATCCAGGTGTCGCAGGTTCAGCAAGGCATGGTAAGACAGTTCAGGGAATGATGCAGCGCTAGCCCGGTTTGGGAAAGGTGCACCTTGCAGCCCGTTGAAAAGTTGCACGTGGTGGAGCGTCTGGTTGTAAAACCTCCGGAGGCCTCGAGCAAGAGCAACACTTTTCATGTGACTGCGCCAAGCTTTTCAGACGACGGCTCGCGGCGCATAACTGTCAGAAGTTCTTAGGGCAAAGTGTGCGCGGTCTTGGCACGAGAGCTATATAGTTTGAAGCCCAATCTGCCTCCATCTGTGCTGCTGTCGGGAGTCCTGAAGAGGAGTGCGCGCGGCGCTGAGGCGATGGGGCTGCATTTTCCCGGTCCCGGTCAGGGCAAGAGCACAGGGTTGGTTCTGGATGCGTCAGTTTGGCCTCCGGCGCCGTGCCTGGGAAGGGCCAGCGGAGTTCTTCGCCAGAAGACAGAGACAGCACGACAAAGTCATGTCGCAGCGCAAAGAACAAATGCGTTTCCCGCGTGCCCGCTCCAGGAAAGCGCGTCTCCCGGCAGACGCTTGCTTCCCCATGTGCTGGGCGCTGCGTAATGGGGGGGTCATAAATGGGGGGGTGGCGAGGGTGGTCCGAAAAGGTACCCAAACGGTACCTAAACGAGCCCCCTGGGGCTCCAGGGGGGCCCGAAAGGGGCACGAAAGGGGACCGTTTCTGACCCCCCCATTTGTGACCCCCCCATTAAGCCACGCCCAAATGTGAAGCAACATGCGGAGTGTTGTGCGCAGTGTCCTCGTCACGGGGTGTGCCGAAACGAGCAGGACATGCCACAGAACGCGCCTGCATAGGATTCTCCGCGGGCCCGCTCGAGGCTGGCGCGCCCGCGCGTTTGGAGTCCTCCACAAGCAACAGGGTGCGGAGGCCTCAAAATCAGGAGGGAAAGAAACACACAGACACAATTAATCGTCGACTCCCAGGAAAATATGCAAAAATATGGGAAGTGGTGGGGAAGACAAAAACCTAGAAAATATGGGAAAATATGGGGGATATCTTTATTTGTGTGTATTTATTTGTGTGTTCCAGTTCCCCTTCACAAAAGGCCCAGGAAGCCCCTCGGCGCCCCTAGATCAGAGGAGGGAGAAAAACACACAGACAGAATTCATCGTCGACCCCCAGGGAAATACAGGAACATATAGGAAGTGGGGTGGGAGACGAGAACCCCGAAGATATTGGAACATATGGGAAATCCTGGGATTTGTGTCTACTTCGTTGTGTTGGATGCCGTGGAAGCGAGGATCCTGCGTAAGTAGTGAGCAGGCCGATCAGGCCCTCTGTTGGCGCCCTCTTGGCATCTTTTTGGGGAAGGCTTGGGCTCCTCTGCGAGCTCTTCTGGGGTGTCCGGGGGGCCCCCCTGGGGCTTTCTCGAGGGCCTCCGGAGGCCTCTTGGGGCCATCTTGGAGGGCGCCCGTCAGAAGAAGGAGGTTCCTTACTTCGGGTCCTCGAGAGCCCTCGCAATCGCCTCCTGGGGGTGCCCTTGGGCAGATTTGGGGCCGTCTTGGGGGCCACTTGGGGCTCTCTTGGGCCATCTTGGGGCCATCTTGAGGCCTCCAAAGCCCATCGGAAGCGACAAGGCGAGAAGGCAATCACCATTGATGTTCTTCAGGTGTTCGAAGGATTCGGGCCTCTTCGGAGAGCACTTGGAGCCGTCTTGTAGCTCTCTTGGGGCCTCTTGGGGGTGTGTCGGAAGCTATCTTGAACCATCGTTGGACATGTTAATCCATCGTGGAGGCCATCTTGGAGTATCGGGGGCCCTCTTGGATCCCTCGTGTACGAAAAATGAAGCCCAGAGGGCTGGTAGAATTTGCGCGGGACGTGGACCTGGAAGCGCGGGTCGCCTTCGGAGTGCGGACGCAGAGTGTCTTACGAGGGATGGTGGTCCTGGGAGCGCGGACGCGGCGTAATTCACGAGGGCCCGCTGTCCTGGGAGCGGGCCCCACTGGGAGCTCCACCGACAGCCCGAGTGGCAGAGCCCGCATGCGTGACCGCACCCACTTCGGCACGCCCATCGGACGTCTCGTGGGCCCACAAGCCGCACGCGTGACCGCGCCCATGTCCGCACGCCCCTCGCACGCTTCGTGACCGCCCGGGGAGCTCCGCCGAATGTCCCCAGTAGCAGCGCCCGCACGCGTGCTCGCGCCCGTGTGGGCACCCCTCACACGCTTCGTGGCCTCATGAGAGGCACATTAAAGGCCCCAATGGCAAAGCCCCCACGCGTGCCCGCTTTCACTTCGGGCACGTCCGTCACACCTTTCGTGGCCCCATGGGGGGCTCCACCGATGTTTCCAGGGGCAGCGGTCGCATGCCCCCGCGCCCATGTCGGGGGAGAGTTGCCACTGAGGCTTCCCAAGCCCTCCGCGGAGGCCTCCAAGGACTTGTGGAGGCCCCCACCGGAGGAGGAGCGAGGTTCTCGGGTTCGTTCGGATCGTTTGACGTTCATCGGCGGTCAGGAGGTTCCCTGAGGAGCAGGAGGAGGTGAAGGAGGAGAAGGGGGCAGGACGAGGGGCGAAAGGGGAGGGAGGAGGGAGGGGGAGAACAAGGAGGGGACGGCTGAGGGAGGAGCAGGGACAGAGAAGGAAGTGGAGAGACAGAGACAGAGAGAGAGAGAACAAACAAAAAATCATGTGGCATCGCTCAGACGTGGATTTTTGCTTGGCGACGAGGAACCCGTTAGATCATCTTACGAACAAGCAAACGCACGATGTCGACACATGCACGGGGAATGGACGTCCGAGCGATGGCGAAATGCGAGAGAGAGACAAACCAGAGAGAGAGAGAGAGCGAGCAGCCTCCTTTCTCCCCCAGGTATGTGATGCCTTGACCTGTTCAATGCGGGGTCTCCGGATGTCCCGATCCTTTCCCCGGGGCTAGTTATCATCCCGAGTCGGCTTTTGAAGGCCTTGGGGCCCAGTCAGGCACCCCGGGACAAAAAAACGTAGTGATTTCGAACGACGCGAGCACGTCTGGGTCCTCATCCGCGCTTCCTTTCCGCCTCCTCGTCCCAGGAAGATCCCTGGAGCGTGACCAACATGTGCGAGGACATGTGCGTCGCCAGGGACCGCATTGCCGAGGGGCTCGCGTGGTGAGCTGGCCAGTCGGCCGTCTCCCCTCCCCTCCCTCTCCCCTGTCGCATCCGCCCCCCATACCACATTGTGGTTACCAGCGAATTCCAGCGAATGCATCCTTCTCCCATCCTCCTCCCCGACCCCAACCTGTCCTCCTGCCGTCTTGCTGTTTTCCGATTGCTTGTGTTGTCGTATTTGTTTTGCTTCTCTCTTGCTCTCTCGTTCTCTGTCTCTCTCTCTCTCTGTATACAGTCGGACCGAGGTATGAGATCGAGATCGGTTCGTGGAGGGTGCCCTGATGTTTCTCGCGTTTGTTCGATGACCTTAGGCACCCTGGGGAGGGTGCCGCTGGATGTTGTGTGCGTTTTGGCCGCCAGAAGGGCCTCGGGTTCTCGGAAGATGCTGTTCTGCCCCAGGTCCGACGGCACCTCTGTTTTTCCCCCTTCCCTCGAAGAAGAACAAACGCCCTCAACATAAACTGTTGACGCTCCGCGCGGATTTCTTGGATCCGCGCCGGGCCCCCCCGGGCGGCGCCTCCGGCGCCGCCCCTGGCGCGCTCCGCGCGCCAAGGGGGGGGGGGGGGTCCTCAGCGCAGATCCGAGACATCCGCGCGGAACTCCGATTTTTTTATGCTTCCGGCAAAAATCCGCGCGGAGCGCCAAGAGTTGGTGTCCGTGGCGTGGCTTCCTCTTCCCCCCCCCCTCCTCGCCTCCTCCCCGCGGGGCGGCGCCGCGCCGTGCTCCGCGGCGGGGCCCCCCGCAGAGGCCGGCGAGGAGACGACGACAAGAAGAGGGGCGGCATGCCGCGCGCGCGGCGTGGCGCGGCCGCGGCGGCGGGGCCCCGGCCGCGGGGGGGGGGGGTCGGAGGCCCCCGGGCGGGGGGAGAGCTCTCGGCGAGCCTCGGGGCGCCGCGCGCCCTCTTGTCCGCGGCGGCTTTGGGGCGTGAGGTCGGGCCCGTCCCTCTACCCAGACCCCCTCGGGTCATGAAAAAATCACGACGGGAGGTTTTTCGCGATTTTCGGCCTCCAGGGGCCCTCGCCGGGCCTCGGGACCGTCAAAAAGCGACTCGGGATGAAGAGCCGGTCCCGGGGAATGGGTCGGGACCTCTGGGGGTCGCGTCATGAAAAAATCATGACGTCCGGGGCCTGGCTACAGGGGGGATATTCAAGAGTAGTCAAAAAGTAGCCAGGGTATTATTTTTTGATTTTTGTTTCTGTATTTTTGGATTTTCTTTCTCCGTATTTTGACCTTTTCGCCCAAAGCCCCCTGGTAGGAGGACAGGCCCGACTTCAGGCTTGGGGCCAAGACGCGCCCCGGCGCGGTCGCGTCGTGGCGAAAACTTGGAGCCGCGGGGCGTTTGGGCAGTTTTCGGCTTCCCGGGGGCCCTCGCCGGGCCTCGGGAGCGTCAGAAAACGGCTCGGCACGAGAAGCCGGCCCCGGGGAAGTGGTGCGGACCTCTGGCCCACCAGTCGCAATACTTGGAGCGGCCGGATGTCTGGGGACGTGATGGCCGCGTCGTACCAACATCAGGACGGGAGGTTTTAAGGGCGTTTTCGGCTTCGGGGGGGCCCTCCCCCGGGCCTCGGGGCCGTCAAGGAGCGGCCCAGGCGAGAAAACGGGTCCCGCGGGAGAGGGTGGGAACTTGCAGGGGCCCCGTGGGGAAAAAAATCATCGGGGCGTCGCGTGTCTGGGCGGTCAGTCAGCCACGCACTGAGGGGGGTAGGGGGGAGGGGGGAAGGCTTCTCAGAAGGATAGGCTGCTTCTCAGAGAGGCTGCCTACATCTATACAGATCAGGCCCGCACCTCCTGAGAAGCAGCCTCCTTCCAAGACGCCCCCCCCCTTCCCCCTACCCCCTTGTGCGCGCCGCCAGGTCAGAGCATGTCACCACCCACCAAACCACCCCAACCCAACCCGAAGGCCCAGATTTATCCTCGATTTCCAGGGGGGGGGGAGGGGAACACGGAAAAATCACACGGAACCCGTACCCGCCCCAACCCGAACTTCGGGTCAAATTCGGGTCTTCGGGTTGGGTTGGGGTGGTCTGGCAGGTAGTCAGCATGGGGTGGGACACACAGCAAGCGAAGGTCGTTTTCAACACGTCTGTGTTATCGCGCTGCGCGCTGGCTCGGGGCAAATAAGTTGGGGAGGGAGGAGTCTTCTGAGCCATTCCTCGTCGTCTGCCTCCCCATCCTCCCTCGAGCCATGGCAAGATCACGACGGACGGTTTTTCTCCGGTTCCGACCTCCGGTGGCCCTACCCAGGCCTCGGGATCGCATACACGACTCAGGATAAAAATTGGTCCCGGGCAGTGGGTCGAGAAGACCTTTGCATGGGGGCGGATGTTATGAGAAAACATGACGTCGGGGGCCTGGGTCCCAATCCTCACATCCTCCCTCCCCCTGTCCCTCCCTCCCCTCCTTCATCCTTCCCTCCCCCCTCCTCCCTCCGTCCCCCAGGCGGCAGCGATCACCCCTCCCCCCCTCCTTCCTGCATCCCTGCATCCCTTCCTCCTCCATCCCTCCTTATCCCCTTCGGCTCCGAGTGCGGGGTGGTGGCGCTTCTCCGCAGGTGTGTGCTTCCTAAGTCGCTTTCCAGGTGAGCAAAACAATGCAGAGCAATCCAAAACCCTCCCTCCCCGTCCCTCCCTCCGCAGGCATGCGCTATCCTGATTTGTCCCCACATGTTTCGTGGGGTTCTGGTTTTCTTCTCTGCCGCGTCGCACCCGCGTCTTCCTCACCCGCCTCCTTCTCCTTCTCCTTCTCCTCACGCACACACAGACACACACAACACACACACACACACAACACACACAACACACACACACACGACGTACACACGACGTATGCGTACATACTGGGCACACGCATGAGGCACACGCCGCTCAGCACAGCACAGCTCAGAACAGCACTGCACAGCAAAGCATAGCACCTCAGCACAGCACTGCTCAGCACAGCACAGCACCGCACAGCACAGCACGACGGTCGTCCAGGACACAGCAGGCGTGGCGTTTTCTCGACACCGCGGGGGGGGCGCACGGGGTGGTCCCTGAGCGCGGCCGCTGTCCGTGACGGTCGTCCTTGCCCTAGCAGGCGTGGCAGATTCTCGACACCACAGGCGGTGCGCACGCGGTGGCCGCTCTCCGTGACGGTCGTCCAGGGCACGGCAGGCGTGGCGTTTGCTCGACTCCACAGGGGGTGCGCACGAGGTGGTCTCTGAGCGCGGCCGCTATCCGTGACGGTCGTCCAGCAGGCGTGGCGTTTTCTCGACGCCACAAGGTATGCGCACGGGGTGGTCCCTGAGCGCGGCCGCTATCCGTGACGGTCGTCCTTGCGGTATCGGCGGGGTGCGGCCACCAGCATCATTCTCACATGTTTCATGTCAGCTATCATCACTCCAGCCATAATATAAGTACACTCTAGGCGATGCTTAAGAAAACCCAAGTCTTCGGCCAGAGTCTCGATTATTCTTAATGTTTCAATGTAAATCCTAAGATTTGAATAGACATTCTGGGTTTTTATTCAAATTCTGAGACTATGAATTTCTTAACCCATGATTTCTAAAGCATTTCGCAGGGTGTATGTGGGGTTCCTCGGTAGCGTAATTTCCATCTGGGGTCCCCGGGAGTCCCGACCCTTCTCCTGGGGCCAGTCCTTCATCCCCAATCGGTGCTTGACGGTCCCAAGGCCTGGCGAGGGCCCCTGAGGCACAAGGCGAGTACAAGTTTCCGTCCCGACCCCTTTTCATGGTGCGAGCACGTCAGGGCCCCTCCCCCCCCGACGAAGATCGACGACGGCGTCGACCCAGACATCCGACATGCGTGGGCCCCAGAGGTCCAGATCACTTCCTGGGGGCCGGTTCTTCGTCCCGAGTCGTTTATGTCACGCCCCCGAGGCCCGGCGAGGACCCCTGGAGGTTCAAAACTGCCAAAATCCCGCCGCTCCATTTTTGTTTTGAAGCGTCGGATCTCTGGGGACCCAGACCCCCGACGTCATGATTTTTTCATGCCGCGACCCCCAGAGGTCCGGACCCATTCCCCGGGACCGGTTTTTCATCCTGAGTTGTTTTCTGACGGTCCGGAGGCTCGGTAAGGGCCCCCAGAGGCCGACAATAGCGCAAAAACCTCCCGTCGCGATTGTTGCACACCGCGAGGGGACGTTGTGGGGACGACGCAGACGCCTACGCCGGCGACGCCCACGACGCCGGCGACCGCGGCGGCGGCGTGGCCCAGGCGAGGCCGGGCCGCCCGCCGCGGCGCGCCGCTGCGAGCCCACGGGGCTCGGCCCCGCGCCCGCGCCGCTGCCCCGGCAGGCGCGGCCCCGCGGGCGGGGCGGCCGGGCGCGGGGCTCCCGGGCCCAGCATTAGGTCGGGCTTGTCCCCCTACAGGGGGATTTTCGATGAAAAATTTAACATACCCAAAAATTGTCAAAGAAATAGTCTGGGAACTATTTTTGGGGTAATTTTTTTTTGTTTACCTTTTTGGGGTATCTTGGGGGTATTCTTGATTTTTCGGAGAAAATCACCCTGTAGGGGGACACGCCCGACATAAGTATAGCCAGGACCCCAGGTATGAGGACCCGGTTAGTGGTAGGTCCCTGGAGCCCCTACGTTGGCCAGAATCACTAAACCAGGTTTGCCGTAGCTGTTGTTCTTTCGGGTGACGGCAGTTCCGGTTCGTGGAATGGAGTACGCATCACTGAACCAGGTCCCGCTAAACGCAGTTCTGCCAACGCCCGACCCGGGCCCAGCAGGGTTGGCCCCAAAGGGGGTGCAGACTGCAAGGGGGTGGTGCAGCAGATCTCTGTGGGTTGCAGCGCGCATGGTTCATCTCTAGTTCTTCGAGCGTTCTGATGTATGGGGGGGAGGCCCGGATATCCTCTCATTTCTGAATGTTCTGTCCTGGGCCTCCTCCGGGCCACTAGGCGGCCAGGAACAATCAGAAACGAGCACACTTAGAAATGAGCACGATTAGAAATGAACGACGTTTAAACTTGGGGCGTGTAATCAATATATATATATATATGTATATTCACATATTCATATATTCATATATTCATATATTCATATATTCATATATTCATATATTCAGATATTCATTCATATTCCTGGGCGCAAATGTATTGCTGGATTCTCGCGTGCAACGCACCAGTTGCAGCACAACGCAATACACAATTCTTCTGCGCAGTACATTTGCAGTACAATTGCCCCAGATCGATTGCACCAACCTCCTTTCAGCTGGACCCCCTTTTGGGTCAACCATATTTTCGTCGGCGACGACCCAGACCCAGAGATCCGACGCTCCAGAAAAATGGGAGCTGCGGGATTTGGGCAGGTTTTGGGCTTCTGGGGCCCTATTCGGGAGCGTAAGAACGCGGCTCAGGACGAGGAACTGGCCCCAGGGAAGTGATCCGGACCTCCAGGACCCACGCATCGAGAAGATCGGAGCGGCCGGATGTCTGGGGACAAGATGGTCACTTCGGAATATATATATATATATATATATATATATATATATATATATATATTAAAAAAAAAGGACGAGAGGTTTTTGGTAGTTTTCGGCTTCGGGGGGCCCTCGCAGGGCCTCGGAGCCGTCAAGAAACGACCCAGGATGAAAAACCTGTCCCGGGGAAAGGGTCGAGACTTCCATCAGGACGTCGCGTGTCTGGGAAGGCATCGGCCCATTTCCCGGGGACCAGCTTCTCATCCTCGAGTTGTTCCTTGACGGTCCCGAGACCCGGGAAGGGCCCCTGTAGAGGCCGAAGACGAGGAACGAACAAAAAGAAGCGCCCCGAGCTTTCCGAGACGCCCGATGCCTTCCCGAGACGCCCGAAACCCATGCCAAGAAACACCCAGCTTGCCTCCAGGATGTCCTGGGTTTCTCGGGTTTCCGATGGTTTTGCCGTGGAAGCCGTGACGTCCCCATACCAAACGTCAAGGGACGTCTTGGGGTCGCAGGTTTGGGTTTCTTGTGGAAGGTCTCCTGTGGTCGAGCTCCTTCTAGATATTTCCCCTGGCGACGACTAAGGCCTATACTTTGTCATGTGTGTGCGACTTCGCTGCGGGCTGGAACTACCAGCCCTATATCAAGTGCGATGGGATTTGACTCTGAAATCTTCGGTTGGGTTGGGCATGGAGTGGCCTTTGGGCCTGTGAGCGCCCAGCAACCATGAAGAAGCCAGATGAGCGAAGCAGAGACGGGGTCGTCTTCGCCGACGTTCGCGCGCAAGCTGCCCGCGCAAGGTCCCGTGCCAGCGCCCCCGTCTCCAGTGGCAGCGTGCCGCGCTGGCGGCCTGCGTCAGCCGCGGCGTCAGGCCGCGGTGGCATCTCGCGTAAGACCCGTTTTCATCACACGGCAACTTGTTGCGCGTGTCGGAAAACAGGGTCCGCGTCAGGCCTGGGGCCATGTAGTGAAGTGAGGGGTTGAATGGCTGCAGCAGCATGGGGATGAGAGTGAGTAGAATGTTGAGCACGCGAGCCTTCGGGTCAAGGTCCGGGGGGGCCTTCAGCATTTGTTGGGGGTCGGTATCGGACTCGATCGATCGGGGGGTCGGCCGGGATGGCATCCCCTGTCCGGGCGCGCTCGCGCTCCCCTCGCGGCCGGAGCCCGCGAGCGCACCTGCAGCCCCGCCGCAGCAGTCGGCGCTCCCCCTCCCTTGGCCTGGTGGGTGATGCGGGCCCCTCAGGGCCCAGGCCGCGGCGCGGGCGCTCGGGCTCGCTCGAACGGGCCGTTCCGAACGGGGCGGAGCGGGGTGCACACCCACGCTCGGGGCCCGCAGCGATGCACGACATGCACGTGGAGGATCTGTTTAGGCAGCAATGCCCCCGCCAAGTGAGTGAGGAAGAAGTCTTGCGAGTGGCCGGAATGTTCGAGGAGGTTGGCATTACGCACGGTTGGCGATTTAAGCATATCACACAAGATATCTTGAAAATGGCGTGCACAGATGCTTTGACGAAAGATTTGGACCACAGAGCCTTTCTCCTCGCGTCAGAGGTCGTCAACGTATGCCGGCCCTCCGGACCAGGCTCTGCAGCTGCAGGGTCGGGGCCTTTCAATGCAGGGGACGATTTCCAGAAGGAGTCGGTGAAGGCGATGCGAGCAGTCGCACGGCGTGCCAAAGCCAAGCGGGGCGATTCGCCATCGTCGTCAGATTCCGGGCGCCGTGCCACGTCGATTGACGTGTGTGGGGCCTTGAAGAGCTACGGGCTCGAAGGTCTTCCGCTCGAGCACATGCCCAAGTCAACTGCGTTGCAGGCGATGATCCGGAAAGGCCGCCGCAAGGTGGATCGCGACAGGCTCCCATGGGTGGGTGGAGAACTCCACAAGGAGTTTGAGCCCACGTGGAGGGCCACAGACACGACCTTGCGGCAGCCCCAGAAAGGGGTCTACCTTTGCCTCTTTCGCTCACTTTGCGAGTTGCTACTGGTCTCGTGCTCTCAGCCAGTTAGCCTTGCAGGCGACGGTCAACCAGGAAGCAGTGTCCATTGAACGGTTCCTCCGCCGCTTTCTAGATTTATGTCGGGTCTCCCAGGAGTCGTCCGTTCTCGTCGCTTATGAATATGATAGGCGAGAATGGATCAGTCTCGGGACGCGCATCGAGCACCGGGACCGCGAGGTGGACCCAGAGGCTGCCTTCAAGCGCATTGACTCGCACACCAAAAACGAGGTCAAGGACCTGTGCTTGCGCACGAAGAGCACGGGACAGCAGCCGCACCAGCAGCCGCAGCAGGGCGCCGGCGCCGGGGCCACCAGCTACGCGCCGCGCGGCGGCAAGGGGGGCTTCGACCGCGGGGCTGTGGCCCCGCCGCCGCCGCCGCCGAGGCCGGCGCAGCTGCCGCCCGCCAGCCGCAGCGGCAACGCTTGGCCGCGCAGGCGGTGAGGAGGGGAGCCTGCGCGCGCACGCGCCCAGAGCCCCGTTGCGCATCCGGCACGCACGGTGCATCATGCGAATGATTCTTACCCATGGTTCCCGCATGGGGAGGTTGACAGCATGTCATCATTGTTGCCCGCGCACGCGGCCCATGAGGATGCGTATCGCGTCCTCCCCTCTTCGCTTTGCTCCTCCGGTTCCTCCTTGCTCCCCCCTCCTCCGCCACCGCCTCCTTGCCCTCCTGGGGACTCGCACGTCAAAGAATGCAGTAAGCCTGATTGCGTCCGTCGCTCACATCAGCCGCGCGCGTGCTCTCCGAAGGGAGGCGCCTTTTCTGGTTCCTGGCGGGAGTTCCTAGCCAATGACGCCATCTCGGCTGACGCCAATGCCCGCTCACCCACGTGCCCTGAGGGTCATATTGCGCATGCGTTTTCTGCGCCGCGCACGCGGCATACTTTGCCACAGCTGTTGTGCCACGTTCGCAAGAACATCGAGAGTATCCTTCGAGACCCGGCGTTGGTGTCTCGAGAGAGGGAAAAGCGAATGCAACACTGGCGCCGGCGAGCCTCCGAATTGGAAGGCGCCAGATCTGCGTGGAGGAGAAACTTGCCAGACAAATTCGCCCCAACCCTAGGAAAGGTGCATTTCCCGCTGCTGCGGGAGATGCTGTGCGCAGCGAAACATGAGGACGACGATTTCCTGGTTGATCTGTAGTTGGGTTTCCCGGTGTCCGGCCCTGTGCACGCAGGGGGAATCGGGCAGTCGTTTCAGCGCCCTCGGCTAGTCCACGGTCGGCCCGTGCTGGGCGAAGCCCCGCGCTTGAGCGACCTCCAGCAGCACTGCTGGTCCATCAACCAACGCACACTAGCGAGAGCTTCGCCTGGGCCGTTCGCGCGCGAGGTCTGGGAGAAACACAAGCAGGAGTTTCAAGCGGGGAAGGTTGGCCCACCGCTTCCGCTGCACGCAGTGGACCTCCATAACGCGTTGTTGGTCGAACGGTTTGGCGTACAGGAGGTGAGGGAAGGACTTTTGAAGGTTCGCGTTATTGACAATTTTGCCAAAAACTTCGTACATGATTTCGCTTCCGCATGTGAGGGCGTATTCAATGACACGCACGATCACTTCACGCACGCAGCCCTCGCTCTTCTACGCGGGGTGGACAGGGTTAAAGTAGGTAGAGACGATTTCGTTGGTGCGTTCAACACGGTTTGCCCGGCGGACAGCCAGGCGTGGTTGATGTGGTGCCTTGTTTACGACACGGATGCAGATCGGTGGCGGGTTTCAGAGTTGTTCACGCAGCCGTTCGGCGCCATCGGCGGGGTGCATGGTTGGTGGCGATGCGCACAGGCCATCAAAGCCATAGCAACGCGATTGTTTCTCCTTGTGCTTTTCATTTACGTGGACGACACGTTCATGGTTGATGTCCAAGAAAACGCTGACCAGGCAAAGCTCATGTTCCATGAGCTAGTGCGTCTCTTGGGCTGGGAACTGGACGCAGAGAAATCTGCCGGCATGTCTCGTTCCATTCCTCTGCTCGGGTGCCGCGTCACCGTGTCCAGCGATCGCGTGGCGTGGACTCTTAGCGAGGACAAGGCAGAATCTTGGAGGAAAGACGTGTTGCAGGCGCTACAGGACAACGTCCTCTCCCCAGCAATGGCCGGCAAAATGGCAGGTAGATTTAACTTTGCGTGCAGTCGTGCCTTCGGGCGTGTCGGGCGTGCGTACACTCGCCCATTGTATTGGCGCCAGGCTGCGTCTGGTGCGAGTTGGAATCTAACGCGCCGGCTGAAGCTGTGCCTGCAATGGTGGGCGGCGGTGCTCGCATCCTCGCCGGGGTGTCAAGTCCGCGTGCAGGAATTAATGCATTCTCCTTTTGATGCAGTCATGTACACGGACGCCGACGGCGCCGGAGGCGTCGGGGTCGTAGTCATTTGGGGCCAGGACGAGCGGCGTGAATACGCCATGAGCACTGTCCCGCACGGGTGGAGACACATCCTGAGGAGACGGAAAACACAGATCAACGCGTATGAACTGTTGGCCATAACTGGCGCTTGGAACACGTGGTCTAAAGATTTTTCGGGGCAGCGCATTTTGTGCTTCATAGACAACATGTCAGCGTTGAACATATTGGTCTCAGGATGGTCTCGTCGCCCGGATTTGAATGCGATCGCAGGATCGTGGTGGCTTGCCGTATCGAGGGCGCATGCTCTCGTCGAGTTCGCCTACGTGCCCTCTGCAGCCAACCCTGCGGACTGCCTGAGCCGCGGGGTGCTCGGGCGTTGGGCTGCCAGCCGGCGCCGGGCCATCAAGTGGCCAAAACTTGGAGCAGGGTTGGCGCGACGCCGGCCTGATACGGAGAGGGAGAGAGAGAAAGGGCCACCACTTCATCTTTTTCTTCGTTGTTGCTTTTCTCTGCTGTCGCCTTGCTCTCCCGGTCTTCCTTTCCCCTCCCCCTGCCCTCCCTTCCCCCTCCCCTTGTCCCCCTGTCCTCTGTCCCCCTGTGTCGTCGCTCCCCCTCCCCTCGTCGTTCCATTCCGCGCGCTCCGAGTGCGCTGGCGTGCTCGGCGTGCTCCTCCCGCGCGCGCAGGTACATGCTTGTCTCGTGTGTGTGTGCTGTGTTTCCCGGCTGTGCGGGGTGAAATTCCGCCCCCGCAAGTGAATGACTTGGCATTCCCATTCCACGCTGCTGCTTGTAATTGTGCGGCTTTAAGCTCTTTAACTTGCCGCAGAGTCGCCCGCCGAGGAAGTAGGTATCACCTCTGTTTCCGGTGTGCCGGCCTATCTGCTGTGTTAGGCGCGGCAGAGGAGCAGAGAGGTGGCATTTTGCCCGGAAAGGGCGCAGGCCCAGGGTTCTCTTTTTGCTGTTTGCCCCTGGCGCCTTTCCTTACATGTGTGTTTTCCTTTCCGGGTTCGTGGGTCGATCATGTCAGTTGGACATCTTCGGGCCTATCCAGGGGCATCTCGCCAGGTACCGTGCCTTGTTGTCAGAAGGCTTGTTCGAGACACACACAGGGCATGGCGATGTGCGCCGCGCGCCGCGCCGCGTGGCTCGAGTAGTCCCGGGCCGCCTGCAGGGCCCCTCCCGCATGGCCGGACTGAGGCCCATCCGCCCGGTTGGGCTGCGCCGCGACGACCCCCCCGAGGCGCCTCTCCGAGGCTCGGTGGTGCCAGTGCGCCGGCTTCCGCGGCGGAGCCGCAGCCCGAGGGGGAGTTCCGGCGGTTCCGCAGGGATCTCTCGCGCTGGCCTGCACGGGCCCAGCGTAGAACACGCCACGTCTAGGCCTGAGTTGCCCGGAGGCCTGGAGAAGGAACGCGGCGCTCCGCGCGAAAGCGCCCTTGTGTCGCCTTTGCGGCCTAAGCCGAAAGATGGCCAGGTTTGGATTCAGGCGGTGTCGCAACATTCCACGGCCTTTGATGTCGCGCATTGTTTCATTGACTACTTTGACGAAGTTTCGCGGTGCAGATTTCTGCGTAGGCCCACCTTTGCCGAACGCTTCTCTGCGGCATTCCCGAGTACCGGCACACCGCGACAAAGACTGGCGGTCCTGAAAAGGACCCAGGCCGGCGCGAATGCGTCCGAGCTCCAGGAAATGCTTCTCAAAGAAAACTCACGCCGCCAAGCGTTGGAAACGATTAAGGGTTCGTGGAAATTGGTGCAAAGCGCATTGCTCGCTTGGGGTGAGTTTTGCGAATGCTTTCACATGGCGCATTTCCCTTTCACGGTCGACAGCGCCAGGGCTTTTGCTGCTTTTGTGCCTCACGGCCCGACTCTGGGCAAGTATTTGCAGCACTTCCGTTGGACGCATAGGTTTTTGGACATTCCCAATGTATGGTGGGACTCCCACGGTGGGACGGTGGCCTGCGGCAAGTGATCAAAGGGGCCACGCGCAAAGTGGCCGGGCGCGTCGCCCGTCCCGCTCTTCGCGGAGACGTTGTCCGAGCTATGATCTCGAAGGCGGATGCCGACGGGAAGGTCGAGCTAGGTGATGCGTTTGCGATTGCTCGGGGCTTCCTGTTCCGAGTCGGTGCCGAGCTTGTCCCGCTCAGGCGCGGGCCGTTCCAGAATGGCAAGCATTCGGGCATCGTTTTCCATGGCCAGGAGGCGGCGGTCACTCTTGCCTCGCGCAAAAACAGCGTTGACCCTGTGACTCTGCGCCGGACATGCACGTGCGACACGCAGGGACGGCGCATGTGCGCCGTGCATCGGCTCGCTTGCGCGGTCGAGCGGGCTCGCCGCGCAGGCCGGGATCGCGTTCTTTCTTTTGGCTATTCCACTTTCTTGCGCGAGACGCGGACGTACGCCAGTGCTGCGACGGGAACCCCAACGGGTACCCATGCGTTCCGTAGGGGCGCGGCGCAGGATATGGCCGCGCAGGGGTGCCAACTATGGGAGATTTTGGCAGCCAGCGGCTGGAGGTCAGTGGGCTTCATGGCTTACATGAAGCCCCATGAACTGGAGACGGGCGCTTGCGCTCAGCTCATTGTGGACCACAGCGATAGCGAAGAGGATGTTGCGTAGGGCGCCACGTTGGGGATCTGCGCGCCCAGCCAACACGTCGGGTGCACACCTTGGGCTGGGCCACAGGGCGTGAGCACCAGGCAGCTCCCCATCGTCGGTGCCAGTCCTGTCATTCATGCCCCCCCCTGCCGGCGCCGGCGCGCCCGGCGGCAGCCTTCGAGGCCTGCGGGGGGATCCCTGTTTTCATCACGCGGCAACTTGTTGCGCGTGTCGGAAAACAGGGTCCGCGTCAGGCTTGGGGCCATGTAGTGAAGTGAGGGGTTGAATGGCTGCAGCAGCATGGGGATGAGAGTGAGTAGAATGTTGAGCACGCGAGCCTTCGGGTCAAGGTCCGGGGGGGCCTTCAGCATTTGTTGGCCCACCCTCCCGCCCAACGCCTCGTCGGCGGTGCCCGCACGGGGCCGCTTGTTTGTCGCACGTGTGAAGAATGTATTTTAAAAAGTGTGTTGTGCTCGAATGCGCACGCGTGGCGCGAGCGAATGCATGGCGCGTCCAGGGTTCCATCCCCTGTCCGCCGAGTCCGGTCCTGGGGTGCACACCTTGGGCTGGGCCACAGGGCGTGAGCACCAGGCGGCTCCCCAAAGTCGGTGCCAGTCCTGTCATTCATGCCCCCCCCTGCCGGCGCCGGCGCGCCCGGCGGATGCCTTCGAGGCCTGCGGGGGGATCCTTGTTTTCCATCGTCGCTCTCATGGCTTCCCGACGACGACGACGACGACGACGACGACGACGACGACGATCGCCGATCGCCGATCGCCGATCGCCGATCGCCGATCGCCGATCGCCGACGCCGACGACGCCGACGACGACGGCCCCCCGCAGGCTGCCATTGGCTCCCGGGCCCCCCCGCCGCTGCGCGCCCGCCGCGCCGGCGGCGCCCGTCGCCCGGGCCGCAGCGCGCGCCGTGCCGCGGGGCGTGCCGGCGTGCCCGGCGGCGCGCGGCGCCGCAGGAGGGGGCGGGGCGGCTCCACGCGCTGGTCGTCGGGAGCGGGCAGAGTCAGCCCTTGGCATCGCTTGGACGTGTGCATTTTTTCCCGGCGAGAACCATCGAGGACCATCCTCGACCAACGAGCAAAAGAAACACGCACGAAACCGAGAAATGCTCGGGAAGTGGACGTCCGAGCGACGGCGAGAGCCCTCACAGGGAGGACTGGCAACTTTCCCAAGGGTGCCGTGGCAGCCTTGCTCCTTCATCGGCCCATGCTTTGGGGACCTTCGTTGGCCAGCCTCGTTCGAAAAACGTTCACGTGGGCCCAAGAGGCCTTTTGCATTCTTACCTCGCATCTCTTACATAGAAACGAGAGCCATAGACATATATGTGTATATATATATATATATGTATATATACACATAGATATATGTATGGACAGCCCCCCCCCCGCACCCACTCTTTGCTGTCAAGAAACGACCCAGGATGAAAAACCGGTCCCGGGGAAAGGGTCGAGACTGCCATCAGGACGTCGCATGTCTGGGATGGCGTCGACCCATTCCCCGGGACCAGCTTCTCATCCTCGAGTCGTTCCTTGACGGTTCCGAGGCCCGGGAAGGGCTCCTAAGAGAGTCCAAAGACGAGGAACGAACAAAAAGAAGCGTCCCGAGCTTTCCGAGACGCCCGATGCCTTTCCGAGACGCGCGAAGCCCATGCCAAGAAACACCTTGCTTGCCTCCAGGGTGCCTTGGATTTCTTGGGTTTCGGCGGTTTTGCTGTGGAACCGTGCCGTACCCACACCAAAAGTCAAGGGACGTTCTAGGGCCTAGTTCTAGGGTTGGATGTCTTGTGGAAGGTTTCCTGTGCTCGAGCTCCTGCTGTAGGCTTCGGCGGCGAGCGAGGGGGGGAAGTGAGAACAAGGGGCGGGCCCTCTCAGGAGGCTCGGGAGTCCCCCAGCCTCCTGGGAAGTTTCCAGAGCCTTCCCTGGGGACACAGAAAGCCTCTCAGAAGCCGCGCGGTCTTCTGAGAAGGCCTTACCCTTCTCACTTCCTCCCCTCCCTCCCTCGCTCGCCGCCGAAGACTGCCGCTGCGGCCTGCCGCTCGCAGTCGGCTTCGGGCTCGCTGTCGGCTCGGTCGGTCTTCGGTCCCTTGGTCGCCGTGCACGGCCTCGGGGCCAGGCATCCGTGCCAGCGCTGCACGGGACAGGGACCTCCTTCCCTTCCTCCCCCTCCTCCTCCCCTCCTCCCCTTCTTCGTCCTCCTCCTCCTCCTCCTCCTCCTCCTCCTCCTCCTCCTCCTCCCCCTCCCCCTCCTCCCCCTCCTCTTCCTCCTCCTCCTCCTCCTGCCCCCGACCCTGGAGGCGCAGAATAGGCGCCGTGGCGTCCACCTCCGGCAGGCACAAGCAAGAGGACGCCACAGCCAACCCGCATAGTAAGGATGGGCACCCTTCCCAAGGGTACCCTTGCGTCCTTGCCTCCTCGGTCCATCCTTGGCCACTTTCGCTGGCCGCGCCCCGCTCCAGAAGCTTCGAAGTGGGCGTCCAAGGCCCTTGCATCCTTATCGCGCATCCTTATGATACGGGCCGACTGTATGGGGGGCGCCGGGCGTCGGCTAGAAGGATAACCCTGCGCCGGCCACAAAACTCACACGACTAAGGAGGCGGCGGGAGTCGAGGTGCGGATCAGGGGCAGCGACAGGACGTGCTCGTAGGCTCTGTGCGGTTTCCCAGCCTCGGGGTGTCTTCAGCGGCCGCGACTCGCCGAGAGCGTTTTTCTGGTGGTGCCCCGGAGCGTCCCGAGCGGCCGCCGCAGACCCGAGGGACGGCCCGAGGACCAGACAGTGAGGCTCACCCAGGGAGGGACAGGCGCCCGGGGGGGGGCCCCTTGCGCGCCTTGGCACTCAGGGCGCCCACACGTCTGATACGTCTTGGCAGGGTACGCGAAGCGACGCACCTGGGCATTCATACGTTTGTGCTTGGCCCACGGACAACTCTGGTAGCTCGCGCCTGCCTACTCCCACCAGCAGTGTGCACTCCAAGATGGGACGCTTGAAGCTTGGGTAGAATCGTGAAGCCAGCCCCCTTGGCCTCAGCAGCAACACATGTGGCGCCTTGACTTTTGGAGCAGGCCGCCACAGATTTAGGCGAAACGTCCAAATTCTGCGTGCGTGGATCCATGCATGTGTCGATTGTGCTCGATGCTAGCTGCCGCCCCACTGCTGACCTCGGCCCCCGCACCCCCTGAGATACGTGACCTGTCCAAATCCGATGGCTCAGGTGCGGGTGGGCCACCGTGATGGCAGCCAGCACGCAGGAGCTTCCCGAAGCTGGTGCTGACCTCAGGCCTTGCACCACGCTCCGCGTCGGCGGACAGGCCCGCGAAGTGGCGCCGAGCCGGCCCACCGTGCGGGCCGCTAAGCACTGCAACTCCAGCGAGATAAGCCATTGTTGAGGATATTTCTATGGAGACTAAACGCCAAGGATGTCTCAAAACGTGCTCGGCTTGGCTTCTCTTGATCATCTCTTACTTCGAGATTATGCTGAGGTCTGTTGGGCTACTTTGATTATCTCCCCCTGAACCCCGAACTTTATTATCCCCTAGTGTTTATTCTCACGGGTTAGCGGTTAGCGAGCACGTCACAAGTCCAGGCCACAGTACGTGCTGAAGGCATGGTGGCGGCCCCTTGGAGCGCAAAAACAATCAATGCAAATCATGGCCTTGGGAGCGCGGATCAAGGGATCGTGGCGCTGGGAGCGCGAACCCAGTTTGACTGACTAAGGATTGTTGCCCTCGCAGCGCGGGACGCAGCGTAATTTACAAGGGACTGGTCTTAGGATCGCGGACGCAGTGTCATTCACTTAGGGTCATGGCCTTGTGAGCGCGGACGCAGCGTAAGTTCCAAGGGATCGTGGCCCCTGGAGCGCGGACACAGTTTAACGTACCAAGGACCGTGGCCCTGAGAGCTCGAACCCAATGTAATTCGCATACTCGGGATTATTGTGCTGGGAGCGCGGACCCAGCGTAGTTTACTAAGTATCGTGGCGTTGGGAGTTCGGTTCCAGTATAGCTTTCCAGAGGTCGTGGCTCTTGGAGCAAAAACCCAGTGATATTTCTGAGGCGTCGTGGCCCTGGGAGCGCAGATCCTGCGGAGAAGACTCACACAGCAGGGTGGGCCGTCCTCTTGGCATGACCCATTGGCAGGTCCCGTGGCAGTTCCCTGACGCGTCCATGGCACGTTCGCACGTTCCCTGATACGCCCCCTGGCATGTCCCCTGGCGCATCCCCTGGCGCGCCCCTGGCGCATCCCGTGGCGCGTCCATCGCCCTGCGCCCCATGCCGGTTCGCCCCGTTTCGGAACTGAATGGGGTCTTGAGCTTGAGCTAGGTTGAGCGCATCCCACAAGTTTCAACTACAACCAGCTCTGAGCGAACCATGCATCATACGTGCAGGCAGTTTGAGTTAAAGATCCAGATCAGTTCGGTCAAGATGCGGACGCCGAGGATGACTGGTTACACAACGCATTAGAGCGCAACACAGTTCAACACAGTGTGAAACAGCACAGTCCAGCACAGCACAGTGTGGCACAGCGCAGCGCAGCGCAGCGCATCCCTTGGCACGGTATCATCACCATGGATATCCTCAGCACGGCCACTGCCCAGTGCCCAGGTGTGGGCAGTTCTACGTGCTTTCCAAGGTTCTCGGGTCGAGCACGTCTTTCTGCACGCGCGGCATTGGCGCCGCAGCCCCCTCGTTGGGCCGGGTCTCGCCATCCAGGCCGCCGCATCGGAAGCACTTCGCTGGATCTGCCCCCTTCCGTGCAAGTGCCAGGGCACATCTGCAACCTTCTGTCTCCCTTATCAGGCTTGCGTGTGCTTCCCTACATGCACCTGCGTGGCCATTGGCGACGTACGTTGCCCCCCCCCTCTTTGTCCTCCTTATCCTCCTCCGGAGCCGTTTTGGACAAAATCGTGAGCCATTTTGGCCGAATCTGCTGCTCCTCGACTTCGCTCTCAAAAGAGACGTGCTGCAGCGATGGCGATATCCTTGCGGATCACCAAGGAGACGCAGAAGCTCGAAACAGACCCAGTGCCCAGCATTGATTGTAAAGTGGACGCTGGAAATTCTCGGTATACACGTGGCTTCGCCCTCTACACCGTAGGCGATGCTTAAGAAAACCTAAGTTTTCGGCGAGAGTCTCGATTATTCTTAATGTTTCAATGTGAATCCTAAGATTTCAATCGAAGTTCTGGTTTTTTTTCTCAGATTCTGAGACTCTGAGTTTCTTAACCCATGATTTCTTAAGCATTTCGCAGGGTGTACCGCCAGCACCCGCACTTGGCGGATTTGAGGCTCGGGAGCAGCCGGGTCGAGGGCATCTGTGCGCCTTGTGAGTGGCCATTCGGGGAGCTCCTGTGGCACTACTGGGCCATCTCGTGCTTCTGGGGATGGGTCGAGTCTATGAACAGAACACGGGACTATCGGGCCGGGCGAAAGGGGGGGATTGGGAAAGGGGGGGTTACGAAATTTGCTGCGTGCAGCTGGTTTCGGCCTCACCGAGGGGCCCATTCCTCGATACATGGCCGCCTCCGGCGCCGGGAGGCGCCGGGAAAATCAGCTACGTGAGCTGATTCTCAAACCCCCCTTTGCTATCCCCCCCTTTCGCCCGACCCGATAGTGGCCATTCGGGGAGCTCCTGTGGCATTACTGGGCCATCTCGTGCTTCTGGGGATGGGTCGAGTCTATGAACAGAACACGGGACTATCGGGCCGGGCGAAAGGGGGGGATTGGGAAAGGGGGGGTTACGAAATTTGCTGCATGCAGCTGGTTTCGGCCTCACCGAGGGGCCCATTCCTCGATACATGGCCGCCTCCGGCGCCGGGAGGCGCCGGGAAAATCAGCTGCGTGAGCTGATTCTCAAACCCCCCCTTTGCTATCCCCCCCTTTCGCCCGACCCGAGACTAACAATTGTGGTGCTTGCATTCGCGCCTTCTGTTCGTTAATGTTGTGGGGATTCTCTGGCGTTGTTGGGCCCTCTCGAGCTGCTGGGAGGAGCACGCCGTCGCAGGCCGGTGGCCCCACATGGGGATCCGGGTGGATTTCCACATCGTGCTGGAAGGTCCCGATGGCACGCCCTATGCTCGTGGACACTACAGCATGGAGCTCTTCCTCCCCGAGGGCTACCCGATGGAGCCTCCCAAGGTGCGCTTCCTGACGAAGATCTACCATCCGAACATCGACAAGCTCGGGCGCATCTGCCTGGACGTGCTGAAGGACAAGTGGAGCCCGGCTCTGCAGATCAGGACCGTCCTGCTCAGCATCCAGGCCCTGCTCTCCGCCCCGGAGCCGAGCGACCCTCTCGACACGGGCGTCGCTGACCACTTCATCAGGGACCGCAAGGGGGCCGAGGAACAGGCGGCACAGTGGAACGGCACGTATGCCAAGAAGGAGAAGGACTGAGTATCCCCATGCGGGCCCCGCCTTTTCGTGCCACACGGCAATCACAATCACGAGCACCCCCAGCATGAGCCAATGGGGGCTCGTGCCCACTCCTTGTCTGCAGGGCTGGTGGCTAGCTGAGGCAGAATGATGTCCTCCAACGGTCGTGCAATGGGATGCCAGTATCTAGGGCTCCTAGATGGGGTCGGAGCAGATGGGGTCGGAGGATCGCGCCGCATCGCCGATGCATCGGGGATGCATCGGCGATGCGGGTTCGATGTGGGGCCCAGCTTTCTCCACGCCGACGTCGCCGATGCACCGCCGACGTCGCAAGTGCATCGCGGATGCATCGGCGATGCATCGCCGATGTATAAGTGCATCGCGGATGCATCGGCGATGCATCGCCGATGTATCGGCGATTTGGCGAGATCCTCCGACCCCATCTACTCGGACCCCATCTAGGAGGCATCTACAGTAGGAGCTCCCCCGCCTCATCTCTCCTCCCGTTCCTGCTCCTCCCTGCGGCGGCATTACGGATGAGGGCAGCCTCCACAGACGTCCGCAGCCCTGTGGGGCCCCGCCGGCGTGGGGCCCGCGAGTCTGAAAAGCTTGCCCGCTGCGACGTATCTCTCAAGATGGGGAGGGGGGGGCGGCGGAGAGGAGGAGGAGGAGGAGCAGGAGGAGGAGGAGGAGGAGGAGGAGGAGGAGGAGGAGGAGGAGGAGGAGGAGGGGGAGGAGGAGGAGGAGGAGGAGGAGGAGGGGGAGGGGGGAGGGGGAGGGGAGGAGGAGGGGGAGGAGGAGGAGGAGGAGGAGGAGGAGGAGGAGGAGGAGGGAGGAGGAGGAGGAGGAGGAGGAGGAGGAGAGGAGGAGGAGGGAGGAGGAGAGGAGGAGGAGGAGGAGAAGGAGGAGGAGGAGGAGGAGAAGGAGGAGGAGGAGGAGGAGGGGGAGGGGGAGGAGGAGGAGGAGGAGGAGGAGGAGGAGGAGGAGAAGGAGGAGGAGGAGGCCAGGGCTCGGGCTCGAGCTCGAGGAGGATCCCAGACCGTGGAGGCCCCCCTCCAGCGGCGCGGGAGCGGCGTCGGAGGCGGGCAGCCGCCGCACGGGCGGCCCCTGGAGGAAGAGGCGTGCAGAGTTAAGTCGGGCCTGTCCCCCTACCAGGGCTCGTTTCGATTGTTCCGATTCGAATCGATTCGACTTCGTTGGTTTCCGATTTCGATTCGATTCGATTTGGGTTTCCGATGTGGGCTCCGATATTTCATTGGAGGCACACTAGCCTCCCGATTTCCGCCGATTCGATGTTTCCCGATTCGGCAGCCGATTTCCGCCGATCCGATCTATTTCGATCGCCGATCCGACTTATCGATTCGATTCTGGGGTCGCCTGCCCTACAGGGGGACTTTCGACGAAAAGTAAAGCACACCCCCAAACTAATCCAAACAAAAATCCAACAATAGTCTGGGGACTATGTTTTGAATACGTGTTGACCTTTTTTTTGTGTTTTTGTATTTTCTATGTTTCGCCATCACAAGAGTGACTAAAGCTGAGCTCAGACTTTGGGAAGCTCGCCGCGAGAAACGATCGAGATGCTCGCGGCGCGTCTTCGATGTGGATAAAACGCATGGCTTTGCTAGACCTCTGAGCTGGTCTTGCACAGCTGCTGACCCTCATCATCCGTCGCCGCACGGGCGGCCCCTGGGGGAGGAGGCGTGCAGAGGCGGAACGGCTGCTGGCCATCAGCCGCTGGCCACCTCCCTTCTCTCATGCTTTCCTCCCATGCACTCCTCTGCGGCTGCAGCAGTTGTCAGCTGGGCCCCACTAGGCTCGCGGTGTGCTCGTGGACCGTGCGGGCTGAGAGCGCAGCTGAGCTGGAAGCCGAGGTTCCTGGAAGTCGGGGAAGTGGAGGCGTCGTGGGCAGACCCCGATGACGAGCGAACAACACACACCCATACCAATAAGGGGGACGGAAAGGGCCATGGGTGCTTGTTATCGAATGGGGGTCCCCGCTCGAACGGAAGCCTCCCCCCGTGGTCCGACAACCCGCACCCATAGCCATAGCCAGCCCTCGTCTGCTCAACACCCCTTATGTGTGTGTTTGTGTGTTTGTGTGGTTGCTTGTGTGTGGTTGTGTGTTTGTGTGTATGGTTGTGTGCGTGTTTGTGTGTGTGTGTTTGTGTGTGGCGTTGTGTGTTTGTGTGTGTTAGTGTGTGTGTTGTGTGTGTGTTTTTGTGTGCGGTGCTTGTGTTTGTGGGTGTGGTTGTGTATGTTCGTGTGTGTTTGTGTGTATGTTGGTGTGTGTGTGCGGGTTTGCCTGTGTGTGTGTTTGTGTGTGCGTGTGGTTGTGTGTTTGTATGTGTGCGTGTTTGTGTGAGTTTGCGTGTGGTTGTGTGTGTGTTTGTGTGTGATTGTGTGTGGGTCCGTGTGTGTTTGCGTTTGTGTTTGCGTTTGTGTGTGTGTTTGTGTGTGTGTTTGTGTGTGTTTGTGTATGGGTGTGTGTTTGTGTGTGTGTTTGTGTTCGTGTGTATGTGTGTGTGTGTGTGTTTGTGCGTGTGTTTGTGTCTGGGTGTGTCTGTGTGCTGTTGTCACTGTGCTTGTGTGCGTTTGTGTGTGTGCGTGTGTGTCCGTGTGGCTGTGTGCATGTATGTAATTGTGTGTGGTTGTGTGTGTTTGTGCTATTGTGTGTGTTTGTGTGTGTGTTTGTGTGTTTGTCAGGGTGTGCATGTGTGTGTTGACTTTGTGTAGTTGTGTGTTTGTTGGTTTTTGTGAGTGTATGTTTCTTTGTGTGTTTGTTTATGTGTGATTGCATGTACGTGTCATGGTTTGTGTGTGTGTTTCTGTGTGTGAGGTTGTGTGTCTTTGTGTGTGTGTCCTTGTGTGTGGGGTTGTGTGTGTTTGTGTGTATGTTTGTGCGTGGTTGTGTGTGTTCGTGTTTGTGTGTAATTGTGTTTGTGTTTATGTGCGTGTGAGTTTGCGTGTGGTTGTGTGTGTTTGTGTTTGTGTGTGTGTGTTTGTTTGTTTGTGTTTGTGTGTTTGTGTGTGTGTTTGTTTGTGTGTGTGTTTGTTTGTGTGTGTGTTTGCGTGTGTTTGTGTGTGCGTGTGTGTTTGTGTTTTTGTGTGTTGCTGAGTTTGTGTGTGTTTTTGCGTGTGTGTTTGTGTGAGTGTGTGTTTTTGTATGTTCGTTCTTGTTTGTGTGTGTTTGTATGTGTTTTTGTGTGCTGCGTGTGTGCTTGTAGCTTGTGTGTGTGTGTTTGTGTTTGTGTGTGTTTGTGTGTGTGCGTGTTTGTGTGTGTGTGTGTTTGTTTGTGTGTTTGTGTGTGTTTCCTTATGTTTGCGTGTTTGTGTGCTTGCATGTTTGCGTGGTTGTGGGCGTGTGTGGTTCGTTATGTTTGCGTGTGTGTATTTATGTGTATGTGTGTGTATGTGTTTGTGTGTTTGTGTGCGCGTTTGTGTGTATTTGTTTGTTGATCTGTTTGTTTGCTCGGTGTGTTTGCTTGCTTTTGAGTGTTTGTGTGTGTTTGTGTGTTTGCGTGTTCGTGTGTGTTTGTGCAGTTGTTTGCTTGTGTGTGTTTGTGTGTGTGTTTGTGTGTGTGTGTTTGTGTGCGCTCGTGTTTGTGTGTGTTTGTGTGTTTGTGTTTGTGTGTGTGTTTGTGTGTTTGTTTGGTTGTGTGTGTATGTGTTTGCGTGTGTGTTTGTGTGTGTTTGTGTGTTGGTTTGCTTGTGTGTGTTTGTAGGTGTTGTGTGTGTGTGTTTGTGTGTATGTTTTCGTGTGTGTGTGTTTGTGTGTTTGTGTGGGTGTTTGTGTGTTTGTGTGTCTGTTTGTCTGTTTGTGTGTGTGTTCTGCGTGTGCTTGTTTGTGAGTGTGCGCTTGTGTGTTTGTGTGTGTGTTTTTTTGTGCTTGTGTGTTTGCGTCTGTTTGTGTGTGTGCGTGTTCGTGTTAATATGTGTTTGTATGTGTTTGTTTGCTTGGGTGTGTTTGTGTGTGTGTGTTCGTTTTTGTGTGTGTGTGTGTTTGTGTTTGTGTGTTTGGGAGTGGGCGTGTTTTAGTGTGCTTGTGTGTGTGGTTGGTTGTGCTTTTTGGTGTGTTTGTGTGGAGGTTTGTGTGTGTTTATGTGTGTTGGTGTGTGCTTGTGTGTGTGCTTGTGTGTTTGTGCGTGGTTTTGTGTTTGTTGGCTGCGTGTGTGTGTTTGTGTGTGTGTCTGTTTGTGTGTGTTTGTCCGGTCGTCACCCGAGGCGTCCAAGGTGTGGTTCGGTGGGCAGCCCGTGGCGGGTTGCGGCCGGCGTGCCGCCGCTTGCCGCGGAGTAGGACAGGGAGGAGGAAAAGGAGGAGGAGGAGGAGGAGGAGAAGGAGGAGGAGGAGGAGGAGGAGGAGGGGGAGGAGGAGGAGGAGGAGGAGGAGGAGGAGGGGTGGAGGAGGAGGAGGAGGAGGAAAATGAGGTGGGGGGGAGGAGGAGGAGGAGGAGGAGGAGGAGGAGGAGGAGGAGGAGGAGGAGGAGGAGGAGGAGGAGGAGGAGGAGGAGGAGGAGGAGGAGGAGGAGGAGGAGGAGGAGGAGGAGGAGGAGGAGGAGGAGGAGGAGGAGGAGGAGGAGGCGGAAAACTAGGAAAAGGAGGGTAAGGAAGGGGAGGGCGAGGGTGAGCAGGAGAAGGGGCCACGCGGAGGAGGCGGAGGCCGGAGGCTGGAGGGAGGGAGGGCGGGCGAGCGAGGTGCCTGGGCTCGCGCCTCTCGCGGCCGCACGGCGCCGCCGAGCCCCGCGGGGCCTCCTTCGAGCCGAGCGCGGTGCCTCTGAAGATCCAGATCGGTGGGCCGACGACGACGACGACGACGACGACGACGACGACGACGGCGGCGACGGCGACGACGACGACGGACGACAGACGACGACAACGACGACGGACGACGACGATGGCGGCGACGGTGGCGGCGACGACGACGACGACGACGACGACGGCGGCGACGACGACGACGGACGGCGGACGACAGACGACGACAACGACGACGGACGACGACGATGGCGGCGACGGTGGCGGCGACGACGACGACGACGACGGACGACGACGACGACGACGACCACGACGACGACGACGACGACGACAACGACGGACGACGACGGCTGCGGCGGCAGCGGCGACGACGACGACAACGACGGACGACGACGGCAGACGACGACCACAACGACGACAAGGACGACGTCGGCGATGACGTCGATGGCGGACGAAGACGACGACAACGACGACGGACGACGGACGGCGTCGACGACGACGACGACGGCGACGACGACGACGATGGCCGGCGACGATAACGACGACGATAACGACGACAACGACGACGACGGTAACGACGACTGCGACGACGTCGATGACGGACGACGGCGACGACGACGACGACGACGACGGACGACGACGATGACGACGACGACTGCGACGACGGACGACGACGACGACGACGACGACGACGACGACGACGACGACGACGACGACGACGACGACGACGACGACGGTGGCGGACGCGGCGACGACAGGTACGATAGACGACCATGACGACGACGACGACGACGACAATGACGACAACGACGACGACGGCCACGACGTCGGCGACGGACGACGACGACGACGGTGGCGGCGAGCGACGACGACCATGACGACGACGACGACGGCCGACCACGACGACGACGACGGAGGCGACGACGACGACGACGGCGAAGACGACGACGACGACGACGGGCGACGATGACGACGACGACGACGACGGACGACGATGACGACGACGACGAAAACGTCGACGACGACGGCGGCGGAGGCGACCACGGACGGCAGCGACGACTGCCGACTACGACGACGACGATAACGACGACGACAACGACGACAGCGACAAAGACGACGGACGATGACGACGACGGACGACGACGATGACGTCGGCGACGGACGACGACGACGACGACGACGACGACGACGACGGTGGCGGCGGTGGCGGCGGTTGCGGCGACGGCTGGCGGCGACGGCGGCGGCGGCGGTGATTGCGACGACGACGACTGACGACGGAGGACGGACGACGGTGTCGACGACGACGGACGGCGGCGACGACGACGACGACGGCGGCGGTGACGACAACGACGACAACGACGATTACGGACGACGACGATAACGACGACGACGACGGACGACGACGACGACGACGACGACGACGACGACGACGACGACGACGACGACGACGGCAGCGGCGGCGGCGGCGGCGATGGACGACGGACGACGATGACGACGGCGACGACGGGCGACGGACGACAGACGACGACGTCGACGGGCGATGACGAATACGACGACGGTGGAGCCGTGAGCGGCGACGACGACGACGACGACGGACGACGACGACGACGACGACGACGACGACGACGACGACGAAGGCGGCGGCGGACGCGGCGCCGACAACGACGACAGACGACGATGACGACGACAACGACGACGACGGCGACGACGTCGACGACGGCGACGACGTCGACGACGGCCGACGACGACGACAACGGCGACGGACGACGACAATGACGACGACGACGACGGCCGATCACGACGACGACGATAACGACGACGACGACGTCGTCGACGACGACGACGACGGCGACGACGACGGACGACGACGACGACGACGACGACGACGACGTCGACGACGACAGACGACGACGGCGGCGGCGGAGGCGACGACGACGACGACGACGGACGACGACGACGACGATCACGACGACGATAACTACGACGATAACGACGACGACGACGACGACGACGACGACGACGACGGTGGCGACGACGACGACGACGACGACGACGACGACGACGACGCCGACGACGACGGCAGCGGCGGCGGCTGCGGCGGCTGCGGCGACGACGACGACGACGGACGACGGGCGACGGGCGACGATGTCGACGACGACGGACGGCGGCGACGACGACGACGACGGCGGCGGCGGCGACGACGACGACGACGACGACGGACGACGACGACGACGACCACGACGACGACGACGACGACGACGACGACGACGACGACGACGACGACGACGGCGTGTGCGCCGGCGGCGGCGGCAGCGGCGGCGACGACGACGACGACGACGGACGACGGACGACGCACGACGATGATGACGACGACGACGACGACGGACGGCGACGTCGACGACGACGACGCCTTCGGCGACGACGACGACGACGACGGACGACGGACGACAGACGACGACGTCGGCGACGACGACGACGACGACGGCGGTGGCGGCACCGTCGGCTGCGACGGCGACGACTGCGGCGGCAGCGGCTGCGGTGGCGACGACGGCGACGACGACGACGACGGACGAAGACGACGACAACGACGAAAACTTCGACGACGACGATAACGACGACGACGCCGATGGCGACGACGACGACGACGACGACGACGGACGACGACGGACGACGGCGGCGGCGGCGGCTGCGGTGGCGGCGACGACGACAACGGACGACGACGACGACGACGACGACGACCATGGCGGCGGCGGGCGCGGCGACGACAACGGCGATTGACGACGACGACGACGACGACGACGACGACGACGACGGACGAAGTCGACGACGACGACGACGTCGACGACGGACGACTGACAACGACGATGATGACAACGATGGCCGACCACGACGACGACGATCACGACCACGACGACGACGGCGACGACGACGACGACGGACGACGACGACGACGTCGACGACGACGGCGGTGGAGGAGACGACGGACGACGACGGCCGACGACTACGACGACGACGATAACGACGACGGTCTTGACGACAACGACAAAGACGACGGACGACGACGACGACGACGACGACGACGACGACGACGACGACAACGATGACGACGGCGACACCGACGACAACGACGACGAACGACGACGACGACGGCGACGACGATAACGATGACGGCGACGGAGATGGCGGTGGCGGTGGCGGCGACGACGACGACCACGATAACGACGACGACGACGGCGAAGACGACGACGACGGCGACGGACGGCGATGACGAAGACGACGACGATTGCCGACGACGACGACGACAATGACGGACGATTACGACGACGATGGCGGGCGACGACGACGACGCCGGACGAAGTCGACGACGACGACGACGACAACGACGACGGCGGCGGCGGCGGCGACGGCGGTGGCTCAAAGGACGACGACGACGACAGACGACGGACGACGGACGACGACAACGACGACTGACGGCGACGACGACGACTTCGACGACGGCGACGGCGGCGGCGTTGGCGGCGGCGGCGGTGACGACGACGACCACGACGACGCACGACGGACGACGCACGACGACGACGACGACGGACGGCGGCGAGGACGACGACGACGACGGCGGCGGCGACGACGACGACGACCGCGATCACGACGACGACAGACGACGACGACGACGACGTCGACGACGACGGCGTTGGCGGCGGCAGCGGCAGTGACGACGACGACGACGACGGACGACGGACGCTGATGACGATGACGACGACGACAACGACGACAACGACGACGACGACGACGACGGCAAGGACGACGACGACGACTATGACGACGGACGTCAGACGACAACGACGACGGTGACGACGACGACGACGACGACGGCGGCGGTGGACGTGGCGACGACGACGATGACGAGGACGACGGACGACGATGATGACGACGACGACGACGTTGGCGGCGGCGACGGTGGCGGCGGCGGACGCGGCGACGATAACGCCGATTGACGACGACGATGGTGACGACGAAGAGAATGACGACAATGACGACGATGGTGACGACGTCGACGACGGACGACGTCGATGACCACGACGACCGACGACGACGATGACGACGACGACGACGACAACGACGACGACGATAACGACGACGACGACGACGGCGATGACGACGACGACGGACGACGATGGCGACGACGATGACGACGTCGACGACGACGGCGGTGGCGGCGACGACGGACGACGACGACGACGGCCGACGACGTCGACGACGACGATAACGATGACGACAACGACGATGAGAATGACGACAACGACAAAGACGACGGACGACGACGACAAAGACAACGACGACAACGACGACAACGACGACGTCGACGACAACGACGACAACGACGACGACGACGACGACGACGACAACGACGACGCCGACGGCGACGGCGACGGAGATGGCGGCGGTGACGGCGGCGTCGACGACGACGACGGACGACAACGACGACGACGACAACGGCGGCGTCGACAACGACGACGGATGACGGCGGCGTCGACAACATCGACGACGACGGACGACGACGACGACGACGACGACAACCACGATACCGACGACGACGTCGATGGCGGACGGCGACGACGACGATGACGACGACGATGACGACGGACGAGGACGTCGACGACGACGATGACGGACGAAGTCGACGACGACGACGATGATGATGGACGACGACGACGACGAATACGACAGCGGCGGTGCCGGACGACGGACGACGGACGACGACGACGGACGATGGACGACGATGACGACGACGACGACGACGGACGGCGACGACGACGACGACGACGACGATGGCGGCGGCGTTGGCAGCGGCGGCGGTGACGACGACGACCACGATGACGGACGACGGACAAAGGACGACGACGACGACAACGACGACGACGGACGGCGGCGGCATCGACGACGACGACGACGGTGGCGGCGACGGCGACGACGACGACGACGGCGACGACATCGACGACGGACGACGACGACGACAACGGCGACGGGCGACGACGATGACGACGACGACGACAACGACGACGACGACTTTAACGCCGACGACGACGACGATGGCGACGACGACGACGACGACGACGACGACGACGACGGACGACGAAGACGACGACGACGTCGACGACGACAGCGGTGGAGGCGAAGATGGACGACGACGACGATGGCCGACGACGACGACGATAACGACGACGATAATGACGAAAACGCTAAGACGACGTACGACGACGACGACGACGACAATGACGACAACGATGACGACGGCGACGACAACGACGGAATGATCACGGACGACGACGACGACGACGACGACGACGACGGCGACGGCGACGGAGATGGCGGCGTTGGCGGCGGCGACGATGACGACGTCGGACGACGACAACGACGACCACGACGGACGACGATGACGACGACGACGACGTCGATGACGGACGGCGACGACGACGACGACGATGAAGACGACGACGACGACGGACGGAGTCGACGACGACGACGACGACGACGACGACGACGACGACGACGACGACGACGACGGCTGCGGCGGCGGCGGCGGCGGTGACGACGACGATGACGACGACGCCGGACGACGGACGACGGACGACGATGACGACGACGACGACGGACGGCGACGACGACGACGACGATGACGACGACGACGACGGCGGCTTCGCTGGCGGCGGCGGCGGTGACGACGACGACCACGACGACGGACGACGGACGACGGACGACGACGACAACGACGACGGACGGCGGTGACGACGACGACCACGACGACGACGACGGCCGGCGGCGACGACGACGGCGGTGACGGAAGGTGACGACGACGACGACGACGACGACGACGACGACGACGACGACGGCGACGACGACGACGACGAGGACGACGATGGCGGCGGCGGCAAGGTCCCTGCCACATCAACGGCGAAGGGTTACGTGCCACCCCGAAGAAGAGCGCGTGCATGCCCTTCAGCCTCCAACGCGCGCAGAAGACGAGCGAGACGGTTCGAGTGTGCGCCGTGTGCCGAGGATGGACGCCACATGAGCGCACAGGACGTAATCCTCACGCGCTGCCAACTGCACGCGCACAGCTACAACATCCACGTGAAGCTGAACCCACAGTGTACAGTCGGCCCTGATTAGCAGGTCGACCCTGCCACATCGAGGGTACCCCCGTGTCCTGTGTCTCGCGACCCATGCCTCCTACATTCCTATTGCACTGTGGCCCTTGGAAGGATCTCGTGCCCTCTCGCGTGTCCTGCCCAAACAAGTCCGACTGTACACATTAGGCGTTCCAGAAAGGGCCTCGCCTCCGAGGACCGAAGGGAGTTGGCACCTCTTCCTCGGCGCAAGGTCGTCGGAGGGCGCCGGGAGCAAAACGAGGACGGCGCTCCGCCGGCGGAGGCGGCGGGATTGAAAGATGCGCCCCCCCAGAGACGGAACCGTTTTGGGGGGTTCCGGGTTTCTGGAATCGGGCCCAATTGTGGCCGCCTCTCTTCCTACTTTGTTTGCAGGTGCACTTCGCGCGTTCTCGCGCCAATTATCTGTCGCTGTGCCCCAGCCTCGGTCATACCGCCCTCTGGACTTCTCCTTGCGGGCCGCAAGTCAAACAAACGTTTCTGGAGTCGGTCACATGGTTCGGCGGCGAGCACGGGCGGGGGAAGTGGGAAGGAGAGGACCTTCTCAGAAGGCGGCGGGGCTTCTCAGGAGCCCTCGCGCCTCCTGAGGACTTCTGCGCGTCTTCGGGGAAGGTTCAGACAGCTTCTCTCAGAAGGCTCGGGGGACGTCCCGAGCCTTCTGAGAAGGCCCGTCCTGCTCCTCCTCCTCCTCCTCCTCCTCCTCATCCTCCTCCTCCTCCTCGTCCTCCTCCTCCTCCTACTCCCTCTCCCTCTCCTCCTCCTCCTCCTCCTCCTCCTCCTCCTCCTCCCTCCTCCTCCTCCTCCTCCTCCTCCTCCTCCTCCTCCTCCTCCTCCTCCTCCTCCTCCTCCTCCCCCTTCTCACTTCCCCCTCCCCCTGGCGCGCCGCCTCATGGCGTGGCCAGCCTGGGCGAGAGGGGGATGCACATGTGTCCGGAGGGGCTGTGGGGCTGTGGGCCGGACTTCCGCGCGCGTATCTCCAGCGCGTGGCCTCTCCGAGTGCTCCACTCGGGCCGGGCGAAAGGGGGGGATTGGGAAAGGGGGGGTTACGAAATTTGCTGCATGCAGCTGGTTTCGGCCTCACCGAGGGGCCCATTCCTCGATACATGGGCGCCTCCCGGCGCCGGGAGGCGCCAGGAAAATCGGCTACGTGAGCTGATTCTCAACCCCCCCCTTTGCTATCTCCCCCTTTCGCCCGACCCGATGCACGTGGGGGAATCCAGCCACGTGCGTTTCCAGCCTGCGGTGGTGCACGCGTTGCGCGCGTTTCCTGTCCCAGCTGCGGGGGCGGAGGGGGGCCAGGAGGGCACGGACAGAGGAGCAGAAGGGAGGAGGATGAGGCGAAGGAAGATGGGAGGGAGGCCTGGAGGAAGGCAGGACGAGAAGAGAAGAGCGGGAGGCAGAAGGGGGAGTGGGAGAGGGCACAAGAGGGGGAGGGGGAGCGGGTGAGGGGAGGGGAGGAGTACGGGGGGGGGGAGGACGGGGAGGGTCCGGAGGAGAGGAGAAGGCAATGGAGGGGTGATGACGGGAGAAGGACCTGCAGAGGAGGTGGGGTCGGAGGACGATGCGGAAGCAGAGGGTGGGGAGAAAAGTGAGGAGAAGGCAGATGCGGAGGGGGGGCGACGAGGAAAACATGAGGAGGCGGCAGAGGGCAGGGGGGGCGAAGTCAAAGACGGCGACGACCACGGCGAAGAGGGAGAGGGCAGGGCCGGGGAGGAGGAGGAGGAGGAGGATGTGGCAGGAGAGGGGGTGAGAGGATGGAGGAAGTGATGGGGTCACGAGAGACGGAACCGAAGATACCCTAACATCCTCGCGTCCTGAAAACACCACGGCCGACGGTCTGTGGCAATTTTGGGGGTTGCGGGGCCGCCAGAAAACGACGCGGGATGAAAAGCCAGTCCTAGAAGGGGGCGCAGACCTCCAGGAAACCACATTGTGAGGAGAAACACGACGTCGGAGTGAGAGAGGAGAGAGAGAGGAGAGGGAGGAGAGGGAGAGAGCGAGAGAGAGGGAGAAACAGAGAGAGAGAGAGGAGGGAAGAGAGAGAGAGAGAGAAACAAACAAACAGATAGAGGGACAGAGAGGGACAGAGAGAGAGAGAGAGAAAAACAAAAAAAATAGAGACAGAGAGAGGGACAGAGAGGGAGAGAAGCAGAAAGAGAGAGAGAGAGAGAAGCGAGAGAGCGAGAGAGAGAGAGAGGGCAAGAGCGAGCGAGAGAGAGAGAGAGAGCGAGAGAGAGAGGGGAATAATAATAATAATAATAATAAGACTACTAATATTATTAGTAATATTACTACTACTAATAATAATAATAATAATAGTAATGTTGTTAATAATAATACTAACAATAATACGAATAATAATCATAATAATAATAGTAGTAGTAATAATAATAATAATATTAATAATAATACTAATACTAATACAAATAAAAATACTAATACTAATACTAATACTAATACTAATACCAATACTAATACTAATACTAACACTAATACCAATACTAATACTAATACTAATAATAAGAATAAGAAGAAGAATACGAAGAAGAAGAAGAAGAATATGAGCAGGGGGCGCACCCGACCCGAGACGCCCTTCCCCGATCATGGCTCCGCCTCGCTGCCTCCCGCCCCCGGCCGCAGGCCTGCGCCTGGCGCGCTCCAGCCCCCTCCGGGCCAGCCGTCGCGAGCCCGCGTCCAAGGACCCGAGCTGGGGGAGGAGCGAGGAGGAGGAGGAGGAGGAGGAGGAGGAGGAGGAGGAGGAGGAGGAGGAGGAGCGAGGAAGAGGAGCGAGGAGCGAGGAGCGACGAGGAGCGAGGAGGAGGAGGAGGAGCAGGAGGAGGAGGAGGAGTAGGAGGAGGAGGAGGAGGAGGGGGCGGGGGGAGGGGGGACCGCAGGCGTTGGCAGCAGGGACGCGGATGGGAGGCAGCACTGTCCCCCAGGGGCGCTGCCACAGGACGGCGCGCAGCCGACGCATCAAAACCAAGGCGCGTCTCAAGGCGGGAAGGGGGGGGGCAGGGAGAGGGGGGGATGCGGCGGAGAGGGAGAGGGGGGAAGGGAGAGAAATGGGAATGGAAATGGTGAGTTCGCGAAGCGACATGGGGGGCAGGGAGAGGGGGAGAGGGGGAGAGGGAGAGGGAGGGAGAGAGGGGGGGAGGATGCCGCGGAGAGAGAGGGCCGGCAGAGCGCGGACGGCCTGGCCAGGGAGGCCACGAGGGGGGGTGCTGCAGCAGGAAGGGCGGTGGGGGCGGGGCAGGAGAACCCTGGCCTTCCAGAGCGCTGAGGGTCGAAGACGAAAAAACGCCATCAACACAAACGTTTGGGGCTCCGCGCGGATTTCTTGGATCCGCGCTGAGTCCCCCGGGCGGCGCCTCCGGCGCCGCCCCTGGCGCGCTCCGCGCGCCAGGGGGGGGGGTCTGGCGCAGATCCGAGAAATCCGCGCGGAGCGCCAAAAGTTTATGTTAGTGGCGTCTTTCCGTCTTCCCACAGGAGCAGCACTCCAGACCTGTAGACCGATCCGGACTGCTTGAGAAGCCTCGACTGGGATTTGGACGTCGATGTCCCCGGTGCTGTTCGTTGGCCCTCCTGGGCGGTGGTCGGACCTGCTCCTCCCCCTCCTGCCATCCCTCCTTCCCGCAGAAGGGCGTGGGCCCCGGGCTCTCTGTCCGTTGTGCTCCACTGCCCCTGGCTCCGAGCTCTCGGAGGGCCGGCGGATCTCGCTCGACCCGCCGCCCCACCGGGCACGGCGTGTGAGATCCCCGCCGCGTGGCCTGCACGGAGTCTTTCCTGTCGGTCCCCTGCCCACGCACGCCTCGTGCCAAATGCCCCTCCTCGGAGCCCTGGCAGCCCCTCCTTCAGCGAGCGAAGAACGGTTTAAACTAAACTTTTTCGTTGTCGGGGGCTCCTGTCCCTGGGCGGCTGGAAAGTTTGTACCCCTACGGTGCCACCGCAAGGGTATAAACTTTCCAGCCGCCCTGGGGCAGGTGTCCCCGACGGCGAAAAAGTTTATTTTATACCGTTCTTCGCCCGTTAACTCCTGGTGCCCTCCCCGCGGCCTGCTGATTCCGCCGGTCCAGGTGCCCGGGCTGCGGCCGGGGCGCCTTCTGGCCACCACCTCGTCCCAAAACGACCCCCCTTTCACGTGGTCGGCTGCCGAGCGCCACCAGCCCTCTCAGACACCTTTCCGGGAGCCTGCTGGGCCAGTTTTGAGGGCCTCTCGGGGCTCTTTCTGGGCTGATCTTGACCGCCCTTCTGGCCACCAACGGCCGTCCCAGATGCCTTTCCACCTGCCTTCGAGTCTCATACATCAGAGCCCCCCAACAAGTAAAGAGCATTGTAACACGCATCGTAAACCACATAGATTTCTGACGACTATGTCCTTATCGGGCGGTTCCTGGAGCCTCTCTTGGAGCTCCCGTGTATCTCCGCGGGCTCTTGCGGCCATCTTGGAACCTGCGGATGCTCTCTGCGGCCGCCCTCAACAGCCTCTCGGGTCCCTCAATGCCCGTCTGTACTCCTTTTTGGTGTTGTGGTGAGCGGTTGTGGGCGCGCCTAGGGGGTCCTTGGAAGCCCTTCTTGGGCTCTTCTCCGCGTCGTCTTGGACCCTCTGGGGCCGTGCTGGACCCCCCAAATGGAAACTCCAGGCTCCGACAAAAAGTGGGGGCGGCGGTGTCTGCCCTTTCAGGGGCGTTCAAGTTACAAACGATTTGGAGCCCCATCTTGTGTTAGAACATGCATTTCGCGCGTGTCCTCTCAAGGGAAGTCCCCCCCATCTCGGAGCCTGGATAAATAACGGGGTCCGCTGACCCCCGTTTTTTTCTGTTCAAGAAATGCAAAGCGTTTTGCGCAGAACCCGCAGTACATATCGAAATCTGGATACGCTAAGTTCTGACATGACATATGCAACTGCTGACATGTTGCGTGCCCGCTCGAGGACGGCGCGTCCTGCGCAAAGGGATGGCAAGGATATCTCGAGCGACACGCTTGTTGTGCAACACTTGAGCGGCTTCGGCGCCCCAGGATGCCCAGGTGGTCTTGGGAACGCGGAAGCGTGTGAAAACACGTGGGTTCCCGACGCCACCAGGCGGGACAAGCGTGCAAACGCACGGGGTCTTGACGCGCCAGGGCTGGATGAACGTGAAAACGCATGGGTTCCCAACGCCACAGAGCGGGACAGGCGTGAAAACACATGGGTCCAGAACGCCTCAGAGCGGGACACTCGTGCAAACACATGGTTTCTGACGCGCCAGAGCTGGATAAGCGTGAAAACACATGGGCTCCTAACGCCCCAAAGCGGGACAGGCGTGAAAACACATGGGTGTCTAGCGCTACAGCGCGGGACAAGCGTGAAACACTTGAGCCCTGGCTTCCCAGAGCGGGACAAGCACGAAAACGCTTGGGTTCCTAGCGCCCCAGAGCGGGACAAGCCTGAAAACACGTGGGATCCTGACCCCGCATGGCGGGACAAGCTTGACAAACTGTTGGCTTCCAACGCCCCAGAGCGGGACAAGCACGAAAACACGTTGTTTCCGAACGGTTCTTGGTTGCTCCAGGAGGCGTCCCAGCCTCCAGGAGGGTGGTGCCGATTCGTTGGTTCAAGAGGCTTGCGCCATTCCTTCCGCCAGCCCCCAGAAGAGGCGGGGAGTCCACGGTCGAGGCGTCGTGGTCGTCTTGGGCATGACCTGGGGACTTTAGTGGATGTCTTTGGAACTGTTTGGGGGCGTGGCTGAGCCTCTTGGAGGTGGTGTTGAAGCGTCTTGGGGGCAGTTTTGGGGCCTCTTTTGGGCCTCTTGGGGCCTGTTGAGGCTTGGGGACTTCTGGTGGGGGAGCCTCTTGGGGTGGAAGATCGGATTCTCGTTTCGTGTCCTCCTTCTTGGCCTCTGTCGGGACCCTGTTGGGACGATCTTTTGGCCGTGTCCCTCTTTGGGCCGTCTTGGAGCCCTCTTGGGCGCCGTTCCGGGACCCTCGGAGAGGCCTCCGGGGCAGTTTTTGGGCGGGCTTTGGGGCCTCTTGGGCCGTCCTGGAGCGTCGGAAGCTCAAGGAGACGAGAACCCCAGAAGTAACAAACAAAAATCCAGTGGATATCATCATTTGTTGCCGCTCGGGGCCCTCTTGAGAACTCTCTTGGGCCTCTCCTGGGGCGTCTTGAAGGCGTCTTGAGGCGTCTTGGAGCCATCGTGGTCGTCGTGGGCCAGTCGTTCGGCGATTCAGGACCTTCTGGCACGTCTGTAAGGTCACGGACGGCAGATTTGGACGCTCCAGAGCCTCTTTGAGTGCGCCGACGAGCCCGGATACCCCCCCTTCCCTCGCCCTCAAGGTGGATGTTGGGCCCTGGGGGACGGGGAAAGGGGGAGGGGGACAGCTGATCATCTCACACGCCTTCTCACCCCAGGCAAGCCGGGCTCGGCGGATTCGTTCTTGCTGTTGTGCTCCACCCCCGCTTTGGTTGGCCCAGACGACCGCGTGGTAAGAAAGCGCTTTTTCGGTGGTCGCTTGTAGGGTCCCCCCCCCGTGTTCGACTGGGGCGGGGGGGGGGGCTTCCGTAAAATGACTCCAGGCTCCGAGCCCCAGGGGGGGGGGCGGGCCCCCCGAAAACCGGGAGGTCCTCCCCCGCCTCGCCTCTCGCTAGAATCCCGAGGGCCGACGACGACGAAGACGACGAGGGGGGTCAGCGAGCGCACACGACGGCGGCGACGCTGGCAACAGGGGGCCGGCACGCGCAATCAAGGATCGACAAATGGCGACGACTATGGCGACGTAGATGCCGAAGAGGACGACGAAGTCGACGACGACGACAGGTTTCATTTAATGTCCCGCCCACCCGTGCTGCGTTTGCGGCGGTCGTGATATATACTGTCTCATGACATTCTCCCCAGTGAAGATTGCATTTAATGTCCCGCCCGCCCGATATGGACGCCCTATGTTTGAACGAATGGTTCCTTTATTATCCAGCCCGCCCGGACGGCGTCTTCGGCGGTTTCGATCGATTCCCCGTCAGTTTTCTCATTTCACGCAGTGAAGGTTGCATATAATGTCCCGCCCGCCCCATTTGGACGCCCCATCCTGACTACAGATTTCCGCCCAACATCTATCTTTGGCGGTCGTGATACATTCTCCCATGATATTCTCCGAACACAGAGTGAAGATTGCATATTTAATGTCCCGCCCGCCCGATATGGACGCCCCATAACTGAGAATGTCCCGCTCGCCTGACCGGCGTCTTTGGCGGTTGTGAACGATTCCCCCTTAAGTTCCTCATTTCTCACAGGGCAGGTTGCATGAAATGTTTGGCTGGCCCAACTTGGACGCCCCAGCTGCCCGACCAGCGTTTTTAGCGGTCATGCTTCATTTCCCCACACATAGACACATAGTGACGACCCGCCCGACTTGTGTCTGTGGCGGTTGTGATATAGTGTCTCATTATAAAGTCTCCCAACGCAGAGTGAAAGTTGCACTTAGTGTTCCGCCCGCCCGACCGGTTCACCAACTCGTCGTTGTCGTCGTCGTCGTCGTCGTCGCCGTCACCGTCGCTGTCCGTCGCCGTCGCCGTCGCTGCCTGTCGCCGTCGCCGTCGCCGTCGCCGTCGCCGCCGTCGTCGTCGTCGTCGTTCTCGTCGTCGTCGTCGTCGTCGCCGTCGTCGTCGTCGTCGTCGTCGTCGTTGCCGTCACCGTCGTCGCCGTCGTCGTCGTCATCGTCGTCGCTCCCAATGGGAAGGGGGCCCTCCCTTCCTTTTTCGCTCCCGTTCCCCTCCCTGCCGGGTTCGGGGGCCACCCTCCCCTTTGTTTTCGCCCCCTCCCCCTTCTCGGGGAAAGGGAAGGGGACAAGGGCCCCACCCCCCCCGCCTGGTTTCCAAGGAAGGGGATGGAATTTGTGGTGTCCAAACCCTGGATAGCGAGGCCACAGAATCTTATGGAAAGTCCTTCGAAGGAGCTCTGGAAGCTCTGGAACGGAGCTTCTGGAAAGCTTCACGGCAGACGTACTGGGGAACAGTTAGGAAAGGCCTTCCGGGACAAGCTGGGAGTTCACAGGAGTCGTGCGGGAAGCTGGAACGAGCTCCAGGGCTACCCTGCGGTGCCGGCTTCTAGTCTGAAGCCCTTCTAGCTTCCAGGGAGTTATCTGGAAACAACGCAGCAGGAAAGGAGTTGGAAAGATGTTTGGAAGTACTTTAACTGGCGTTTGGAAGGATGTCTCGAGAGCTTGCAAGCTTCGGAGTAGGAGCTTTGCAGGAGCCACCGAAGCGCAGCGAAGGAGTTCCGCATAGGCTTCAGGCACGCGTGCTGGGAACGAGTAGGGAAACGACACGTTTCAACCTCAAGCAAGTCGCTGCGAGGATGCCTGCCTGGGAGCCGTGGAGAGGAAAATGGCCTATCCTGCACGGCCGGCTTCTAATTTGAAACATGTTTAGTTCTGCGCGATCTATCCGGGAATTTTTTGGGTACCCCCCCCCTTTGGTTTCCGGGAGGGGGGGGTATTTTTCAAGCCAAGCGCTTGTGAAACGCGCAGATTCCTCACGCTCGAGGGCACGACACGCGTGAAAACACGTGGGTTCCTAACGCCCCAAAGCGGGACAAGCGTGAAAGTGGGTTCCCAACGTCCCAAATCGGGACAACAGTGAAATTGTTTTCTGAACTCCCCAAAGTGGGACAAGAGTGAAAGCACGTGGGTTCCAAACGCTCCAGAGCGGGACATGCGTGACAACACGTGGTTCCCAACGCTCCAGGGAAGGGCCAGCGTAAAAGCACGCGGGGTCCTAACGCCCCAGAGCGGGACAAGCGTGAAAATACACAGGCCCTTGACGCCCCCGAACGGGACAAGCGTGAACACACGAGGGGTCTTGACGCACCAGGGCGAGACAAGCGTGAAAACACATCGGTTCCGAATGCCCCAGAGCGGGACACGCGTGAAAACACGTAGGCCCCGAACGTCCCAGAACGGGGCAAGCGTGAAAATACATTGGTTTCTGACGCCCCAGAGCGGGGCATGCGTGAAAGCACGTGGGCCCCTAATGCCCCAGAACGGGACAAGCATACAGTAGAGTTCATAACGCGCCAAACCGGGACCAACGTGAAACCACGCGGTTTCCTAACACACCAGATCGGGACAAGCGTGAAAACACGTGGGTTTCTAACCCCCGAGAACAAGACGGCATATGCCCCGCCCCCCTCGGCGCGTCCTTGCATGTTCCGTAGCGCGTCCCTTGCCACGTCCCCTGACACGTCCCTTACGCCCCCTGGCACATTCCGTGGCGCGTCCATGCACCCTGCGCCCCGTGTCGTCTCGTCCCGCTTCGGAATTGAGGCGAAGCTTGAGCTCGAACTGATTGAGCGTCCCACACGTGTCGACTGCAACCAGCCCTAGGCCAGCTATGCACTCAGGCAGCTCGAGCTGAAGATCCAGATCAGTACGGTCAGGATTCGGGTGCCAAGTGCGACTTGATCCACGACGCTATAGAGCACAACGCAAGTCATCGCGGCATGACACATCTGATTTCAGCACAGCACAGCACAGCACAATCCTTGGGGTGGGCAGGGTTGGTGAGCTCGCCCAATCTCTGACATCCCACCCCTCTTTCCCATCCCTTCCCATGGGGTTGAGCCCCCTCTTTTCTTCAGGGGCGCCCTCGAGGGCGCGAAGTTATTCGCGGTTCGCGGTTCGGCTCCAGTTCCTCTTCATCCTCCTCTTCTACCTTGGGGGGCGGCGCGAGAGCGCGAAGGTATTCGCGCCTCGCGCAGCGCGAAGCGCGAAGTCAGAAGCCTTTGGTTCGCAGAGCCCGATGTCGAAGGAGGCATGGGCCCCGACAGGCACACGTTGTCCCTCCGACGCGGCAGGCGCTACGGCGGGGGGCTGACGCAGTGGTGCGGCTGGCGCGGCGGCGAGGGCGTCGTTCCGTGGGACCGAGGGCGCTGCGGAGCCTCAGCGTGTCGCCGCGCCCCCTCGTTCCGACGCGCGGCCGTCCGTCTTGGGGCGGGCGCTTTGGCCACCAGGGCAAGCGCCGCCTCGAGCGCGGTGGGTTCGTCGTGGGGGGTGCCGCGGTGGCGGCCTCGCCTAATTACTTGGGGCGCGCGGCGCAGGGCTTGCCGTGGGCTTGCCGTGGTGTCGGCGTCGTCCATTTGGGCGCGTCGAGAACAAGTGGCGCGGCGACACATGTCGCCAACGCTACAACAGGAGTGCTGCCAGCACAGCGGCGAGAGCTCCGTACATCGGCCACGCGCAGAGAGGGGCAGGGAGAGGGAGGAAGGATTCCCAGAAGCACCCCTGCCTCTGAGAAGCCTTCCCCCCTCCCCCCTACTCCCTTGCGCGCGCCGCCAATGCACTGCGGCGAGAGTCCTTACAGTTGGACGAGAGCTCAATGTAAATCCGAAATCGCGGCAAACATTTCAGCGGGACCTCCTCTTTGGTTGTTGCGAGAGCACGGCCTGCGACGCGGCGAGAGCGACGTTCTGCGAGACGGGGGCTCAAGACATGTCGCTAAATGTGGCCAGCGATGCAGCCGATTGCTGAAGGTCGACGCTCATCTTTAGGCAGTCGCTCGTGTGGAAAACCATACAGGACTGCGACGGCAAAGACAGGCAGTATCTGGGCAGAGGGAGCAGGTGTACCCATGTTAAGTAGTTGTGGATGTGAGGGGGATGGGAGGCGGAGAAGGAATACGATGAGGAGTCGTAGGGGGAGGATGGGGGGAGGAACAGAAGGAAAAAAGAGCTGGGAGGGGCGGAGGGGAAGGAGTTAGATAAGGAGTTGTAGAGGGGTCATGGGGGTAGGAGCAGGAGGAGAAAGAGGAGCCGGGAGAGGGAGGGGCAATGGCAGGAGGAGGAGGACGACGACGACGACAACGACGAGGACGATGCGAGGTGCCGGGGGGAGAAGAGGGAACGGGAGGCGGAGGGGAGGAGGAGGATTAGGAGGAGAAGTAGGAGAGGCCAGGCCGACCAGGAGGTCGAGGATGTGGAGGAGGAGAACGGGGGCGAAGATCAAAAGGAGCATGTTTGGAACTTGTTTGCGGTACCCTCGAGGGTCCAACGGGAAGGGGCAAGCATGATACTGACAATGGTGATGATGCTGATGTTGGTGATGATGATGACGATGATGATGTTGTGGTTGTTGATGTTGGCGATGCTGATGATGATGATGATGATGATGATGATGATGATGATGATGATGATGATGATGGTGGGGGTGATGATGGTGATGATCATACAGATAACGATGACGATGCCGATGATGATGGTGGTGATAATGATGATGATGGTGATGGTGATGGCGATAATGATGATGGTGATGCTGATGACGATGTTGATGGTGATGGTGATGGGGATGGGGATGGTAATGTTGATGATGATGGTGGTGGTGTTTGTGATCATGGTGACGACGATGCTGATGATAGTGGTGATGGTTGTGATGGTGATAGTGATGATGTTGCTGCTCATAATGATGATGTTGATGATGATGCTGATGATGCTGATGATGATGCTGATGATGATGAGGATGATGACGGTGATACTGATGGTGATGGTGGTGATGGGGTGACAATGGCTGTGAAATTGATAATGCTGACGATGGTGCTGATGTCGACGGTGATGAGTACGTTGACGATGGCGATGGCGACGAGAATGATTATGAACATGGCGATGGTGTTGATGATGATGGTGATGATGCTGATTATACTGACCATGTTCATGAGCATGGTCATGACCATGATCACGATAATGATGGTGGCGATGGTGGTGATGAACATGATGATCACGATGATGGTGATGATGTTGCAGATGATGATATTGCTGTTGACGGCGGTTTTGTTCGTCATGAGTTTCATGATGATGGCGATGGTGACAACGAGGATGATTGCGCCAAGAGAAGTGTGGTAACGACTGTGAGGATGATAACACGTCCCTGGAGCCCTGCGGGGGGGTGACTAAGGCGGGGAGGAGGAGGAGAATGATGAGGAGGACGAAAGAGGATGAATGAGAGGACAAGAGGAGTGAGACAGGGGGATGAGCGGGAGAGGCGATATGTTGTCGCCCGCGCCGCTGCGCAGGACGTCGCCCCGCCGCTGTGGTCGTCCATCGCTGTTGCTGCTCGCGTTGACGGCTTTGGCTTCGTCGCCCCCACTGCTATCGGTGGTGTGTTCTTCGACATTGACGCGGGCGTTGTCGTACACTGCCGCTGTCGATGTCTTACTTTTGCATGTGCTGCTCCTTTTCAGCCCCCTCATCCTCCGAACATGTTTCTGGAGGAGCAGAACGAGGAAGTGGGGGGTGATCCTTCGTCCGACACGAGCGTGCATCGAGATGCTTAGTGCCGGTGCAGCAGGGCACAGACGACACCAGCAGCGGGAGAAGCGTGGCCGGGCTGATTGGATTGTTGGCCCGTCTCCCTGGTCAACCGATCCTGGACAATCCGCAGGGTGAGCGTCAGCTTTCACACACCTGGAGACAGCCTCCAGATCGTGGTGGCAATTGGGAGCCAGAGGGAGGAAGGAGAACAGCTTGGGCGGCAACGCGGGGGAAGGAACAAGCGTGTAGTGTTGACCTGATGACGTTCTTGCCTCAGCGATTGCAAATGGAACTCGATTGTGGGCGGATTGCCGGTGCTTGCATATGTGTATATGTGTGTTATATGTCTACATCCGTAAGGGCTTCGCCCCCTGCCGCCAGCCCCCTCCCCCCCTCTCGATCAGAATGGGACGTATCAGACTCGCGTCGGTGCGTCTCGGCGCTGCCTTGGCGCACCTGGGAACACAATGCGGGGGCGGATAGGAATCATCAGCGCATATTGAGACGTTGGCGTTCTCCTAGTTGCCTTCCGCCCATCCCGCCACCGTGCCTGGGTTGTGGGTCTGAGGCCTCTTGTATATGTGTTAGGGTGTCGTGGGGAGCCTCTCGGAGGCCTCTTGGAGGCGGTGTGGGCGCCTCTTGGGGGCTTCTTGGGGCCTCGTGGGGTATCTTTTCGGCCTCTTGGAGGGTCCTTGGGCGCGTCTTGGGCGCCTATTGGGGCCTCTTGACGGCTTCTTGGGGCCTCCTCGGAGTTTCTCGGGGCACAAATGCTCGGCTCGCGGTCCCCTGCTTGGGCCCCTCTTGGGGCCGTCTGGGGCTCTCTTGGGCCGTCTTGAGCGCTGGGCTGCCTGGGGGCGGCATTGGGAGCCTTTTGGGCCGTCTTGGAGCGTCGGAAAGCCGAACATGCGAGAAGGCCAACACCTTCCAAAAACCTTAGTCACATCCACGATGTTGGCCTCTTGGGGCTCTCTCTGGAGGCCTCTTGGAGCGCTCTTGGGGCCTCTTTGGGCCCTCTTTGGCCGTCTTGGTGCCATCTTCGGGCGCCTTGGAGCAATCTTGGCCTCGGCAATGCGAATACAGCGCAATTTGCGAAGGTTATGGCTTCGCGGAAGCGAATATTGTCAGAGTGAGGGGGCCGAACGGTCATTCATTGTTCTTGCGTACGTGGCTGAATAGGGATTTCGTGGTGAGAATTCTGCTTGTTGCGTCGTTGTTGTTGTTGTTGCTGTTGCTGTTCCTGTTGCTGTTGCTGCTGCTGTTGCTGTTATTGTTGTTGGTGTTGTTATTATTGTGATTGGTATTGTTATTGTTGTTGTAGTTGTTGTTGTTGGTGCTGGTGTTGATGTTGTTGAGTTTTCATTTCTGAAAAAAATGGTTGATCCCCCCACCGGTGCAGATTGTTTTTTCTTAGTCAAAGTGTGCCCCTCGACGCTCGCACCCTGTTTTTTGACAGGGAAAGTCTTGATGCTCAAACTATGCCCTTGGCCCCCGGGTTACAACAACAACAACAGCAACAACAACAACAACAACAACAATTACTAGCACGTGGGGACACTCCGTTCTCACCAGTGCCAGGGTTTTCATACGACGCCCGCCAATACCCCCACTTTGTGGGGGGGCCGGTTCAAGCTCTACCACATTTCCAAACGACTCTTCGCCACCACCCACACCCAGCTTCCCGCCCTATGACGTTCGGACACTTCACTTCGTGGCCTGCGGACGACCGTGGCTACTACACTGGCGCATGGGTACAGTGACTTGTTGTGGTAACATTTGCAGGGAGAAAAGTGTTGGGTTTCCTACAAATCCGCAAGAGCGCGCGGGATGAAATTTTGACACTTTAAAACAAAAAAAATGGTTTTTTGATGTTTTTATGTTAAAATCGCTACGAACACTAAGGTTTTGGAAGGATTTCGTGTTGCGCGCGCGAATGTCCACTTTACCTTATTTGTTGCAAGGGATTCTTGAAGTTTGGTTATGTTAGAACAAGAAATGTCCACTTTGCTTTGTTCTTTGCAAGGGAAAACCGCCCGTAACAAAACAACCGGATCCGGACCAACCCGTTTTGCCGGAGACTTCCTCACGAAAATGATGAAAACATGGCTGCGGCCTAGGCGCGGCGAGGGGGCCGTGCACCAGGGGCCCCAACAATAATTATTCTTTAGAAGTAATAATGTTCAACAACAACGGCTCCCGCCTGAGACTTCCTCATAATTTAGCCAGGACCCCCGCTCCCGCCCGAGACTTCCTCGCATTTTATTCAGGGCTCGCGCTCTCGCTTGGGAATTCCTTACACTTGATTCAGGAGTCGCTCTTCCGGCGCTCTGGAGTCGCGCTCTCGCTGGAGACTTGCTTGCAATTTACTGACGAATAGCGCTCTTGCGTTGGAATTTCCTGCAATTTGCTCGAGCGCCGCGCTCCCAACACCCAGGCACCCACGAGTCGCGCTCACGCTTAGGACTCCTTCACAGATTACCTAGGAATCGGGATCTCGCTGCCCTTCGTGGCCCCGTTGCAGCCCTTCGTGGCCCCTTCGCTTTGTTTCGTGGCCCCGTTGCAGCCCTTCGTGGCCCACTCGCTTTGTTTCGTGGCCCCGTTGCAGCCCCTCGTGGCCCCTTCTCTTTGTTTCGTGGCCCCGTTGCAGCCCTTCGCGGCCCTCTCGCGTTGTTTCGTGGCCCCGTTGCAGCCCTTCGTGGCCCCCCCTCGCTGCCCTTCGTGGCCCCGTTGCAGCCCTTCGTGGCCCCGTTGCAGCTCTTCTTGGCCCCCTCGGTCCCCTTCGTGGCCCCGTTGCAGCCCTTCGTGGCCCCCTCTCTGCCCTTCGTGGCCCCATATATGTATGCCCTTCGTGGCCCCTGCTCGTCCGCGCCCGTAGTGGCCCCATATGCATGCCCTTCGTGGCCCCTCTGTCGCCCTTCGTGGCCCCCTCGCTGCCCTTCGTGGCCCCGTTGCTGCCCTCAGTGGCCCCGTCCTTGCCCTCCGCGGCCCGACATACGTATGCCCTTCGTGGCCCCCGCTCGTTCGCGCCCATTGTGGCCCCATGTGCATGCCCTTCGTGGCCCCGCTGTCGACGTCTGTGGCCCCCTCACTGTCCTACGTGGCCCAGTTGCTACCCTCAGTGGCCCCATCGTTGCTTTCTGCGGCCCCGCATTATCTGCCCTTCGTGGCCCCCGCTCGTTCGCGCTCTTCGTGGCCCCATACGCATTCCCTTCGTGTCCCCGCTGTCGCCCTTCGTGGCCTACTTCGTGTCCTTCGTGGCCCTGCTGTCGTTCTCTCTCGCTCTCGCTTTCGCGTCGTCGTCGTCGCCGTCGTCGTCGTCGTCGCGTCGTCGTCGACGTCGTCGTCGTCGTCGTGGTCGGTCCCCTGTCCGTCCCTCTTGGGGTCGGGTCGACGGTCCGCGGCCGCCCCGCCGATCAGCGCTGCCGCTGGCCAGGCCGACGGTCCGCGGCCGCCTCGTCGCTTGCCGGGGCCCGGCCTGCAGGGAAGAAAGGTATACCCCCCAAAAGGGGTTCGATCGAAGACGAAGAGGCCGGAGGGTTTAGGAAATACGCGTTATTGGACAGACGAGCAGATAAGGGCGAACAGTATTCAAATGATTGTTGTTGTTGCTGCTGCTGTTGTTGTTGATGTTGTTGTTATTGTTATTGTTGGTGGTGTTGTTGTTTTTGCTGTTGTTGGTGGTGGTGTTGGTGTTGGTGTTGTTGTTGTTGTTGCTGCTGTTGCTGCTGCTGCTGTTGTTGTTGTTGTTGCTCATGTTGTTGTTGTTGGTCTTGTTGTTGTGTTGTGATTGTTGCTGTTGTTGCTGCTGCTGTTGCTGCGGCTGTTGTTGAACATTATTTCTTCTTAAGAATAATTATTGTTGGGACCCCTGGTGCGCGGCCCCCCCGCCGCGCCTAGGCCGCAGCCTCATTTTCATCATTTTCGTGAGAAAGTCTCAGGCAAAACGATGTGTACCAGATCCGGTTGTGTTGTTACGATCGGTTTTCCCTTGCAAAAAATAAGCTAAAGTTGACATTTCTTGTTCTAACATAACCAAACTTCAAGAATCCCTTGCAACAGATAAGGTAGAGTGGACATTCGCGCGCGCAAGACGAAATCCTTCCAAAACCTTAGTTTTCGTAGCGATTTTAACATAAAAACATAAAAAAACAATGTTTTTTCACAAAAAATATATATATCAAAAGTTCATCCCGCGCGCTCTTGCGGATTCGTAGGAAACCCAACACTTTTTACTCTTTGCTGGCAAACGGGTTTTTGCGAGCAACTTTTTCGAACTTCTGCAACAACGGTTGCGCACCTGCCAGGGCCATCATCCCTGTCAAATAATACCATGCGGGACACATTCGTTTTTTCTTCGCGCGCGCACGCCGTCGTCGTCGGCCGCGGGGCCCTGAATAGTAGCCACGGTCGTCCGCATGCCACGAAGTGAAGTGTCCGAACGTCATAGGGCGGGAAGCTGGGTGTGGGTGGTGGCGAAGAGTCGTTTGGAAATTTGGTAGAGCTTGAACCGGCCCCCCCACAAAGGGGGGGTATTGCCCGCCTCCTATGAAAACCCTGGCACTGGTGAGAACGGTGTGTCCCCACGTGCTAGTAATTACTGTTGTTGTTGTTCTTGTTGTTGTCGTCGTCGTCCCACCCGCGACCCACCCGCGACCCACCCCTCGACCCACCCCGCGACCCAACCCGCGACCCACCCCGCGACCCACCCCGCGACCCAACCCGCGACCCACCCCGCGACCCATCCCGCGACCCACCCGCGACCCACCCGCAACCCACCCTGCGACCCACCCCGCGACCCACCCCGCGACCCACCCCGCGACCCATCCGCGACCCACCCGCGACCCTTCCCGCGACCCACCCGCGACCCACCCCGCGACCCCCCGCGACCCACCCCGCGACCTCACCCGCGACCACCCGCGACTCCGCCCACCCCGCGACCCACCCCGCGACCCACCCCGCGACCCACCCGCGACGCACCCCGCGACCCACCCGCGATCCACCCCGCGACCCACCCGCGACCCACCACGCGACCCAACCGCGACCCACCACGCGACCCAACCTCAAGGGAAGAAAGACCACCCGGACCCGACAATTGACGTTTACTAAACGGCCCTAGGCGGCGTTGGCTAAACAGCCCTGCCCTAATCGATTCATTCCTTGTGTGCGTTTACTAAACGGCTTCGCTTGTCGGGGTGATTATTATGGGGTGGATTTTCTGCTCTCTACACCCGCGATCCAACAGCGACCCACCCGCCACCTACACACATTGGTTTAACGAAAAAATCGGCGCTTGCGGCGGGCTCGTTGCATAACTTATAAAAGTTTGGCGCCTGCGGCGGGCTTCTCTGGAGTCTGGCAAACTGTCGACGTCCCCACTGCCCCCTCACTCTTATCCGCATCTGCGGGGTGCCACGTATAATTTACTAGGGTTTGTTGCCTCGGAAATGCGAATATCGTGTACTTTACGAGGGTGTGTAACCTCAGGGACAACATGTGTGTAATTGACGAGGGCTTGTAGCCTCGTGGAAGCGAAGATTGCGCAATGTACCAAGGATTATGGCCTAGGGGGCGCGAATCCCATGTAGTTTTACCTGAGAGCGCGATCCGGGCGTGGTAACCAGGTCCTTTGGTCCTTTGGGGCTTCCCCCTCGCGCGAACTTCAACCAGTTACAAAAGGAAGCAGAACGTAGAACTATCACAATGACCATTGGAAATTTGAATTGGAGCAGGGAGCAGCAAGCTTAAGCCTCGCAGCCTGATGGCCCCACAAGGGGACCGGCTGATATGTCTTGGAAACCGAGTGCCAAGGCATGTGGGAAATGTTAGGATCGCTGGCTTGCCTTGACATATCATTCTTCTGGAATGGGTGTACGACAAGCTTGAACTCAGAAGTTCTTCGCCCAGGCCGACACCGACAACACGAGCGTCACGAATTGGGACGCAGAAGGACAAGTACTGTACCAACTGAAACAAACGGGTTGGGATCCCTTGTCCTCTCTCTCTCGCTCTACCTCTCTCTCTCTCTCTCTTTCTTCCCTGCTGGTGAAAACATCGCCTCTTCCCGCCCCCCTGCTCCTCATTCCTCTGATTCCCGTCCCCGTCTCTCGCCCTTACCGCCCTCCCGGTCTCTTCCGTTGATGTTCCACTTCCATTCCCTCGCTCTGTTGCCCTTTCTCTCTCTCTCTCTCTCGCTATCTCTCTCTCTCTCTCTCTCTTCTCCCCGCTTCCTTTCCCTCTCCCTTCTCTCTGCCGCTCTCTCTCTGTCTCTCTTTCTCGTTGTCTCTCTCTCTCTCTCTCCCGCTATCTTTGTTCCGCCTGTTCTCTCTTTCTCTCTCTCTCTCTCTCTCTCTTTCTCTCTCTTTCTCTCTCTCTCTCTACGTATGTGTGTTTTGACTTCTCTCTGGCGTGCTCTTTTCCCCGCTCGCGCCCACAATCGCGCAAGCGTCTTAGATTCCTAAATCTGTCATTTATGTTTACGCATCCAGGTTATGTCCAGCCTCCTGCGGCAAGTTCTGCCACCGTGCCAGCCCAGCACATTGGGTTGGAATTGACAGCAACCCGTAACGCATGACACCTCATGTTTCCAGGCTTGGAAGAAGCAGAACATTTATCATGCTGTCCCGCGCCGGGTTTGTGTTGGAAAGTGTCGTGGTAATGAGTATGATGAAAAAGACGGGGAAGAGAAGAGAGAGAGAGAGACAGGCCATGAAGAGCATTAGAAAACGAGGAGCCGGATTGCGGCGTACGAGAGGGGTGAACCACATGATGGTCTTGATAGCGATTATGATCGCGGTGATGGTGATGAGCAGGCGGAAGATGATGGTGATGACGATGATGATCGTGGTGGATGGTGATGGTGATGGTGGTGATGGTGATGGTGATGGTGGAGGTGGTGGTGATGATGATGATGATGACGATGACGATGACGATGACGATGATGATGATGATGATGATGATGATGATGACGACGACGACGACGACGATGATGATGATGATGATGATGATGATGATGATGATGATGATGATGGTGGTGGTGGTGGTGGTGGTGGTGGTGATGATGATGATGATGATGATGATGATGATGATGATGATGATGGTGGTGGTGGTGGTGGTGGTGGTGGTGGCGGTGGCGATGACGATGAGAATGGTGGAGGAAGAGGACGGGCGTCACATGTGACGCCGTTCGTCTTCACCTCTTTCGAGTGGCAATCGCCGAGCCCCGTTGGGCCATCTTGGGGATGCCTTGGGCTCCTCTGGGGCAGCCTTGCGGCCGTCGTGGCTGTCTGGGGGGGGCCTCTTGCGGCCGCCGCGGGGCCGTGCTGGGGCCGACCTGGGCCGGCGAGGGGCCCTCTCCAAGGCCGGCCTGGCTCCGGGAGGCCGCGGTCGGTCAGCAGCGGGCGCTCTCCGGGCCTGTGCCGTCGAAGGGGGCTTCCTGTGCTCCTTCTCCTCCTCCTCCTGTCCTCCTCCTCCTCCTCCTCTCCTCCTCTCCTCCTCCTCCTCTCCTCCTCCTCTCTTCCTTCTCCTCCTCCTCCTGTCCTCCTCCTCCTCCTCCTCCTCCTCCTCCTCCTCCTCCTCCTCCTCCTGCAGTCCTGGGAGCCTCCCTCGGGGAGCCTCCTGGGGCCTCTCTTGGGATCGCCAGTAAGGCTGGACACAAACTCTTGAAGAAATCGCACCAGGCCTCGACCAGACCCAAAGCGAAGCTTACCAGGGGGATTGTTGGACCACGTTGGGGCCCTCCTGGGGCCGTCCTGGGGCCACCTTGGAGGCCTGTATGGCCGTCTGGAGTCGAAGGAAGCCCGGCAAGGTGACGACGCCCCCATGTCCCCCAGCCGTGCGACAATCTATGATGCTGGCTCCTTTGGGCCGCCTTGGGGCCATTGGGGGCCGTCTCGGACGCTTCCTGGGCCATCGTGGCTGCCCTAGTCATCTGCATCGGCCGTCCTGGGAGCTCGGGAGCTCGGGAGCCTGGATCCATGCCCGTCGCGAGGGATCGTGGCCTCGGAAGCGCGAGCGTCTTCTTTTACAAGGGCTCGTGGCCGCGGCAGAGCGGATCCGTGCTGGTACGATGAGTCGTGGCCTCGTCAGCACAGATCCACCGTTCTTTCACGAGGGAGCGCGGCCCCAGGAGCGCGGACTCATGGTTTTGCATCGAGGGACGAGAGGGGCGATGCATGCGAGGGAGTGTGGTGAGAGGGGGCCTTGAAATATTTCCCAAGCCCTACCAGACAACCAGTAGGATTATACCATGCCTCAGCGTGCCAGGGGGCACGATGAAGAATACATCCCTCACTCTCTCTCTCTCTCTCTCTCTGTCTTTCATTTGTTCCTGGAAAGGGCTTGGGCCCAGGGTTCTCTTGTAGTGTGGAGGGCCTGTCCCTGGTGCCAAGTTCGACAAGGGTCGGTGGATTCATGTGTGATGACTAGTGAAGTCGAAAAGGGCTGGCGGATTAAATGTTGAGGATGTCCCGAGCGAAACGCGGGTGTTCGAAATTCAGACCTATAAAAGATAGGGTAAGGTGAACATTTTCGCTGGTTGCGGATGTCTCGAGCGAAACGCGTCGTTTGCAGAACTTGTTGAGGGTGTCTCGAGCGAAACGCGTGTTTTGTCATATAGATTGTCCTCATCCTGGAGGCCAGAATTCCGAGGATCTCGCAGGCGAAATTCTTGTTTTCACGTGCCCCGGTCGCCCAGGGAGGTATCGAAGATGGCTGTCCCCAAAGGGAACCACATGTTTTCACGTATCCAGGCCACCCAGGGGGGATCTAAGATGGTGGTCCCGAGCTTGAACCATGTGTTTTTACGCGTCCAGGCCACCCAGTGCGGTATCTAACATGGTGGCCCCGAGCTTGCACCATGTGTCTTTCATTCAAGGCCACCCAGAGGGGCACCTTACATGATTGCCCCGAGGTGGAACCACATGTTTTTACGTGTGTGGGCAACCTTCGGGGGGATATCTCACATGTGGTCGTCTGGGAGCCCCCAGCTTGGGGCCCACAAGAGCCAGACAAAATCAATACATCGACACCAGATGTGTAAAAATTTGCCACAGTTTCTTCTGCTGGTTACTTTGCAGATTTTTTGGGGGGGCCGAGCTGGAAATACATGCTTACACGTCCCCAGGCCAACCAGAGAGGTATCCAACATGGTTGCACGGAGGTGGAACCACGTGTTTTTGCGTGTGCGGGCCACCCGGGAGGGGGGGGCGGGTTCTAACATGTGATCGTGAGGGCGCCCCAAGCGTGGCGGCCCAAAACAGCCAGACAGAATCAATAAATCTACACCAGATGTGTAAGAACTGGACACAGTTTCTTCGGCTCTTGATTTTGCATGTTTTCAATTTGGTATATAACATGGTGGCCCTGAGCTGGAACCACGTGTTTTCACGTGTCCAGGGCACCCAGGTGCATATCTAACATGGTGGCCCCGAGCTGGAACCGCGGTCGCGTTCGTCGCCGTCCGCTGTGGTTGTCGTTGTCGGCATTTCGGCCCGCCCCTTCTCGATGCCTCGGTTTGGACTCGCCATTCTTGTTTCGACTTGCTGCGGAACACAATCCTTTCATAAGGTCTCGATTGCAATCAGCTTTGGGCGAGCACGGCGCTCAGGAAGCTCGAGCTTGAGGCCCAGCTCAGTTATGTCAGGATTCGGACGCCAGGGAAGATTTGATCCACGACGCAACAGAGCACGGAAGTCTTCAGATTCACCCCATTTCGGTTCGTCCCGCTTCCGAGCTGAACCGGATCTTGAGCTCTAGCTGGTCAAGCGCCCCGCGCGTTTCGATTGCGGCTAGATCGGAATTATGCGTTCAGGCAACTCGAGCTTAAGATCCAGATCAGTTCGATCGGGGTTTTGACGCCACGGAGGACCTGATCCACAATGCAATAGAGCACAACACTTCAACGCCGCATGGCGCGACTCAGTTCATCACAGCACAGCACAGCACAGCCCGTGGCACTGTACATCACCATCGCTACCTTGAGCATTGCAATTGCCCGTCACCCACATTGTTTTTCTTTACTTATGTCGTCTCTCTCTCTCTCTCTTTCTCTCTCCCTCCCTCGCTCGATATATGTATATGTATATACACACATACAGAAACACATTAGTACACATACATGCGACCAAACACAGATCTCATATACTGGAAACCCGACCCGGGGAACCCCAGGGCCGCAGCACACCAGGGGCCGCCGGCGTGTATTAAGTCCGCTTCACCAAGCCGCCCCCGGAGTTGGCCCGGACCTCCCTGGAGCCTCGAGATAAGCTCCAGCGGAGTCCACCTCGGGCGAAGAAGGCATCGGACGGTCCCAGATGGCTGCCAGACAGCTCCAGGCAGTCCAAGGTGGCCCCAAACTGGTGCTGGGTGCCCCCAAGTGGCCCGAACACGGCTCCGAAATGACAATCGCATATTTCTAGCACTTCCGTTTTCTAGCCTAACAGCGTCCAGGACTGCCCAAGACGGCCCCCTTCACCGCCCCAAGACGGCCCAAGAGGGCCCAGAGACGACGAAAGAGGTGCCAAGGACCGCCCACGAGCGCCCAAAGGGGGGCCCCCAACATGGGCCCAAAACATTCCCGGAGGGCCCCCACACGAGCCGAGAGGCTCCCCAAGAGGAGCCAGGCCGCCCAAACAGAGCCCCAGAGAGGCCCCCGAGAGACCGACGACAACAGCTGGCCTCCAAGAAATCCCCAAGACGCCCCCTGAGGCCCTCCAGGAAGCCTTCAAGTCCGCGAGGCTTCCCCGTGGAGGCCACAGCAAAGCTCCCCGAGAGACTCCCTAGAGGCTTCCCGGGAGACTCCCAAAAGCCTCTCGGAGGCCCCCGCGACTCGGAGAGGTCTCGGGCCGCTGGCCGCGCGCGGGGTCCCTGCTCATCCTCCTCATCCGTGCTTCTGTTGTGTCCTCGCCTTCTCTCCGGCATCGTGCTTCCCTGATCCTTCCCTCGGGGGTCCCCAAACGGGGTGGTGACCACACCGTGCGGTGAGTCGATGGGGATCCGGGGTCACCGCACGGTTTTGGGGCTCGGGTCGTTCTCCGAGGATGTCTCGGGCGACAGGGGCCTCCGGGGCCCCAAGACCGTGCGGTGACGGACCGTGCGGTGAGGTCTTGGGGGATTTCGAGGTCACCGCGCGGCCTGTCGCCGCACCGTTTCGGGACTCCGACTTCCTCGCCAGCGGCTTCCGTCTTCTTCCTGGCATCGCTCGGGCGCGCGCACGTTTCCTCGGCGAGGGCCTCCGAGGAGCCTCCGGGGCCCTTCTGCGAGCCGTGCGCGCACGAACTCGGCACGAGCACGGGGAACGGGCGCCCGAGCGACGGCAAGAGCCTCCCTCTCTCTCTCTCTGCCCCTCTCCGCCCCGGCCCTCTCCGGCCGCCTGCTCCCCGCCTCGGGTCCTGGCCCTCTCCGCCGGGCCTCCTCGGGGCCCCCATATCTCGGGGGTGGACAGAACCCCCCACAGTGACACGTCGATTCGTGATTTCTCCGTTTTCGGTTCTCGAGAGGGCGCCGTGGCCGTTATTTTCCAGGCTTGCGCCCGCCAGGTTTGGGCCTCAGGTCGTTTTCACCGTTTTCACTAAACCACGTTTTACTAAAGGGGGGTCTGTCCATCCCCGAATATCGCTCTGCCCCGAGGCGCGGCCCTCCCCCCGCGGCCTCCTTCCCCCATGCAAGTGCCCGGGGGGAGGGTGCGGAGGCGGCGGGCGGCGCCCGATGGCGGCCGCAGGGACGTGGCTCGGGACCCCAACGGTAGCCCATTCTGTGCGGGCACGGGCCTGCTGCCACGCGGCACGCTGGTCCTCCAAGAGGGGCAGAGCGTGAGCGTGCGAGGAGCGCGCGCGGTGGTTTTCAGTGCGCATATACACGCACGCGCATGAGTGTACGCATGTACGTCTGTCTGTCTGGCTGCCTGCCTGTATGTATGGATGTATGTATGTGTATGTGTGTGTGTGTGTCTAGGCGTATGTGTGTATGTGCCTATGCCTGTGTGTATGTGTGTATGCATGTACGTATGTAAGTATGCATGCATGTATGTATGCATGTGTGCATAATCATCTACATATGGGTGAGGGCATTCCACACACATCTCTCTCTCTCTCTGTCTCGCTCTCCCCCCTCTCTCACTCGCCTCCCCTTCCTGTAATCGAGCAGCTCCCGCTAGGGAGCGCAGGCCACCTGGTCAGCAGAGAACTTGCATGGAGGACTCCCAGGGGGAACGCTCGCCTCGTCTGATCCAGGCGTTGCGCGGCGCCAGGTGATTCGCAAGACCGCGAGCCGCGGGGGTCCATGGAGAGTGCTGGGAGAGGCTTGTCAATGCTACCCCACCAGTTGGTCCACCAGCGAGGATTCTAGCAGAACCGGGGGGACAAGAAGCGATAGACCCGCCCCTATTCTTTCTCCAGTCAAGACGAGGCGAACACGGGACGGCACGGCGTGCGTAGGACGTTGCGTTTCTTGTCGCGTGCCTTCACCCACCCTCTCAGCACCATCCCCTTCTCCCAGAGCCTCCCTCCCCTCAGCAGTACCCACTTCGCCCAGATCTTCCGCGCCATCCTTATCGAGGCGTCATGCTCTTTCTCCGTCCTTGATATACCACGTCATCCCATCGTTGTCCTCTCACCATCATAGGCGTCCCCCCTGCGGACCCAGAATTCCGACCACGTGAATTTTTTTCGTGACACCCAGAGCTCCTGCCTGGAGCACTACCCAGGGCGAACTCTTCGCCTTGGCTAGTTGTCGAAAGCCTCGGGGCCCAGAGCGGCCCACCGAGGCCTACATCGAGAGCGAACGGCGGGATCGAAACACACAATCTGCAAGAGGCCCAGGTCATGGGTGTTGCCACCCCATCGATATATACATACATGTACCGATGTATGCTTGTATGTTTGTGTGTGTATGCATTTCTGTATGTGTGTATGTACGTGTGTACGTCTGTATGTGTGTATGTATGTATGTATGAATGGATGGATTTAGGTATATGTGTATACACGCATGTGTATTGTGTATGTGTGTGCATGTTTGTGCGTATGTGTGTATGTATGTATGCATGTGTGAATGTATGCATGCATGAATATTTGCCTGGATGTGTGTATGTGTGGGTTCACGTTTGTATGCATCTGCCCGTGTGCATGTTTGTATGCATGCATGCATGCACGCATGCATGTAAATATGTATGTATGTGTGTGTATGTATGTATGTACGTACGTATGTACGTACGTACGTACGTATGTATGTATGTATGTATGTATGCATGCATGGCTGTGTGTAGGTAGGTCGGTAGGTCGGTCGGTCGGTCGGTAGGTAGGTCGGTAGGTAGGTCGGTAGGTAGGTAGGTAGATATGTGCATGTTTGTGTGTACGTATGTATGCACGCATGCATGCATACATGTATGTATGTGTCATAGATACACCTAGACACACACACATACGTACATGCATTAATGCATGCATACATACATACATGCATACATACATGCATGCATACATACATATATAAATACATACATGCACAGTATGGCGCCTCCCGTGCGGGAGCCGAAAATGCGAGCGGGAGGCGGGACGCGGGGCAAGTCCTTCCGAGGTCAGCCAGGAGGTTCGGGGGCCGAGGTGCCCCTTTTCCAGGAGGAGAAGTAGCAAGAGGAGGACGAGCAAGAGGAGGAGGAGGAGGAGGAGGAGGAGGAGGAGGAGGAGGAGGAGGAGGAGGAGGAGGGAGGGGGCGAGAAGGAGGAAGGAGGCGAGGAGGAGTCCCAGGAAAATTTGGGGGCGAGCCGAGAACGTCAAGGAGGGTGCTTGACTCACAGCGGGTTCGTTGGCCCGGTGCCTCGGGACAGCACAGATGCGGAGGAGGAGGAGGAGGAGGAGGAAGAGGAGGAAGCGCACGAGGAGGACGAGCACGAGGTGAGAAGGACGAGGAGGACGAGCACGAGGAAACACACGAGGAGGAGCAGGGAGAGGAGGAAGAGAGGCGCCTCCATCCAGGGAGGCGGACGGGCGCGCCGCGCGCCAAGTGCTGAGCGGGGGGCCAAGGGAGGTGGACATGAGCTGGTGGCCGACAGCGTAGTCGTCGACTACGGGCGTCACCCAGATCAGGATGCGGGGCGCAGGGTCTCCAAGGGAGCTCGGAGTTAGGATGGCGCTGGTTTCAGAAAGGAGGAGGAGGAGAAAGAAGAAAGGGGGGCAAATGAGGGATGGGAGCATGAGGACGAACGGCAGGAGCAAGAAGAGCGCGAGGAATTGGACGAATTGGAGGAGGAGGGGGAGCACCAGCATGAAAAGAACCTTCAATGATTCTGAATTGTTTCGTTCATTCCGCCGGCCCATCTTGCATGATCGCTGGGGGTTCGCCGCGGGCTCGGGGCCAGTGCAGCGCCGCCGAGGAGAAGAAGGAGGGGGATGGGGAAGGGGAGGGGGAGAGGAGGAGAGGATGAGAGGAAGAGGGAGGGGAGGCTGAAGAGGAGTTGGAAGAGGAGGAGGAGGAGGAGGAGGCGAAGGAGGAAGCTTCGCGATGGCATCTTACGGCGCTCTTGGGGCCAAATCAGGTCGTCGTCAAGATGTTTATTTGGGAGGCCCTTCGGGGTATCCAAAGAGGTCTGGCGGGGGCGCCGGCGCCGAGCATGAGACCCCGTTATCCAGAGGCGAAGCGAGGTCCCATGCAGTTGCGGTGCGTCCGCGGCAACTGACCGCGTTAGCCGCTCCACTCACAGGCGACGAAACCCTCCGAGCCAGGACGCCGGCTAAGGAGGAGCAGGCGAAGACATAGAGCGAGATGTTACATGGTGAGGTCAATGGTCAAATGTGACGACAACATCAGCAGCAACAACAACAATCATGTTAAGACTGTTCGCTCTTAACTGTTCGAGCGTCATTCGACATGTATTTCCCAAATCCTCGATACCCGCCCTCTTCGTCTTCGATCGCACCCCTTTCAGGGGTATATCTGTCTCCCCTGCCGGCCAGGCCTCGGCAAGCGGCGGGGCGGCCGCGGACCGTCGGCCTGGCCAACGGCAGCGCGGACAGGTGGCAACCCGACCCCAAGAAAGACAGACAGTTGACCAACCACGACGACGACGACGACGACGACGACGACGACGACGAGCGAAAGCGAGAGCGAGAGCGATAGCGACAGCGGGGCCACCAAGAACAGGAAGGGGGCCACGAAGGGCGACAGCGGAGCCACGAAGGGCATGCGTATGGAGCCACGAAGGGCGCGAGCCACGAAGGGCGGATAATGCGGTGCCACACAGGGCAACCACGGTGCCACTGAGGGTAGCAACGGGGCCACGCAGGGCAGCGAGGGGGCAACAAAGGGCGACAGCGGGGCCACGAAGGGCACGCATATGGGACAACGAGGGGCGCGAACGAGCGGGGGCCACGAAGGGCACGCGTATATTGGGCCGCAGAGGGCAAGGACGGGGCCACTGAGGGCAGCAACGGGGCCAAGAAGGGCAGCGAGAGGGCCACGAAGGGCGACAGCGGGGCCACGAAGCGCATTGATAAAAGGCCACGACGGGCGCGAACGAGCGGGGGCCACGAAGGGCATACAACGAAGGACAGCGAGGGGGTCACGAAGGGCTGCAATGGGGCCACGAAGGGCTGCAACGGGGCCACGAAGGGCTGCAACGGGGCCACGACTGGCAGCAATGGGGGCCGCGAAGGGTTGCAACGGGGCCACGAAGGGGAGCGAGGGGGCCACGAAGGACGACAACGGGGCCCAACGGGGCCACGAAGGGCTGCAACGGGGCCACGAAGGGCAGCGAGGGGGCCACGAAGGGCTGCAACGGGGCCACGAGGGGCAGCGGGGGGGCCACGAATGGTTGCAACGGGAAGGGCAGCGAGGGGGCCACGAAGGGCTGCAACGGGGCCACGACGGGCAGCGAAGGGGCCACGAAGGGCTTCAACGGGTTCACGAAGGGCAGCGAGGGGGCCACGAAGGGCATCAACGGGGCCACGAAGGGCTGCAAGGGAGTCCCACGCGTGAGCGCGACTCCTGGGTGCCTGAGTGTCGGGAGCGCAGCGCTGGAGAAAATTGCAGGGAACTCAAACGCAAGGGCGCGATTTCTTAGTAAATTACAAGCAAGTCTCCAGCGAGAGTGCGACTCAAGAGCGCCGAAAGAGTGATTCCCGCATAGATTGTTAGGAAGTCCCCAGCGAGAGCGCGATTCTTCTGTAAAATGCGAGGAAATCTCAGGCGGGAGCGCGGGTCCTGGCTAAATTGTATGTGAACGTGTCAGGCGGGAGCCGCTGTTGTTGTAAACCGGGGACCAGGGGCACAGTTTGAGCCCCGTGATATTATTTTTATATATATATATATATATATATATATATGTGTGTGTATGTGTGTGTTTGTTTTTCCCTACCTAGGCTCTGCCTAGAAGGGTTCTTACTCTCTTAGCTTAAAGGGGCCGGGCAGTGGAACACGCCCCGGGCGGTTCCCCCAGTCCCCTGGGAGCGGTTCCCCCAGTCTCTTGGGAGCTTTAGCTTTAGCTTTAGCTTTAGCTAACGCTTCAGCTTTAGCTTTAGCTTTAGCTTTAGCTTAGCTTCAGCTTAGCTGTAGCTTAGCTTTAGCTTAGCTGTAGCTTAGCTTTAGCTTAGCTTGAGCTTAGCTTGAGCATAGCTTTAGCTTAGCTTTAGCTTAGCTTGAGCTTAGCTTTAGCTTAGCTGTAGCTTAGCTTTAGCTTAGCTGTTGTTCAGCTTTAGCTTAGCTTTAGCTTAGCTTTAGCTTAGCTTTAGCTTAGCTTTAGCTTAGCTTTAGCTTAGCTGCGGCTTAGCTTTAGCTTAGCTTTAGCTTAGCGTTACTCTTACTACTAATGCTGCTTTCCTAGGGGTTCCAACTCCTAGGAAGGGTCGCACTGGGATATTTTTAAATAGAAAAAACAAACGTGGTACGAGCCCCGGGGGGAGCACTTCAATTGAAAAAAACACAATGGCCACCGGAGGGGGGATCAACAACATTTAGTCGTTAGTACTGACAGTCCAACAACAACATCAACAACAACAACAACACCAACAACAACAACAACTACTACAACCACAACCACAACCACAACCACAACAACAAAACACAGCAACAGCAACCACAACAACAACACCAACAACCAAAACCACCACAACCACAACGACAACAACACCAACAACAACACCAACAACAATTACCACAACAACAGCAACAACACGATCAAACAGCAGCAACAACAACAACTTTCGGAGGCGCGAGGATGCATTTTTGAAGCCTCCTGGGACCTCTCGGGGCTTCTTCGGGCCTGTGGAACCGCTTGGGAGTCCCTCAGGGCCTCTCGGGGCCTTTTTGGAAACCTTGTGAAGACATCTCGGGGGGGCTTCCGGGGGGCTCCTCAAGGGGCCTCTTGGCGCTCCCTGGGGCATCTTAGGGGCCTCTTGGGGCACCTCGGGGCCCTCTCGAGAGCTTCATAGGCCGCCTAGGCCGTCTTAGGGTGATTTGCTGTGCCTCACTGGCCGTCTCGGACGCACAGGAAGGCTATGCTAAAAATATCTAAAAATTCACGTGCGTTTCTTCAAGAGAGTGGGGGGCACATTTTTTGGAAAGGGCTCAGGCCAAGGATTTTCTTTCAGTAGGTCGACTTTCCCGGGTGCCAAGTTCGAAGGGGGTTGGTAGAGTTTCTCTTTGAGAAATCACCAGGTCGAACAGGGCCCGCGGATTAGCATTTGATGCTCTCCCTTGCGAATCGCTGGTTTTCTAAATTTTGATAGGAAAAACACCTGATGAAGTGAACATGTTCGTTGTTTTGCGGATGCCTCGAGCGAAACGCTTGTTTTGCTGAATGTGTGGAGGATGTCTCTAGAGAAGCGCTTACGTTGTCTAATAGGTTGCGCCTCTCCTGGGGCTCGAATCCTTTGTGCTGTACGCGCGCTCCAGTAGAATGCCCTAACGACCGCCTCGGAGCGGGACCTGCGTGACAACAAATGGGTTCCGACCGCCCCCGAGCGGGGTAATCGTGAAAACACGCGGGGGCTGAACGCCCCAGAGCGGGGCGAACGTGAAAACATGTGGGTTCCTGACGCCCCAGAGCGGGACAAGGGGTGAAAACACAAGGGTTCCGAACGCCCCAGGGCGGGACAAGCGTAAACACACGAGGGTTCTAGCGCCCCAGGGCAGGACGAGCGTGACAACACGTGGGTTCCTAGCGCCCGCAGGACAAGCGTGAAACCACGTGGGTTCCTGACGCCCCTGATCGGGACAAGCGTGAATACACGTGAGGTCCTAATGCCCCAGTGCGGGACAAGCGTGAATACACGTGAGGTCCTAATGCCCCAGTGCGGGACAAGCGTGAAAAACACATGGTTCTTAACGCCCCAGAGCGGAACAAGCGTGAACAGTGTCCCCTGGCGATTTCCTTGCCCGTTCCGTGGCGCTTCTCTTGCCACGTCCCCTGACACGTCCCCTGGCGCATCCCCGAGTGCGCCCCTGGCACCCCCCGTGGCGTGTCCATGCGCCCTGCGCCCCGTGTCGTCCCGTCCCTCTTCGTAACTGAATCGGATCTTGAGCTTAAGCTGATTGAGCGTCCAACACGTGTCGATTGCAACCGGCCCTGGGTCAGGTGTTCGCTCAGGCAGCTCGAGCTTAAGATCCAGATCAGTTCGGTCAGGATTCGGATTCAAAATGGCGGCATGACGCCTTTCATGTCAGCACGTCACAACACAGCAAACCCTCTGGCACGGTACATCACCATCGATGCCTTCAGCATTGCCACTACCCATCGCCCATCGCCCAGTGCAATTTACAAGGAATCGTGACCCTCGGGCACGTTCCCTGGCACTTTCCCTGGCGCCTCCCCTGGGCACGTCGCGCGGCGCGTCCCTTGGCACATCGCCTGGCACGTCCCCTGGCACGTCCAGTGGCACGTTCCGTGGCTTGTCCCCTGGCACGTTCCGTGGCGCGTCCAGTGGTGCATCCTTCTTGCACATCGCGCGGCGCGTCCCCTGGCACGTCCACTGGCACGTTCCGTGGCGCGACCCCTGGTACGTCATTGCGCGGCGCGGCACAGCGCAGAGAAGTACAACACAGCCTCATGGCACTGTAGCATTACCAGTGATATTTTCAGCAGAACCTTCAGCACTGCCCCTGCCCATCGCTCAACGGAGGTGCTTGGAACGTTCACAGGCTTCGCAGTTCTAAAACCCGTTCCGCATCCGTGGGTCGATCATGTTGTTGCTCGAGGCTATCCTGAGAAGCCTCTTGGAGACCTCTTCGGCGGTCTTACGGCCATCTTGAGCCCTCTTGGAGCGCTCTTGGACCGTCTTCGGGTCCTCCTGCATCTCTCTCAAGCCGTCTTGGGGGCATCTTAGGCCGTCTTTGAGGCTTCTTGAGCCGTCCTGAGGCCTTTCTGGGGCGCTCTGGGAGGCCCCGAGGGCGGCGCCGAGGAGCACAACCATCTCTGTAGAGTTTCCCGGGGACTTACCAGGGATCTCCCCGGGTACTTTTCGTCCGGAGACCCCCAGGGGCGGCCCCGCTCGCGCGAACTAGAACGATTCTACACCTGCCACCGGAGATCTTAGCACGCCTTTGGCCCGTTGGGCCGGCAAAGTGATCCGAAGTTTTACGCTCAGGCTGTATATGTAAGTCAAGTGGGATGCTCCTCTTGCGTTGCTTTGGAGCACTCCGAGTGGCAGCTTGTACAACTTGCAGGTGCTTAAGCGCGCATGGATGTGCGAGTGCCTACGTGTATACACGTACACACACACACACACACACACGCATGACACATACAAACGGCCCGTGTCATGGTCGAGGGCCAAGGCTTTTCCCCTCCCAGCCAGACAGGGTGGCCTCCCAGGACGGCACCCAGACCCCAAGCGGGGCGCGCCCGGCCCCCCCCCGGGGAGCCCTCCAGGGCCTGCCCCTGTGAAGGGGGGCTCGAACACAGGCTCGAGACAGGGAGTGAAAGTAGTCACCGTCGGCAGCAGTGGCGCCCCACTGAGTCGAGAACAGGGCTGAGCCAAACACTTTAGGCCTCCTAGACCTTGGCATCGCTCGGACGTGTGCATTTTTCCTTCGGCGAGGACCATCGAGGAGCATCCTTGATCATTTGGCGAAAAAGCCACGCACGGAACTGAAAAAAAACACAGGGAATGGACGTCCGAGCGATGGAGAGAGACGGGGTCGGAGTAGATGAGGTCGCAGGATCGCGCCGCATCGCCGATGCCTCGCCCATGCGGCTCGATGCGGAGCCCGATTTGCTTCACGCGGACGTCGCCGATGAGTCGCCGACGTCGCGGATGCATCGCCAGTGCATCGCCGATGCATCGCCGATGCATCGCCGACGTATCGACGATGCGGCGCGATCCTCCGACCCCATCTATTCCGACCCCATCTAGGAGGCCTCTAAACATAATCTGCGCAAGTGGAGCGCGCATCGGAGCTGGGAGCAGCTGGTAGCTTGAGTTGGCAAAGTGGCTTTTCCGAACAGCCATGGGCAGTCTTAATTCCAGGCGAAATTAGAAACTCTGAGGGCAAGCACTGTTTGGGGAAGGGATGGCAGGCCACCAAGATGCAGAGACACATTAGTGTTTGTTTGGTGGGTGACGTTTTCACCATAACTGGCGACGCAAAGGTTTACAGCTCGTCTGTGGGAATTTGTTGGACCCGAATAAGTCATGCAGGATGACCCCATCCAGCGCCCCGGGAGCCCCCAGAAGATTTACGATTTGAGATTCGAGGGCTGAGATTCAGGGAATTGCAAGGGACTCGAGGACATTTCAACGACATGATCATTCATTGAAATAAAGAGAGAGAGAGAGAGAGAGAGAGAGAGAGAGAGAGAGGAGAGAGATGAGCCTGCAAATCAGAACTCAATGTTTTGTTTTCCTCCTAGCAACGGAGGTGTTCTTCCGGAGCGCTACGAAAGGAAGGGAGCGGCGCGGACATCGGTAATCGTTTGCGTTGTCTCGTGCCAGCCTGTTCGCCCCCTTCTCTATGGTCTCTGTGAGTTTTGCAATAAATATACATGTATGGATGCTTGATGTCGGATGAAGAATCTTACCGGAAGGAAAGCAGCAGAAGATGAGACAGAGGTCGGTTCGTTGGTCGGTGATACGACGGTGTGAACGAGAGGCCATTCAGAAGACTCTAAATGTGGACGCGATTGAACTACCCATCCGCCTTCGGGAAGGCCCGCCACCGTTCCAATGTTGCATCGACCTGTACGTGTGATATGTTCACATAGTCCTCCCGAACATTCTGGATGGATCAAGCGCTCTGCGATGGCCGTCGTGGGTGCGGTTGCCTACCGAGCTCTCCCAAACAAAAAAAAACAGCTGAAACATATCTGGGCCGTTTGGGAAGCGGCGGCGCATTGCCATCGTGTCTGGCGGCCGTAACGTTGCAGGGCTGTCGCGTTGTCTATCTGGAGCCTTCTGGAGGTCTCGTTGGGGCCCCCCTTTGGAGAGCGCAGAAACATCACAGCGTCGCGTTGCCGTCGTGTCTGGCGGCCGCAACGCTGCATGGCCGTCGCGCTGTCTCTCTGGAGCCTTTTGGGAGGTCTCTTCGGGCCCCCATCGGGGGCGCGTCGGGGCCCTCTCGGACACTTCTTGAGGGCTTCTCTGGGGTTTCTTGGGCCCCTCCCCCTCCTCCTCCCCCTCCTCCTCCTCCTCCTCCTCCTCCTCCTCCTCCTCCTCAAGAACCGTTTTGGCACAATCGCGCCCGCGGGCGCCCTTGGGCCAGGCTCCGCACCTCTTCGCGGTGTTCTTGACTACGGGCTGCTGTCGCCACGCCCAGGGCGTCGCGACCAGCCCCGACCAAGTCGGAGCCAAACTTCGGGATGGGCCCGCGCCGTCCTCGCTCGGCTGCGCCGCGGCCCGCTGCTGGGGCAGCACTCGTGGTGCCGTTCCTGGAGGACTGGACGCGCTGCTCGGGCTGCCCCTCGTGGCGCTGGAACAAGAGCTGGTGTCAGGAGCTCTGGCAGTGCAGCTGCGGGAGCGCCGTCGAGCCGTTCCGTCGGCACCCGCGGCGCCAGGCCTCCGCGGCGGCCCCAGCCAGCCTGGGCCGCGCGGGCTCCCTCGCACAGTGTCCATGGCGTCGGCAAGGGCCTACCGACGGCGACGCGAGCTCCACGGGCGGCGTGAGCAGGACCTCGGGCCTGTCCTCCGTCCTCACGCAGCTGGCGGCCTCCAAGGGCCAGGAGCCCCAGGCGGCTGCTGCCATCGAGCTGGTGCGGAAGCTGGTGGCGCCGCCCCCGCCTGTCGTGGAGGCCAAGCCGCCTGATGAGGTCTTCCGCAAGGCGGCAGGGCTCCACAAGGAGGCGGCCAGGAAGCACCAGGGCGCAGTGGACGCGGTGATCAGGCTGGAAGGCCAGCTCGCAGCGGCGCGTGAGAAGGAGAACGCGATGGCCGTGGCGCTGGCGGAGGCGGAGCACTCCAAGCGTGTCGCCGCAGCAGCGGTGGCGCGCCAGGCCGCCGAGGTCGAGCGGCAGCAGGACCTCAGCGAGGACATCTTCCAGCTCACGTGGGACCCAGGTGTCTTCACGAACGTGAGCGACCTCTCTCCGTCCGAGCGTGAGGAGTTGAAGCAGCTGGAGTCCTCGCTCAACGCAGCCAAGGCCGACCTGGCGGGCAGGGCGAAGGCTATCAAGGATAAGTTCCAGCAGGTGCGCGCTGTGAAGATGTCACTGCGCAAGCGGAAGGGCTCCAACCCGCCCGACCGCCTCAGCGAGATCGACGAGGGCGACGCCGTGATGAGCGACGCGGTCCTCGGCGGCAAGGCAGTGGTTGTGGGCGGCTCAGCAGGCGGCGCCGCCGAGAAGGGAGCGGCCTCCATCGAGCAGGCTGCCAAGCAGATCAGCGCAGCCAAGCTCTCGGCCGCGAGGGCCGCCAAGACGGCTGCTGCTGGCGGGGCGGCCGCGGCGCAGTCCAGCGCCGAGGGCAGGACCCCGACTGCCGAGGCAGGCCTTCCCGACGCACCCGCAGCCGAGCCAGGAGCCTCAGCGGCTAGCGGGGCCCCCGCAGCCTCAGCTTGACGGGAGGCCGCGGGCCCAGCCCATGCTGGCTCGGCCCGCGCCAGCACGAGTCTCGAGGGTGGTGTTGAGGAGATCGACTCCAATTTTGTCTGCAGTGGGGGCCATCGCTTATTCTTTGCGAATGTCACGGAGATGGGACCACTGGCATGGGGATTTGTGGAGGAGTCGGTCGAGCGGTTCAACACGTTCTGTTTCGTCGAGACACACGTGCAGGGGAGCCACTTTGAGAAGTGGCGTGTTGCAGCCAAGAAGCTCGACCTCACGATCTTGGCCAATCATGCGAGGCCCTCCAGGAAGGGCCTCTTGGAAGGTTCCACTGCCGCGGGGTGTGAAGGCGGCGAGTGGTTGTTGTGCAAGCGCGGTCAGTTCACGCACACGCTCGAGGGCAGCACGGACGTGGGTCTTGCTGCGCCTGGGGCCACTGCCGCCGACGGTTTCCAGGCCAGTGTGCTGCACCTCAAGGGCAGGGGCTCGCTGGTGGCGGTGACCTTCTACGGCGTGAGTGGCACGGGCTGGAGAGGAAGCAACGTTCGACGCTTCGCCAAGTTGGGGGGGCTCCTCCAGGCCATACGCATCCCGTGGCCGGTCATCGGCGACTTCAACATGCCGAGCGAGACCTTGCGAGGTGCAGGCTTCCTACAGCGAGTCGGAGCCCAAGTTGTGCAGGTTAAGGTAGCCACCACCTGCGACGCAGGTAGGGAGGGCTCACACATTGATTATGGATTGTGCTCGGCCTCGTGCGCGCCGTTGCTGGCGGGCATGTGGGCCACAGCGGCTGTGCCCTGGAAGACCCACTGCGGCCTCGTGGTGGAGTTTCGGGCAGGCCATGAGGTGCTTCAGGGCCGTCGGTTGGCGCTCGCCAAGAGCTTGCCGCAGGCCTCGCGCCCGAGGAAGGAGAGGGCCAGCACGCGGAGAGGTCGGTCGGGAGCTGAAGCAGACCGCCGCGCCCTCGCCAAGGAGAAGGAGCTGGATCTACACGAGCAGCTCTACGGCATCCACGTGCAGGCCAGAGTGCTAGAGGAGGCGCCCACCGGCACGGGCTCAGCGGGCTCGGACACCTCCGACGAGTGCAGTGAGAGCGACGACTGGGAGGCCCCCGAGTTCGGCCAGGCCCCCCCCGCGGCCCCCACAGGCCGTGTTTCGGCGAGGCTTGACGACATGGACGTCGATCTTTTCGAGGACCTCGCCGCAGAGCAGTTCGGGGATTTCGAGAGCGACCCGCCCGAGGGGCCCCCTGTGGGCGCGGCCGCCCTGCCTCCCCGCAGCCGTCGCCAGGAGGGGGGGGAGGACGTCCACTCCCTGCGCCCTCAGGAGGAGCGAGGGGGGGGGGGCGGCCACTCCCCGCGCCCCACTGCCCCATGATCGCGACGGCAGCGGGGAGCAGTACCAGCAGTACCAGTGGCAACTGGAGGACGCGGTCTGGCTCGACACGGCCGCTGGCCCCCGCGAGGCCGCCCCCGAGCCTCTGGGGCAGGATGAGACGGCAGCCCTCCTGGTCGGCGGCCCCCACCTGGTGCAGCTCAGCGCTCAGTACGCCGAGTGGGCAGCCCACGTAGAGCGCGCCATCTGCCGCCAGCATGGCCAGCGGCATGCAGGCAGCGTCTCGCGCAGCAAGAGGGCTCAGCTGGTGGACGCCCCCGCCGCGCAGGGCACGAGCTCCACGGCGTGGAAGGAGCCCTTGCGCGGGGCGGCAGCGAGGTGGTGGGCCTCAGTGGCAGCGCTCTTCGGTCGGCTTGGCAAGCTCCGTCGACGCAGCAAGAAGGCAGTCGAGGACAGGCTGTTCCTGCGTGCAGCAGGGCGCGAGCTGAGCCAGCACGTCCCCGCGCAGGCCAAGAAGTGCTATCATCGGACCAGGAACGGCGGGCGCCCCATCGGGCAGCCTCGGCATCTGCATGCTGCAGATGGAGGCCAACGAGCCCCCCCTCCTCGCGCTGGAAGGTCTCCCAGGTTCAGCGCTCTGGTCGCTAGCCTGGAGGACGTGCACACCATTTTTGATGAGGACCTGACAGCGCTGGAGGAGGCGGCTCTGGAGGCGGCAGTGCGTGCTCGGAGGCTCGCTGTCCAGGCCTCCCTGCGCGAGTTCCGTCAGTGGATTAGCGCCGAGGAGGCCACTCCTCTGGCGTTTCGCTCGCTGAGAGAGCGACAGTCAACAGCGGATGAGGTGCTGGTCGGCAGCCGCATCCTCGTGCACCCGCGTGACATCCTCGACGCCAAGGCCCATGCGTGGAGTGGGTTGTGGGCTCCGCGTCCCTACGACCCCAGCGACCTGCAGGCGCTCTCCGGCGAGCTTCGCGAGCTGGTGCAGTACGAGGAGATGGAGCTCCACGGTGGTCGACATCCGTCGGGCCCTCCTGCGCATGCGGCCCAAGACGGGCAAGGGCATCGACCAGTTCTCGGTGGGCGACCTGGCCAGGCTGCCTGGCGCGGCGCTGCAGGAGCTGGCGGACCTCTACACCGCCGCTGAGCGGGCGGCCACGTGGCCAGAGCAGCTCCTCCTCGTGCTCGGCCATGTCCTGGAGAAGAAGGGCGGGGGCGAGCGCATCATCGGCGTCCTCAGCATGGTCGCGCGCTGCTGGAGCATGGTCAGGGAGGACGCCATGCGGGGGTGGTCGCGCCGCACGGCCCCAGCGTGGGACGCGGCAGTGGCTGGCAACTCCTCGCTGCGGGAGGCCTTCGCGAGGGCCGTGTGCGAGGAGTCCTACGCGGCCATGGGCGTCTCTTACGCGCACGGCCTGGTGGACATCCAGAAGTTCTATGACAGCATGCCGTGGACGGGGCTGGCTCGGGCCGCTCTTCGGCGCGGCTTCCCGCCCGCCGTCCTGGCCCTGGAGCTGCAGCAGTGCATGGCGGGGCGCGTCCTGCTGCAGGACGGCTTGGCTTCGAGGCTCGTGATCCCCTCGCAGTCGGTTGTCCAGGGAGTGCGATCGGGCACGCGCTTCGGCAGGTGCATAACGTACTTCACCATGGAGCGGCTCGCCACGGGGGCCCCACAGGGGATGCCTCAGCTCCTGCCGTCGCGGATCTGGGTGGATGACCTCTCCCTCTCCGCGGTGGGTTCTCGTCCCGCTGTAGTCGCTGCCGTCTCGCAGGGCATCCGCGACTTCGGGCAGGGCATGCAGCAGGAGGGCTTTGCGCTCCCCCCAAGAGTGTTGTGGTGTGCTCGCAGCTGGAGGACGCCCGCAGGGTCGCGAAGATTGTCAAGCAGCACGGGTTCACCGTCCAGGCTTCTTCCTTCGGCACATGCCTCGGAGTTGACCTCGCGGCGGGCAGACGGCCTGTGCGCTCCACGATCTCGAAGCGCTTCGGCAAGACGAGGCAGGCGAGCAAGCGGCTCCGAGGCATGGCCAAGGCATCGAGGCAGTACCTGAAGTGTGGGTTCGTCGAGAAGGTCGGCCTCCAGACGGCAGCGACCTACGGCCTCGAGATCTTCGGCGCCTGCGGCAGCAGGCTGGCCGAGCTGCGAAGGCGGCTGGCGTCAGCTGGCCCTCCGCGCGGGAGCCCTTGACCCTGCACGGCGCCTCCCTCGGGCGCTCCTCAAGAACTGGTTCGAGGTGTGGAGAGGCAGCCAGGAGGCACGTCAGCGGGTTGAGCGCGCCTGGATCCCCATCCATGCCCGGCTGCGCGAAGCCCCTCCCGAGGAGAGGTCGAGGCTGGTGCGTGGCCCCATCTCCGCCCTGCAGGCTATGCTGCTGCAGTACGGCTGGTGTCCTGTGGGTCCTCGAGGTTGGGAGCGACACCTTCAGGATGGTTATCGTGAAAGGTGGGCTTTTCCCGACGTAGTCAGCATCACCGAGGGCTCCTGCCAGGCCATCCTCGACGCCTTCGACGCCTCAGTCCAGGAGGACCTGTGGCAGCGCGCGGCAGGTCACTGGTGCGGAGCTGGCTTGGAAGGAGGAGCTGACCTGCGTTCCCTGCAGAGTCTCCTTCAGAGGCTCAGGCGGCTCCCTGGAGGGCCTGCGCTTGAGGAGCTGCTCGCCACCATCGCTGTCGGAGGCGCGTGGCCGCGAGCCAGAAAGAGGGAGGTCTTCGGAGACACTGAGCTCTTGACGCGCCCGCGCTGTGGAGAGGCTGAGGAGACTGCCTACCACAGGTACTGGAGCTGCCCGTGCAATACGGGCAGCAAAGCATATGACGACAGCGACGAGTTCAGCGGCCGAGCGGCCATCGACCATGAGGCGCACGCCGCCTTCTGGCTCAGGGGCCTCCTCCCTGCCAGATGGACGGAGGTCAGCGCCCCACCCGACGGCGACTCGTGGATCTTCTTGCAGGGCCATCGGGCCGATGGTGTTGCCCCTGGTGAGTTTGGACGTGGCTCCGAGCTCGACCCCCTCATCCTTTTCGGCGACGCCAGCGGGGGACATGAAGGGCAGGTGCCACATCTTCGGCGGGTCGGGCTCGCCGTGGCCAAGATCCAACTGCTCAACGGCACGCTGGAGAAGGCCGTCTGGGGCAGCCTCAGCGGCCCCGTGCAGACCGTGCACCGCGGGGAGCTACGTGCGCTGGTACTAGCTGCGCAGGGCTCCCTGGGGCCGACGGACGTCTCCGACAACTTGGCAGTCTGCATGGGCTGGTGGAGCAGACGCGATCAGCGGCCGCAGGGTGTTGACTGCGACCTGTGGGCCCTGCTAGGCCAGCTCTTCCTGGCGAGGGACAGGTCGGAGTTCGTCGTGGAGCACGTGAACTCGCACCTGGACGTGGACGAGGCCGCGCGGCGTGGCCTCCCGCCATGGCTGATGATGGGCAATGCGGTCGCCGACGTCCTCGCAGGTGGAGCCGCTGAGCTGGCCCGTCTCCCTGCCACCGAGAGAGGGCGGGTGCTCCAGGCTGAGCAGATGGCGTTGGTGGTCAGACGGCGCCTGCTGCGGGCTACCTTGGACGCGCTGAGCGCCGAGGCCGAGTTCACGCCATCGGTGCGACGTGCGAGGCGACGGCGGCAGGCCCCACCTGCGCCCAGCATGGTGGAGGCCTTCGGCTCGTCGCACGCGTTGGACAGCCGAGGCAGCTGCTTGAGATGCAGGTGTTCGGCATCCCGCTCCGTGCGATCGCAGTGGATGGCATCTCGCTGTCCTGGGCTGCTGCGCGATGGGCCCTCCACACTCATGCTGCGGGAGGGCCTCCCGCATATCGGAGGAGGTCGGCCTCATGCTTCCCATTTTCTACGACTCCACGAGCGCCTGGACGTGTGGTTATGTGTCTGCTGCGGGTGTTTCGTGGCCGCTGCGGGTCGCATGGTGGGCCTAGGCCTGCGGGCCAGATGCCTGGGTCGCCCCTCGCGGGCTGGTCGCGATTACCTCCAGCGGCTGGCGCGTGGCCTGTGGCCGAAGGTCAGTGGACAGCGCAGGTTCGTGAGGAAGGAGGCCGAGCTGGTGATAGGCCCGGGGCTGCTGGCTCGTCGACGCCGTGCTGCACGAGCTGCTGCACGGGCCGCAGAGCGACGAGGCCTGGTCCCCCCTGCGCTGGTCGCGGAGGCCTACCGCGAGCCAGACGAGGTGGCCCATTACGTGACGGACGACGCGGATGGAGATGCTCTTCGTGAAGGCGTGGGTGTTGCGGGTCGATCCGTGCGGGAGATCGGCCTAACCTCGTGCGAACCGCTGATCCCAGAGCGGCTCTCGCCAAGGCCCCACGCCGTCGACACAGAGCAGGAGGTTGTTGTGACGGGCGACTCGGTCTCCGAGGCGGCAGTCAGGGAGGGGCCAGCCGCTCCTCATGCGATGAACACGGAGGCCGATGACATGCTGGACGGGGTGGTCCACCACCTGCTGGACGACGCCATGATAGGTGATGCTGTTCGTGGAGGCGCGGGTGGTGCGGGTCGATCCGCGCGGGAGATCGGCCTAACCTCGTGCGAACCGCTGATTCCAAAGCGGCTCTCGCCAAGGCCCCACGCCACCGACATCGAGCGGGAGGTTGTTGTGAAGAGCGACTCGGTCGTGACGGCAGACCTGGAGGGGTCAGCTGCTCCCCATGCGCGGGGCACTGAGGCCGAAGGTGCGCTGGACGAGGTGGGCCACCACGAGCTGGACGATACGATCGGGGAGGAGATGCGTGAAGGCGCTGGTGTTGCGGGTCGATCCGTGAGGGAGATCGGCCTAGCTCCGTGCGAACCGCTGATCCCGAAGCGGCTCTCGCCAAAGGCCCTCGCCGACATTGTGATGGGGTGCGAGGTGCTGGGCGACGCCACCCGCGTGGAGGCCCACTCCGCACTGGGCGACGCGATCGGGGACGCGCTGGGCGACTCGGTCCTCGGGGCGGCAGACCTGGGGGGGCCAGTCCCGCTGGGAGCGGCACCCCCAGGTCCTTCGGCTGGGTCAGACAGTTGCCCGCGCCCTGTGATAAATTGCGGGACAGGAGAGTGTGAAAGGGAGGCGAGGAGCGCCACGGGCGCGGAGCCGTCCTCGCCTCCCCGTGGTCTTCCTGCGGATGCGAGCCTCAGCGACAAGGTCGCTTTCCTTCTTCGAGCTGCTCGCGGCCGCAGCGGCGCCGTCAAGGAGGACGAGTTCGGCCAGGAGGCGAAGCGGCAGCGCCGTGCGGCGGCTGCTGCGCCCGCGGGCCGTGGCCCCCGCCCCTGCAGCTGGCCGCAGTCGGCCACCCGCGGGGCGCCCGCAGGCGGCCCGCCAGCCAAGCGGGCGCGGGCCGACGCCGCCGCGCTGAGCTTGCCTCGCGCTCCGCGGGCCGCCGAGGGCGGCGACCGCTGAGCGGGGGGCGCGGGCGCCGCGGGCGGGGCGCGTCGGCACGACTGGCGCGTTCCCTACTGCCCTCACCCTCACCCCCACCCTCCTCCTCCTCCTCCTCCTCCTCCTCCTCCTCCTCCTCCTCCTCCTCCTCCTCCTCCTCCTCCTCCTCCTCCTCCTCCTCCTCCTGGGCACAATCGGTCGATCGAGCTCGCTGGCAGAGGCTCGCTAAGCTCTGCCTGGGCAGCCCGAATGGGTACTGGGGCCCTGGTGGTGTCTTTTTCGGGAGGGTACTGGTGGCCCTGGGCGGCCCGAATGGGTTCTGCAGGGCCATCCAGTGTCGTCCCCCACGCTCCTGGGATGGGCTTCCGGTTCGAAGAGAGCACCGCTGCTGCTCCTCCTCCTCCTCTTCCTCCTCCTCCTCCTCCTCCTCCTCCTCCTCCGCCTCTTCTCCCGCCTCCTCTCCCCCGTCCTCTCTCACCCGCTTCTCGCTTCCTCGTCGTTCGCTGCTTGCCCCTACGGGTGCTGTCAGCAAAGCAATTCCCGCCATTCTCGTGAGCGCTTGGGAGGTCCAGCGGAGTGACACCCCATAGGATCTAAAATTAGACCTCGCCCTCTGTGAGCGCTGCAGCCTGCGCAACCATCGCCGTTGTTGTGAGCTCGTGGGAGGTCCTGGCACGGGACACCAGTGAAATCTCATTCTGAGATTACCAGTCTATCCAGGACTCCAGGTCGCACCATGTGTTGTCGTTTCAGTTTGGGTTTCCCAGCTTGCCCGTGCATCCAGGCCACAGAAGTCTCCGTTGCCTCCCTGTTCAGTAAGCTCTAAGTGCTGACTCGTGTCACGGACTCGGCGCGCTATTGGGAGGATGTTGACTTACCCACGACCACCTCACCGACCCTCCCTGAGAGAAGGGCTCAAGCTTATGTGATAAGTCTGATGGGGGCTCCTGGGAAGGCCGTCGCATCCCCTGGGAAGAGAAGGAAGAAGCATGATGCCGCTCTGGCTCAAGCTTATGTGATAACTCTGGGAAGAGAAGGGCTCAAGCTTATGTGATAAGTCTGATGGGGGCTCCTGGAAAGGCCGTCGCATCCCCTGGCAAGAGAAGGAAAAAACACCCCACCTCCTCCTCCTCCTCCTCCCCCTCCTCCTCCTCCTCCTCCTCCTCCTCCTCCTCCTCCTCCTCCTCCTCCTCCTCCTCCTCCTCCTCCCTGTTTGAGCCGAGCATGCCGCTCTCGGCTCAAACATCCCCACCGCCGTTGGCGCAGCACGTGCGGCGTTTGGGGGGGGGGGGGGGGCGGCCCGTCCACACATGTCCCCACGAAGGGGGCAACGCCCCTGGTGGATGGAGCAGGGCAGGCACCGAAGGGCACCCGATGCTTCTCCTCCTCCTCCTCCTCCTCCTCCTCCTCCTCCTCCTTCTCCTCCTCCTCCTCCTCCCCCTCCTCCTCCTCCCCCCTCCTCCTCCTCCTCCTCCTCTCCTCCTCCTCCTCCTCCTCCTCCTCCTCTCCTCCCCCTCCCCCTCCTCCTCCTCCTCCCCCTCCTCCTCCTCCTCCTCCCCCTCCTCCTCCTCCTCCCCCTCGCTCGGCGTGCTGCCCCCGGCCCCGCGAGGAGGAGGAGGAGGTTGGCACCATAGGCCTGCCGCCACCAACCGGAGGTAGAGAAGATGCCCTCCACCCTACACGATTCAAGTATCAACACCCAGTGAACTGGTCGTTTGTTGTTCAGCCCTTCTCTAACCATGGCATCGGCCTCCCTGGGTGTTGCAAGCCGCAGCTTCAGCGGAATGACGTCCTACACGGGGATCCGAACGAGACCGTTTCTCCCGATTGGCTGCTGACGACAATTTCGCAACTGTCACCACGTTCGCGAACTCCTGGAAAATCCTACGGAGTGACGTCCTACTCAGATCCAAGGAAGACATCGCCCTCCCTGAGCGCTGCCAATTACGCAGCTGTCGCCGCTTCCGTGGGCTCTGGAAGGTCGAGTTGATCGACGTCCCAAGGGCCTTCGTCCTCCCTGGGCACTGTCAAACTGTTGCCACTTCTGGGAGCTGTGGGGGTTCCAGCGGAGTGAGGTCCCAGGGGATCCAAGCGGTACCTCGCCCTCACTGTGTTCTGCCAGCCGTGTTTTTGAAACTTCTGTCGCGTGAGGTCCTGGGAGGTCGAGCGGAGTGACGTCCCATGGGGTCCAAACGAGACCCCGTCTTCCGCTGCCAATTGCGCAGTTGTCGCCGCTCCCGTGACCGCATCGGAACCCCAGCGGAGTGACCTCCGATGGGGATCCAAACGATACCTCACCCTCCTTGGGTGCTACCAATTGCGCAACTGTCGTCGTTGTCTTGAGCTCCTGAGAGGTCCTGCAGAGTGACGTCCTACGGGGATCCTAGGGAGACCTCGCCCTGTCTACGTGGTGCGAGCCGCGCACTTGTCGCCGTGTGCATGAGACTGTGGGAGCCTGTGAGGTGACGTCATACGGGGATCCACATCAGACTTCCCCCTCCCTGGGTGCTTCCAGCTGCGCAACTGGTGTCGTCGCCGTAAGCTCTTGGGAGCTCCAGCGTCTTACGCTGGTCAAGCCACTCCGAGGGCGCTGCCCGTTGCGAAATTGTCGTATAATGCACAAGCTCCAGGAAGCAGAATGACGTCCTACGGGAATCCAGCGCGAAGTGACGTCCTACGGGGATCCAAGCGGACCTCGCTGGTTCCCCCGGATACCGCCGGAATTGTAGCATTTTTCGTGAGCTCTTGAGAGCTCCAGCGGGGTGGCGTCCGACGGGGACCCAAACGCGATTGTTTGTCAGGGCGCCGCTAATTGCGCAACTGCCGACAATTTCGTGAGCCTCTGGGAGGCCCGGCGGAATGCCACCAGACGGCCTACGGGATTTGGGGCGAGACTTCGCCCCCTTGGGCGCTGCTGACCACGCCATTCACGCCACGCTCGCGAGTTCCTGGGAGGTCCAGTGCAGACTCGCGTTACGCAGATCAAACGGCACCTCACCTCCTTGGGCGTTGCCAACTGCGCGTTGGACCTTGCCCCACCCCCACCCCACCCCACCCCCGGTGCCTCCAGGCGCCAGTGATGCTTGCCCGTGGGGGGTCTAGCGGCGTGGCATCCGACGGTGATCCGCGGGGTGACGCCTTACGCGGATCAGGCTGGATCTGCCTCCTCAGAGGCGCTTCCAAGTGCGAAAGTTGCCGCCGTGTTGGCAAACTCTTGGGAGATCCAGCGGAGGGACGCTTGACGCAGACCGCGCGAAACCTCGCCGCACGGGGCGATGCCAGCCAAGTGCGCAGCTGTCGTTTCTTTCGTGAGCTCCTGGGAGTTCCAGCGGGATGACGCACTGCCTGTGATGGGTCGCCGCCCGTCGGTCTCTTGGGGCACTCAATGCGCTGGTTCCCCGGGAGCACAGCAGGCCGACCGCGAGCCCAAAATTTTGAACCGTCTGTGTTGAACAAGGAGGAGGAGGAGGAGGAGGAGGAGGAGGAGGAGGAGGAGGAGGAGGGGGAGGGGGAGGAGGAGGAGGAGGTGTTGCAGATGGATCGGGTCCGCCCCTGGGTGCTTCTTCAGCCCGCGGGTGCAGTATTGATGCGATCTGCGGGCAAAGACGCATGATAAGCAAACCCTGGTTCAGGCGCGCAGGTTTTGTTTGTCGTACGATTGGTCCGCAGAGTTATGTTGGAACAGGTAGCGGTGCTGTATGATACGGGCACGATCCGAGGGATGGCAACCAACGGATTGCTACGGAGAAAGTCCCCAGGCACCCTGCAGTCAATGTGAAACGCCGACCTTGTCAAGGACGCCAACCATGATTGCAAACTGAGCGAGTATGTTCACGCATCTGAGTGCCAGGCTGCATGCCAAGTTTGTCAGTCACCGCGTTGGAGCCAGGGGTAATCGAGCATGTCGCCCACACCGTTTGGTCTTGATGGTGCATGCAAGTTCTTTGTGATTTCAGCATTCGTTGGGTTGCGGGGGAGAGGTGTAGAAGTCACCTTGGCGCTGGAATAGTGCGAATGACCTGGGCGGCCACAGTGCGTAGCTCCTGGGCGACTCTACCCTTCTCGATCCCCTCGGCATGGTAGCATATCTTACTCGTCTTCCTTTTCTTGACCTGGTGGCACTGGGTTGGCCTCCTCCGTTTGAGGCGTTCTCGCGAGCTTGCAGTTCGGAACATTCGTTTCACCCTCCCTCCTACATGCCCTTACCTCCGAATTATACCTCCTTGCCCCCTATTTCCCTCATGTCTTTGCGCCTCTCCTGCCACTCCTTCATAGATTCACCCCTGTAACCTCCATACTACGTCATCCTCAGCGATCTTCAACAGCTTTTCTCGCACGCTTCCCTTGTGTAATTCGACCTCTCTCTCTGTTTTGCGTTGCTCGCCCGCAACCTCTGCGAGTCGCCCTCTGGATGTTCACGAGATCCCCATTTTGCTGTCAAATGGTTGCGATGAGGAGCACTGTTGGTTCTGAAGGGGTGCCGGGCTCATTCGTTCTTCATTTGATTATTCCTTGGGCTCCTCGAAAGTCCTTGCCTGCGTTGGCTCCCTGGAGCCTCTGGAGATCCCCAGCAGGCCCCTGGAGGCCCAGAAGCTGGCCAGAGACGCCTCAAGCTTCGATCCTCGGGCCTCGAACCACTGGGGCAAGCATGTCCAAGAGAGGGGATCTATCCATGACCACCGCCTGGAGGATCTCGGCGGCGAGCCTGGGGAGGAAGGGAGAGGGGGGGGCGGGCCTTCCCAGAAGGCTCTTCTGAAAAGTTCTCTAAGCCTTCCCCGCAGACACAGAAGACTTCTCAGAAGGCGCGAGGGCTTCTGAGGAGCCCCGCCGCCTTTGAGAAGCCCTGCTCCTTCTCACTTCCCCCCCCCAGACACACAGCCGAGGATCGATATTCTGGGACTTCGGCAGGCGATGGATGTGGATACTCTCGGGCCCGGAGGGGGCTCAATATCGGAGTGATAGAGCCGAGCGGTCTTTCACCATCCCTGGGTGCGTGCCAGAAGTGGGCTTCCGTTGCCCAGATTCTGCATTGTTGTTGTGGTTGGCGTTGTTTTTGTAGTCGCCCCCCCCGCGACCCACCCCGCGACCCACCCCGCGACCCACCCCGCGACCCACCCCGCGAACCAACTTGCGAACCACCCGGCGACCCGCCCGCGCCCCCTTGTTTCGACGAAGCGATCGGCGCTCGCTGCGGCCTCGCTGCCTGTGGCGGGCTTCTTCAGAGCCTCGGCGGCCCCTATCCTTCACTCTTATCCACACTTGCGGGGTGCCACTTGTGCGGTCGGACCGAGGTATAAGATCGAGGCAGGGGTGACGAAAAAATGGCAGAGTTTGTGTGCCAGCGCATTTTCTTTTGCGGCGTTGGGCGCCCTGGCGCGGACGGCCGAACGACCCCTGCAGCGGGACACCCTGCCCACACGGTCGGCGCCGCCAAAACTGCGCGTTCAACGCGGGCGCCGCGCAAAGGACCGGTTCGGGGAGGGTGCCTCTCGTTCATGTTCCTCGTGCCTGTCGCATGCTCTTGTGCATCCCGGGGGTGGGCACCCTCGAGTGCTCCTCGGTCTGGCCGGCGGCGGGTCCCGCGTGCTCGCGGGGTCTTCTCTTCTGCCCTGGGTCCGGCTGTATATCATCTCCGCCGCCTGCCGAGGCCTCCCAGGGACCGATCCCCGAGGGCCTTGGCTGTGGACGCGCCCCGGCCCCGCCAAGCGGGAGGTCGGGCCTGTCCCTCTGCAGGAGGAGCACTCAGACACAGTCGAAAAACAGGCGGGGGACGATGTTTTGAGCATCTTTGGATTCTTTGGGGGTAGTGTTTTTGACTACTTTTCGAAGTTTTCGTCCAAAAGCCCCCTGCAGGGGGACGCGCCCGACTTAGGCCAAGGCGTGGGGGCCCCGCTCCCCGCCGGAGAGGGAGGCCCCGCTCCCCGCCGGAGAGAGAGTGCAGCCGAGAGGCCCCGCTCCCCGCCGGGGCGCTCTCGGCTGCACCCCGCGGCCATGGGCCACTGGCAGTGCCAGGCAGGGGGGGTGAGGATATGTCGGTGGCGTCCCGACGCCGCGCGATGCAGGATTTGTCGCCTCGCCTGGCAGGCCCTAGCCGAAGGCCGCGCGTCCAGCGAGGTGCTGCGCCCGTATGAGATGCTCGCCCCTTGACGTGGGCTGATCGGGGCCCAAGGGTCGGGCCAGACGAAAGGGGGGGATAGGGGAAGGGGAGGTTACGAAATCTGCTGCACGCAGCTGGTTTCGGCCCCGCCGCCGGGCCCATTCCTCGATACATGGCCGCCTCGCGGCGCCGGGAGGCGCCGGGAAAACCAGCTGCGCGAGCTGATTCTCAACCCCCCCCTTTGCTATCCCCCCCTTTCGCCTGGCCCGATCGTCCCTCTCTCTCTCTTCCCTCGTCCCTCCCTCCCGTCCTGCCGCTCACCGCCGACCTTGCCTCGCTCCCTCCGCCTTTTGTCCTCGTCGTGTTCCTGCGCCTGCTCGTCCTCCTCATTGCGCCCTCTTCCCGCCGCGTCCTCCTCCCACGTCCTGGCTCATCCCTTCTCCTCCCCGCTCGCCCAGCGCGAGAAAGCGCGAAAGAGCACGCGCGGTGAGAGTGTGGGGTCCAGGTGACTCGGTGCGTGCACAAATGTGCGTCATAGGTGCTGTAGTGGCCCCCGTAGACCGATCAGTGCGAGGAGGAGCAGAAGCAGGAGGAGGAACGATCGAGTGCGAGAATTCGGAGGGGAGGAGGCAAGGAAGAGGTCAGGGAGGGGGAGGAAGAGAGGCAAGGGCCCACCAGGCCCTGGAAACGGCAGGGCCGTTCTTTCACCAGTTCCGTTTTGCCGTTGTTTGCCGGTTCCGTCGCCGTGTTTTTTCTGGTTCCAGCTCCGATTCCAATCCCAGGGCCGTTGTTTTTACAGTTGTTGGCCGTTGTTGTCTTGCCGTTTCCGTGTTCGAGAGACACTTTTTCGGATACGGTGAAACAGCGGCCCTGCCGTTTCCGGTGCCCATTACGGGCAAGAGCGAGGTCAGCACGGATTGAGGAGGAAGAGTAGCGGGTTAGCCGACCGCATCGCTCGCACACGAAGGCGAACGTCTCATGACGTCTCGCTGGCACCGCTGGTTGCGGAATTAGGGAGAAAACAAGCCTACCTCGCTTTTGACCACCCTCGCGTCCAAGAGATACCAAGCGATGCCAAACTACGGCCTGTACTGGTCAGGCCGCTTGACGAGGAGGTGCGTGGTGTGGCCTGGCTTTTCCTGGAAGCGAAAGCGGGGTAGGTAATTCACGCTCTGAGGAATGAACGCCGATACTCAGAGCGTGAATTACCTCCCCCGCTTTCGCTTCCAGGCAAAACCAAGCCATACCACGCGCCTCCTGGAATCTCCTGGAGTCCAGGCTTCCACGCAGTTTGGCACTGTTTGGTATCTCTTGGAAGCGAGGGTGGTCAAAAGCGAGGTAGGCTTGTGTTCCCCCGAGATACGGGCGGGTGGTGGCCGACTGCGCAGCGCGCCTCCTCCCCCCCTATGGTCATGGAGAAGCGACGGGGGCCGAGCAACGGTGGACGCTTCTGTGTGGCGGGCCACTCGCGCTCCCTTTCTCGGCGAGGCCCGTGGCCAACAATTGACGCGGGGGGGGGCGGATGGAGGGTTTCTCCGAAGGGCTTAGGCGACCCGCCCTCCCTCCATCTCCTCCCCCTCCTCCTCCTCCTCCTCCTCCTTCTCCTCCTCCTCCTCCTCCTCTCCCTCCCCTCCTCCTCCTCCTCCTCCTCCTCCGCCCCCTCCTCCTCCTCCTCCTCTCCTCCTCCTCTCCCTCCCCTCCCTCCTCCTCCTCCTCCTCTTCCCTCCTCCTCCTCCTCCTCCTCCTCCCTCCTCCTCCTCCTGCTCCTCCTCCTCCTCCTCCTCCTCCATCTCGTCCTCGGGTCGCCTACGGCCCCGGGGGAAACCGTGCGGGTGCGGATGGGGGGAACGGTCGGTACTTCTAGGGACTGGCGCGATGTTCCAAACAGCGGTGCCACTGCCGCAGACAATAGGAACAGCAAGCGTCGCGTCGACGAAGGCAGGAATCGTCAGGGATCGTGCAGTTCAGGCAAGTCTTGGAGCGCGCGAGGGGCGTCTCGACCTGGGGCGAGCACGGCAGGCACCGCGAGCGCGCGAGTGCTGTATACCACTGGGTGTAGTTCGGGAGGTGGGCGAGGGGAAGGGTGAGGATCCCTGCGCCATAAGGCCGTGGGAAGAGCGGCTAAGGCAAGGGGGGAGGGGGGAAAGGGCCAGGATTGGCGGTTCCTTACACGTGAATTCCTCACATAGCCCCAACCCCACCCACCCCTGTCATTAGGAGGAGGAGGAGGAGGAGGAGGAGGAGGAGGAGGATGAGGAGGTGGAGGAGGAGTAGGAGGAGAAGGAGGGGGTGGTGGAGGAGGAGGAGGAGGAGCAGGCGGCAGAGGGCCGTTCAGATTTCTCCATCTCACCTCCTCACTCGCTCTAGACGCACGGGCGTTCGGCACGAGGCCCTGATGCTCGGTGTTCGCATCTCATTCTGGCTGGCGAGCAAGCCGGTCTGCTGGCGCATGTCGCATGCTGGCACTGCGCAGTAGAGCCTTGCCTCGCGTCCTCTCGTCCCCATGCTTCTCCATCTTTCACCCTGCCTGAGGGGACCCGCTGTCACCCTCCCCATCCACCTCCATGCGGTTCTTGTCCTTCTTTTCTGCATTCTCCCTTCCCGATCTGAAGAGCCCTCGCCCGATGCCCTCCTTCTCCTCTTAATCCGTCCTCTATACCCTGTGTCCTCGTCCCCGTCTTCTCTTTCCTCTCTCCCCTCCCTCCATCTGCCACCCCTCGAAGGAAGAGGGAGAGAAGGAGGAGGAGGAGGAGGAGCAGGCGAATGAGAAGGAGGAGGAGGAGGAGCAGGCGAATGAGGAGTGCTGTCTTTCTCCCATTTCCTCTCTCTCTCTCTCTTGCTCTCTCCCCCTTCCTCGTATTCCAGGCTGCTGCCCTTGCCCCCCCTCCGCTCCTCCCATAGCCCCTTCCCTCCTCTCGGTCCCTCTCCACACCCTGGCCCGCAGCTGCTTGCCACGCGCAGCGGGGGGCGAGGGGGAGTCCTCCTCCTCCTCCTCCTCCTCCTCCTCCTCCTCCTCCTCCTGCTTCTGGGAAGGCGCGGGCCCTATCTGTAGATGCAGCAAGGCCGGCGCCCTCCGAGAAGCAGCTTCCCTCCACGCCGTCCCCCCTCCCCCCGCCCGCCGGTGCGCGCCGCCACAGACTGCCAAGCCCACCTCCACGGGCGCACTGCGGGAGGGAGGGTACAGTCGGGGCCCTGAAGAAGGAACGCTTTTCGTTGGGGAGGGGCTCCGTGTTCCTTAGTTGCTTTACAGTGCTCCGTGGGTTTTCTTGAGGTTTTCCATGGAAAATCGGAGTTTACTATATGGGAAAAAGGGTCCTCGTTCCTTATCTAGGGTTCCTTAGGATAACGCCCCGACTGTACAGTCGAGGGCAGCCAATGGTGCCCCCATGGCCCAAGGTGCCCCTCCAGCTTCTCGCTCCATCTTGGGGCCCTGGGGCCCCCCCTGAGCCTCGTGAGGGGTGCTCCGGAGGCGGAGACCCCAAGATCCGACGGCGCGCAAAACATGCAACATTGCGACAAATCAAGTTCGGAGCCCTAGACCCCTCCTCCTCCTCCTCCTCCTCCTCCTCCACCTCCTCGTCCTCCTCCTCTTCCTCCTCCTCCTCCTCCTCCTCCTCCTCCTTTGGAGGCCGTGGGGGCCTCCTTGGGAATCCTGGGGGCGCCTTGGGCCAGGGGCACTTCTAGCAACACTCGGAGGTGTGCCTCCGGTTCGGTCGGGCCGGCTGCGTCGCCGACGGTCTCGGTCAGCTCGGGTTCTGTCGGCTGCCGTGTTGCTGTCGCGCTGCTGCGCCCTTCTTGGCTGCTTACGGCCTGTCGGCGTCGGTCGGCTTCGGTCGGCTTCGGTTTCGATGTCGGCTCGGTCGTGTGTGTTTGCTGTGCCGTCGCCGTGGACGGTCTGGGAGGAGGAGGAGCAGCAGCGCCACCGCCAACATTAGAAGCAGCGGCCCGGAGATGTCGATGTCGGCTCGGTCGTGTGTGTTTTGCTGTGCCGTCGCCGCGGACGGTCTTGGAGGAGGAGGAGCAGCAGCGCCACCGCCAACATTAGAAGCAGCGGCCCGGAGATGTCGATGTCGGCTCGGTCGTGTGTGTGTTTTGCTGTGCCGTCGCCGCGGACGGTCTTGGAGGAGGAGGAGCAGCAGCGCCACCGCCAACATTAGAAGCAGCGGCCCGGAGATGTCGATGTCGGCTCGGTCGTGTGTGTTTTGCTGTGCCGTCGCCGCGGACGGTCTTGGAGGAGGAGGAGCAGCAGCGCCACCCGCAACTTAGAAGCACGGCCCGGAGATGTCTGATGTCGGCTCGGTCGTGTGTGTTTTGCTGTGCCGTCGCCGCGGACGGTTTTGGAGAGGAGGAATCGCAGCGCCACCGCCAACATTAGAAGCAGCGCCCGGAAGATGTCGAGTCGGGTCGTCGTGTGTGTTTTGCTGTTGCGTCGCCGCGGACGTCTTGGAGGAGGAGGAGCAGCGAGCTCGCACCGCCACATTAGAAGCAGCGGCCCGGAGATGTCGATGTCGGCTCGGTCGTGTGTGTTTTGCTGTGCCGTCGCCGCGGACGGTCTTGGAGGAGGAGGAGCAGCAGCGCCACCGCCAACATTAGAAGCAGCGGCCCGGAGATGTCGATGTCGGCTCGGTCGTGTGTGTGTTTTGCTGTGCCGTCGCCGCGGACGGTTCTTGGAGGAGGAGCAGCAGCAGCGCCACCGCCAACATTAGAAGCAGCGCCCGAGATGTCGATGTCGGCTCGGTCGTGTGGGTTTTTGCTGTGCCGTGGCCCGGTGGACGTCTTGCGGGAGGAGGACAGCAGCGCCACCGCCAACATTAGAAGCAGCGGCCCAGATGCCGATGTCGGCTCGGTCGTGTGTGTGTTTTGCTGTGCCGTCGCCGCGGACGGTCTTGGAGGAGGAGGAGCAGCAGCGCCACCGCCAACATTAGAAGCAGCGGCCCGGAGATGTCGATGTCGGTTCGGTCGTGTGTGTGTGTGTGTTTTGCTGTGCCGTCGCCGCGGACGGTCTTGGAGGAGGAGGAGCAGCAGCGCCACCGCCAACATTAGAAGCAGCGGCCCGGAGATGTCGATGTCGGCTCGGTCGTGTGTGTGTTTTGCTGTGCCGTCGCCGCGGACGGTCTTGGAGGAGGAGGAGCAGCAGCGCCACCGCCAACATTAGAAGCAGCGGCCCGGAGATGCCGATGTCGGCTCGGTCGTGTGTGTGTTTTGCTGTGCCGTCGCCGCGGACGGTCTGGGAGGAGGAGGAGCAGCAGCGCCACCGCCAACATTAGAAGCAGCGGCCCCGAGACCCGACGCAGCGAGAAAGCCAACACATCGCCAGAAATCATGACCAGAGCCGCTCCCAGGGCGGCGCCGATACGTTTTGCGGTTCAGTTCGTATCGTTGCAGCCGCCCGAGGTTCTGCCCCATGGACTGTCTCTGGTCCTGCCCGAGTCTGGGGCCACTGCGGGGATTCGGGGTTACCGCACGGTTTTTCGGGAGCGAAAGAAGGACGTACATGTACATGAATCCACGCTGGCTTCGAGAGTTCGCATTGAGCGAATGTTCGTATCGCGCGACAGGTCTCGCGGGCCAAGGGGTCGCGTTCATGTACATAGCTGGGCGCGTACGTCCTTTGTGGGCTCCCTAGTTTTGGGACTCGGGTCGTTCTCCGGGGACGCCTCTGGCGATTGCGGCCTCCAGGGTCCCAAGACCGTGCGGTGACAGACCGCGGAGTGCGGCCGTTGGGGATTCCGAGGTCACCACGCGATCCGTCATCATACGCCTTTGGGGTCCCGAACAACTGCGACGCCTGGATCTCAGGGGGCAGCATGGGCGGTCTGCCAGCCGCGAGCAGGAGTGGGAGCACCACCACGAGCACGCCGCACGCCTCCCCCTTCCTGCGCACTCCTCTCCGCTCGCCCCCGCTTCTCTGTGCTCCTTCGGGATCATCCGCCCTCGGTCTCACCCCTCTTCTCCGACTGCGCACGACACGATGGGGCCTCTCCTGGAGTTCCAGCTCGGCCATCGCACGTGCCCGCGGATGCAGGAGCAGATCGGAGCGCAACGCGAAGGGGCGGGACGGGGAAGCTGATGCCAGATGTGGTGCGAGCGGACGTGGCTTGTCCGCGCTCCTCCCCCGCTCCCCCGTAAGATCCTCCCAGCGCCCTCGGACTCCTCCGCACGCCTCCTCCTACCCCTCCTCCTCCTCCTCCTCCTCCTCCTCCTCCTCCTCCTCCTCCTCCTCCTCCTCCTCCTCCTCTTCCTGTTTCCTGCTTCCTCCTCGCTCCTCCTCCTCCTCCTCCTCCTCCTCCTCCTCCTCCTCCTCCTCCGTAGCCATTTTGGCTCAAGATGTCCTGGTGCGCAGCGGCGTCCAGATGGATACCGCTGTGCCGCGGCCAGGAGTGGGGATTCCCTTGCAGCCACACCCAGGGCGAGCTGCCGCCAAAGTCCGGTCCGCGAGGACCCACAGTTTTGTGCCCGCGCCGCGAGGGCTCTCCACAGCAGTGCATGGCGGCCGAGGAGGAGCGGCGCAGGGCGGGTCGTGCTGGTGGCGGCCATCGCGGTCCTGGTGCTGCTGACGGGCGGAGGCGCGGCGACAAGGGCAAGGAGCAGCCTCCAGCCGAGGACCTGCGGTCGGCCTCCCGCAGCACGAACGAGCGTGCCCCTGCGCGACGTCGGGCTCGGCGGGGCCACCCGCGCTCCGACGGCGAGGCGGATGCCTCGGGATCGCCGGCCAGTGATCGTGCGCGCCACGGACCTGGAGGACTCGATCGTGCTGCCCAGGATGAGCTCGCGGCTGCCTTCGAGGCGGCGGCCACCTTCCCCTCGCAGGAGCGCCAGGCCATGCAAGTGGAGCAGGCGCCCGCTGGCAACTTGCAAGCTGGACATCAACATGCTCCTTCTGACCCGTGGCAACGCCCTGGCCGGGACCCTTGGCATGATCGCGCTGCCCCCGCTGATGGACTCACTGAACCACCTGCTGCTGGCACTCCTATCGGTGGGATGGCCACTCCTGTGGACGCTGGCGGCATGGACATGCAGGCCATGCTGCAGAGCTGCATTCGCCAGGCCACCGACGCCATCGCCGCGACCTCCATGGCCCAGGTCACCTCCTGCCAGACGCAGCTGGTGCGCATGTTTCAGACCCAGCAGGAGGCTGTCCACAGGTCCCTCGCCGTGCAGACGCGCGACATCGCATCCATCGGTCAGCGCGCCGACGCGCTGGAGGCGGAGCAGGCTGCCATGCGCAAGCAGATCGGGGACATCAACAAGGCCCTGGCCCTCGCCGAGAAGGAGCTGCCCATCATGGACTTCCAGGAACTGGAGGCGTGGTCTCGTCAACCCAACCCGCGGATCTTCTCGATTGGGGCGCCGCAGTTGGTTGGACCCGCCCAAGCTCTTCAAGGATTGGAGGAGTGGGTCCGCGCGGCTGGCCTCAATAACGACATGGTCCGCATCGACCCTGCGGTCCCCTCCAAGCGCTTCAACGTCTTGGTTCAGGGCGGCGACGGTGTCGCTATCCCTCGGGCCCAAGCACTCGCACGGCATCTACGTGACCCAGCTGGCAGGAACGGGTGGCGCTCCTTCAGCGCGCAGAGCGTCGGCGGTGGCGCCGTCCCGCTGTACCTCTCGCCCGACAAGTCACCGCAGCAAGTACGGATGGAGATCCAGTCGAGGAAGCTCTCGGCTCTGTTGGCAGAAGCTCATCCTGATCTGTCTTTCAGTGCTCAGCGGGCCCGTGGCATCGTCACCTCTCAGGGCGTCAAGGTTGCCAAGCTCGAGATGGGAGAATCCCGCTTCACCGACACTATCATCAGGTGGAACCCAGACATGGTCGCCAGGCTGCACATCGACAGAGAGTCCATCAACACGCAGTTCAAGAAGGCCTTCTCCACGGAGGACAACACTGAGTGGATTTAGCAGCCCACTGTGGGCGCCATGGCGTCCTCCTGGCGCACGGCATGGCTTCCGTGGACTTCACCTGGTCGCGTGGAATGCCCGTGGCCTGCTCCACTCGGACGCGAGGCTGCGCAGACGCAAGTTGGCACTGCTCGCCACATACATGAAGGTCAACGCCATCATCGCCGTGCAGGAGGTCCACGGCTCCGAGGGCGCCCTCAGGATCTTTCTCCAGTCGCAGCCGCAGAAGTACATGAGCTTCCTTTCGCCTGGCTCTTCCGCTGCCGTGGGCGGAGTCGCCTTTCTCGTCCCTCGTTACGTCGACGAAAGTCCAAGGGCGGATGGACCCAGAGCCGAATCTCTGGGAGGCGGGGGCGAGGCGAGGCGTGTCAGACCCACTGAGTGTCCCTCGCCCCCTGCTGCATCCTTACCGACTCAAGACACCTGGTCAAGTACACGAACCTCCCCTTCACCTACGACAGCAAGTTGCTCCGACACCTGGTCAAGTACACGACGTTCTCCTACGACATCCACGTCACTACCGAACAACACCTGGTCAAGTTCACGCAACCCCACCCCTGCGCCTCCGACCTTCCGCTTCGACATAGTGGCGGTCGGCCGCGCGGCGCTCCTCACGATCACCGATAGCACGGGCAAGTACAGCATGCAGATCTTCAACATTCACAACTACGACCTCAAACCGCACGAGTTCACTGCAGTACAACGCACTTGGTCCAGTGGCCTGGCATGGGCGCGCCGTGACTCGTTACACCGCATCTTCCTGGGCGTCGGTGACTTCAACATAGCTACCCGCCCGCCAGTCAGTCAACGAGCTCCCTCAGACACCACTGCTTGGCGCCTCCGACCTGATCACCGTTGCCAACTTCGACAACCTGCGTGGCGCCGTCTATTCGCTGCAGCTATGGAGGTTGAGTCTCAGTGGCCGACCCACTACGACAAGTCCTCCAAGCAGCTGTCCACGATCGACCGCATCTTCTTGGGCATCGACGCGCACGCCATGCTCTCGGTCTCGACGATCCTTACCACTGCGAGGGACGCGATGGAGCTTTCCGAGGAGGGCATCAGCGACCACGCGCCCCTCGTTCTGCAGATCACTGCCGCACGCCATGTCCCACGAGACGAGCAGCCAATCCCGACGCACCTCTTCAGCCACAGGAAGTACCCTGAGACCTACACGCTCACGCTGGACCACTGCGCCCTGGATGGGGAAACGGCGGAAGGCCGCTGGAGAGCAGCGAAGCAGTGCATGAAGCTTGCGGCGCGACGTGTTCGTGATGAACAGCTGCGGACCAACTTCTCCCTACACGTCAAGGACTCCACGGTCGAGACCTCGTACATGGGGTTCAAGTCGGCGGCGCGAGCAGTCTGGCGACAGGACGCTGTCCTGGCAGGCAGGCTTCTCGACTCCTGCCCTGCGCTGGCCGTCCACCTCCACATTGCCGACGGCACCGTGCGCCTCGTGGACCCCCACAGCTTCGCCACAAACTTCGACGCCATCGCCGAGCGAGTGCATTCCTTGCGCAGGCAGGCGGCGGAGGCAGCAGCTCGGACGGCCAACGTGCGCGACAGCGCAGCCTGGCGGAGGGTTGAACGCAAGGCCGCCAGGCATGCGCAGCTCTGGGTCCCCTGGCGGCGACGCATGATCCTCTCGGGCTTGCGCGTGGATTCCGCACCGTGTGCCGCCAAGGACTCGCAGGTGGCTCAGCACGTGGTCTCCGACCCCGCGGGCATGAAGGCGACTGTGGCGAACTACTGGGGTGAGATCTTCGCGAAGGTGCCGAATTCTGAACAGCTGAAGGCATTGGGCGCCTTCCTAGACAAGCATGCACCAAGGAACCCTGCGGTGGAACTACCCCAACCAGCTCTACATGACTTGGAACGTGCGGCCAGTAGGGCCCCGCCGAGCGCTGCGGGACCATATCAGCTGACGTGCGCAGCATGGCGCCGCAGCCCTGGAGCCTTGCAGCATCTCCAGGCACTCATGGAAGTCCTCTTCAACGACGGCGCGGCCCCGCTCGGCTTCAACTGGTCGATCTTCATCTGCGTGCCGAAGGGCACGGAGGAGGACGACGTCCCCGACTCCTGCACGCGCACGGCCTCCACGGTGCGCACCCTCTCTCTGAAGAACTGCGACGCCAAGCTGATAGCGGCCTGCGCTGATCGAGGGCTCCAGCCCATCGCCACATCATCTACCTCACCCGAGCAGAAGGGCTTCACTGCGGGGCGGCGCTTCGTAGACCACATCCCGCACTTGGACGCGGAATGCCGTAGGGAGGGCCTTCTTCCTGACGCGGCGACCCGCCGCCCCATGTTCCTGTCGTTCGACTTCCGTCAGGCCTTCCCCTCGCTCTTCAGGGAAGTCATCGAGAAGGTCCTGCCGCGCTTCGGGGTCCCGTTGGGCTTCTGCAACGTGGTCGCGGCGCTCTACAGCAACTGCCTCGCCTTTAGCTCCTTCCGCGCCGAGGGCACCGGCGCGGAGCTCGAACCGCTGTTCGCGCTCCTGTGCGGCATCATGCAAGGATGCCCGCTCTCTGGCACGGTCTGGTGCTTGGCAATGGATGCGCCCATCCGTGCGCTGCTGGCTGCGATTGCAGAGCATGGGTTCCTCACGGCTTGCGCCGACGATCTCGGGATGCTGATAAAGAACGCTGTCGCCCTCCCTAGCATCGACCACACCTTCGTCTCCATAGAGTTCGCCTTCAACCTGCAGCTGGCGCTGCACAAGTGCGTGCTGGTTCCGCTGTGGGAGGAGCTCTCGGAGAACACACTGCTGAACGTTAAGTCCTACCTCGCTAAGGAGGTCCCCCGCTGGCTGGGCTTCCGCGTCGACTCCACGGCCAAGTACCTGGGGACTCACCTGGGACCAGGCGTCACGGACTTCGGCATCTGGAAGGCTGCTGCGGGGAAATGGTGGACCCGATGCTGGGAGCTTGCGCGCACTGGCATGGCCACCAGCCTTGCGGCCCGCGCGCACAACATCAACGCGCTTCCGTGCTTGTCGTACCTCGCGCAGTTCTACTTCATTGTCCCTGCCATCTGGAAGGTCGAGTTCACCTCCTTGCACCGCCTGCTGCGGCTGCCGCCCTCGTCCATGCGCAAGGCTGACATCCTGTCGATGAGCGCGTGGTGCGGTTCCCCATCGCCGATTGGCCTCTTCCCATACACGCTCGCGGCGATGATGCGCGCGGCGGAGAACACGGTTCGCGGATGGGAAGCCCACCTCCACCACCTTCATGAAGCTGCCGTGGAGCACGTCCCACTGCTTGACGTGATCAAGGGCAACTGGTCGCCATCGTGGTGGCAGACGCGGAGGGCGATCGTACAGAACTACGCCATGATCACGGACACCTACGGCCAGTTGGACATCCCCAGACCGTCGCTCGACGTGCTCTCGGTTCCGATCCCGAGCAGGTGCATCAAGAGCGCGAAGTCGGCGATGATCCTGGAGACGAAGACGGCGGCAGCGGCCACCCCCACCAGGAAGCCCGAGCGCCAGGCCTCGGCCGCCGCTTCGCTCCGTGGCTCGCTGTACCCCGAGGACCTGGTGACCACCATCCACCGTCGGCTGCGCCGGTGGGGTGTCGAGTGCTCGCTGCCCGAGCTGCGAGAGAGGTGGCCTCCGCTGCGTGGCAAGCTGACGGAGGTCCGCCCGGCTTGGATGTGGTCGTGGATCCGCACCGCGGTCAACGGCTGGACGACATCTCGCCGCATGAGCGCCGTCATCGACGCGCGGCCATGCCTCTTCGGCTGCGACGCGGAGGACGCGCTCGAGCACTACGTCGTCTGCCCGATCCTCAGGGCGATGACTGCGGGCGACGCTGGTGCGGACTCCCTCGGCAACGGCGCCGAGCTCCTCGGCTTCGGCGACGAGCAGTACCACGCAAAGAGACCCATCAAGGACTGCATCTACTCGGTCGGCCTGATGTGCCAGTGCTACCACATCCAGAAGCACCGCATGGACGTGGGCTTGGACGCTGGAGCTGACCAACGGGCTGGTGTGAGACTGGCCGCTCTTCACCGCATGCAGGCATAGGCGAGGCTGCAGATCGAACTGCTCGCCGAGCTTCGTGCCCTCCTCCTCCTCCTCCTCCTCCTCCTCCTCCTCCTCCTCCTCCGCTTCCTCCTCCGCTTCCTCCTCCTCCTCCTCCTCCTCGCTCCTCCTCCTCCTCCTCCTCCTCCTCCTCCTCCTCCGCCTCCTCCTCCTCCTTCGTCCGCCCTCCCTCCTCCTCCTCCTCCTTTCACCCTCCCCCCTCCCTTCCCCTCCTCCCCTCTCTCCATTCCTCCTCCCTCCTCGTCCTCCTCGTCCGAGGATCCCCCCCCCCCTCCCCCCCCCCCATCCCCTCCCCCCTCCTCCTCTCCCCCGCCCCTCCTCCGCCACACCCTCTCCCCGCGGCCTTCGCCTCCTCGCGCAAGCGCTCTCCAGGGGAGAGGATCCCGGGCTCCCCTCCTCGAACCCCTGACCATCAGGGGCATCAGGCATCGCATCATCCCCTCCTCCTCCCCCCTGGGGGGGGTCGCTCCTCCAAACCTCCGGGGGCCCGAAGGAAGGATGATCACGCCATCGGTGAGGACAGGATTCGGGGACCGGGCGAGACTCGAGGTGGAGTTCTCCTTCCGAGGCTCTCCGGCGGCCGCCGGCGGGAGGAGGGGCGAGTGCCGCCAGGAAGTGCGCGTCAAAGGAGGGCCGTGCGGGAGATTGGGCTGCACAGGAGGACGCGGCAACGGACCGTGCTCCTCGAGGTCAATCCAATCAGTCAGGAAGACATTTTGTGGTCCTCTGAGGGCATGCGGCATCCTCTGGCACAGCAGGCTTCCGAGTCACGCCTGTCCTCAGTCGGCGACATGACGGTCACCGAACATCAAGGGCAAAGCTCGAGGCACATCGCTAGGGCTAGTCGATGGACTCTTCAGGGCGACTTCAGCGATGGCGAAGGACCTCGAGATCATGGGTCCAGTGCGGACGACTCTGCGCGACCCTCGAACGTTCGCTACCTGGGCGACGACGACGGAGGTGGACCCCTCGGCGTTCGGTGGCAGATCATGGGAGTCGGGACGTCGCCGCGTCGATGGGAGGACGAGATAACGCCCGACCGATCTGGCGTCGAGCGCGACCGATTCGCACGACCTAGGAGGAGGTGTCGCGCGGTTCGGGATTCGGCGCCGCTGGCCACGCCGATGAAGGCCTGGACCTGCTCCTTTCTGAAGGCGCGCTGGCTTTCGGTCTTCGCTGTACGGGTGGGGTGGTCTGGTAGGTAGTCAGGGACAGAGGCGGTAGCGGTTCGTGCCGTGTGACCGCGGCGGCGACCCAGCCGCGGGCGTCAGCCGCCGTGGAGTGCGTTCTGAGGGCAGCGGGTCCTGAGGTTTTTCTCGCCGCTGCCTGCCTTCTGAGGGCCCTCCACGGGCCCCGGGGCCGTCCGGAAGCGATTCGGGGTGAAGAGCTCGTCCTGGGGCAAGGCCCAGGGTCCAAGACCCAGTTTCCGTCAGGGCCCGTTTCCTTGATATGCTATGTTCGGGAGCGAAAGAAGGACGTACGCGTAATTACCTGAAGCCACGCTGGTTTCGAGAGTACGCATTGCGCAAAAATGTTCGTGTGACTCGGCCAGTCTTGCGGATCGAGGGGCCGCGTTCATGCACATAGCTGGGCGCGTACGTTTTTTTGTGGGCTCCCTATATGTCAGTGGCCCAGGAGGGGCCAAGGTCGAACGATCTGGCTGCTGAGCAGCTGGCGATCGTTCGACGTCGAGCGGTCCCAGGGGGGCGTCAGAGGCCGACGCCGGGCTCGTCACGACACGAAGCTGCTGCAGCGCCGCGCGTCCTGTGTGGCCCTCGTCTCCACGGCCTGGCCCTCCTCGGGATCCTGGTCGGGTGGCACCCCGCAGGACAGGCCCGTGGAGCCGAAGTGTCGGTGCCCTGCTGTCCCGCCAGCCCCGCGTCCGCGGTCGGCACCGTGCACCGCCTCCGCCAGACGTCCGCGGGTCCCTGTCGGTGTCAGATCCTTGGGCGCAGAGGTGGCCGCCCGGCCCGGCCTTGGGGGCCCATGCTCGTGCGTTGCTCCAGGCCCCAAGGGTTCAAGATCGGGGTGCGGGAGCGACTCGAGCCGGCAGCTCGGCGTGCGGCCAGGACCGAGTCTCAACGCATCCGCCTCCTCCTCCTCCTCCTCCTCCCCCTCCTCCTCCTCCTCCTCCTCCTCCCCCTCCCCCTCCGCGTCCTCCTCCTCCTCCTCCTCCTCCTCCTCTTCCTCACTCTCCTTCTGCTCATGTTTCCCCGTCCTCGCGCACGTCTATCTCTGCAGTTGCGTGGCCACCGGGGGTGGGCATGTCGCCCCCCTCCTCACAGCCCCCCCCTCATCCATCCGTTCGCTGTGGTCACCCATCCTCTCACAGCCTCTCCCCTCCTCTCCACATCCTCCCCCCTTCGCCCTCCCCATTTCCACTCGTATCACTCTCCCTGATGCTTCTCCTCCCTCCTCCCCCTCTCCTCCCCCTCCTCTGCCCCCGTCCTCGGAAGCCCCCCTCCCCCCCGCCCCTTTTCCGACGACTGCTACGATTGCTGCGACGCTGCGACGGCAACGACTACGACGATCGCTGGCCGGCTGGCAACGACTGCGACTGCGACGCTGCGACGGCAATGACTGCGACGGCCAATCTGCTCGAAACATCTGTCTCCGGGCGCTCCCAGGGCCCAACCTGGCAGGTTCATCTTGGACCGATGCTTGCCTGTCTCGGGGCCGGAGATGGGCATCCAGAGGGCAAGCGTTCGCGCACCACGCTTCCGACGGGGCCGGAGACGGGCATCCAGAGCAAGCGTTCGCGCACCACGACTCCAACGGGGAAGCGTTCGTGCACGACGCCTCCGACGGGGCCGGAGACGGGCATCCAGAGGGCAAGCGTTCGCGCACCACGCCTCCGACGGGGTCGGAGATGGGCATCCAGAGGGCAAGCGTTCGCGCACCACGCCTCCAACGGGGCCGGAGACGGGCATCCAGAGGGCAAGCGTTCGTGCACGACGCCTCCGACGGGGCTGGAGACGGGCATCCAGAGGGCAAGCGTTCGCGCACCACGCCTCCGACGGGGTCGGAGATGGGCATCCGCAGCAAGCGCTCGCGCAGCAGGCCTCCAACGGGGCTGGAGACGGGCAGTCACGCCTCCGACAGGGCCAGAGACGGGCAGCCAGAGGGCAAACGTTCGTGCGCCTCCGACGTGGCCGGAGACGGGCATCCAGAGAGCTCCCTGGCCACCACCGTGTCAATGTCAAGCTGCACTGTCAATGTCTCGCTCTCCTGGGGCCTTGCTGTGTTCCTGCTCGTAAACGTGTGTCACGTGCGCGGAGCTGCGCTGCCAATGCCGCGCTCTCCTAAGGCTTTGCTGTGTTCCTGCTCGCGACGCACACCGCCAAAAGCGGAGGAGGAGGAGGAGGAGGAGGAGGAGGAGGAGGAGGAGAGGGAGGAGGGAGGAGGGAGGAGGGGAGAGGGAGGAGGGAGGAGGGAGGAGGGGGGAGGGATGAGGGGGGAGGGGGGAGGGGGGGGAGGGGGGAGGGGGGGAGGAGGGGAGGAGGAGGAGGATGAGGAGGAGGAGTGGAGGAGGAGGAGGAGGAGGAGGAGGAGAGGAGGACGAGGAGGAGGAGGAGGAGGGAGGAGGAGGAGGAGGAGGGAGAAGGGAGAAGGGAGGAGGGGGGAGAGGAGAGGAGGAGGAGGGGGAGGAGGAGGAGGAGGGAGGAGGGGGAGGGAGGAGGGAGGAGGGAGGAGGGCAGGGAGGATCGGGAGAGGGAGGAGGAAGGAGGCGAGGAGGAGGAGAAGAAGGGGGGATATGAAGAAGAGGACGTGGAGGAGGAGGAGGTGGAGGAGGAAGACGCGAGCGGAGGAGGATGAGGAAGGAGGAGGAGGAGGAGGAGGCGGAGAGGTGAGGAGGAGGTGGGAGGAGGAGGAGGAGGAGGAGGAGGAGCAGGAGGAGGAGGAGGAGGAGGAGGGACGATAAGGGGAGGAGGAGGAGGAGGAGGAGGAGGCGGAGGAGGAGGAGGAGGAGGAGGAGGAGGAGGAGGAGGAGGAGAAGGATTCGGACGAGGAGGAGGAGGGGGAGGAGGAGCAGGAGGAGGAGGAGGAGGACGAGGAGGAGGAGGAGGTCGGAGGAGGAGGAGGAGGAGGAGGAGGGTGCACCGCGCCTCCGACGGCGACGGCGAGAGCTTCGGCGGCGGCGGCGGCGGCGGGCGGCGCCGCAGGCGGACGGTTCGCGGCACGCGTGCGGCCGCTTGCTGGCCGACGGCGCGGAGGCCGCCCCTCGGGCCGCTGCTCGTCGCCGCCGCCGCGCCCTCGTCGCCCTCGTCGCCGTCGATTCCGACGCCGTCGCCGTGCGCCGCCCCATCGGGCCGCTGCTCGTCGCCTTCTTCGTCGTCGCTGTCCTTGCCGCCGTCGGCGTGCGCGTCGTTGTCGCCGTCGCCTTCGTCTCCGCCGCCGCCGCCGTCGTCCACGCCCTCGCCCCGGACGAGCTGCGGCTGGGCAGGCCGGCCACGAGGCCCTCGTCACCTGGGACGAGTTCCGGGGCCTCTTCGCCGAGCCGCCGCGCGGGCCGCTCTCCCTGGACGGGAGTCCGAAGGCTCCAGCTCTCCCTCCAGCAGATGGGGAGCGAGGAGTTTAGCGGACAGTGGGGAGGGCAAGCCAACGCGGCAGCCAGTTCCAGAAGTCTGGATTCACCTCTCGGGGTGCCGGTTGCGTGCTCGTTCACCTGTCGGGCACCAGTCGCGCGCTCGTTTCGCCTGTCGGGCGGCCAGTCGCGTGGGCGGTGGCCCAGATTCAGCCAGCTATCCAGCCAGCCAGCCAGCCAACCGAACAATCATATCAATCCGCCAGTCGACCAACCAACGAGCCGACCGAACAGCGATACAGCCATCCAGCCATTCAGACACAGGTGGACACCCGCGGAGGGCGAACCCCCAAAGAAAGCGCCCGCTAGCCATTACTGGATACGCTGCGAGTGGAGCCGTTGAGGCACAACCAGCCCGCGCATGACATTTGCGGGGCCTCAAGAGGCCATTGGACAGCAGGCGCGCAAGACACTGCGGGAGCCATCATCTGTATCTCACCATGTGTGAGCACACTTGCGACGTCTCAGCAGAAGCCAGTTGCTGCTTGTGCGGTGACCGCTGCGCAGCACAAGCTCCTTTCTGAAAGCCACCCCAGCACAACGAGGAGGAACATCAGGAGCAGGAGCAGGGGCGGGAGGAGCAGGAGGACCAAGGCAAGGCGGAGGGCTGCAGCGGGAGCGCAACTCTGGGGCACCGAAGACGCTTCGGCCGAACGCAACACCATGAGCGACCCACTTTCCTCCTGTGTGGAGTGCACTCGTGCATGGAGAGGGTTGGGGCGGGGCACTTTGCAGGACGCAAGCGGGGGAGATGGGCGAGCGACTCCCCAATCAGTACTTGCACCTCGGGGCCTCGCAAAAAACCGTGCTCGCGTGGCGCCCGGGGCCGGCTTGGTATCGCCCCGTCGCCGCCCCGTGGGGTCGCCTCGTCGCGGGCTCGTCGCGGGCTCGTGTGCGGCACACGAGCCCGCGACGAGCCTGGGCTCGGTGCGTCGCCCACTGCCGGCGTGTGGTCGCCCCGCCGCCCCCGCGCCGCCGCCCCGTGGCGAGCTCGGCGCCCCGCGTCGCCGCCGCCCTGCTGCAGCACAGCACCGCACAGAGTGCACCACATAGCGCACACCACGTAAACTTGCACAACGGAGTACGCTCATGTATTTATATATACACATTTATACACATATAGATATATAACTATATATGTAGACACATATCTCTATATACATATATATATATATATATTGCACGTACACTGGTTGAATAACATTGGTTGCACCACAAGGCGTGCCGGATATATATATATATATATGTATATATGTATATATGTATATATATATGTATATACATAAACATTTATATATATATATATCAATATACATATGTATATGTATATATATATATATATATACACGTAGCACCCCGCAGATGCGGATACGAGTCAGGTGGCGATGGGGACGTCGGCGCTTCGCGCCACTCTGGAGAAGCCCGCCGCAGGCGCCAAAGTTTCACACATTATACCACGAGCCCGCCGCAGGAGCCGATCAAACCAATGTGGATGGGTCGCGAACGGGTCGCGGGTGGGTCGCGGGTGGGTCGCGGGTGTACAGGGCAGACAAATCCACCCCATAAGAATCACCCCGACAAGCGAAGCCGTTTCGTAAACGCACAAGAAATGAATCGAACAGGGCAGGGCTGTTTAGTAAACGGCCAGGGCCGTTTAAGAAACGTCAATTGTCGGGTCCGGGTGGTTTTTCCTCTTTTGAAGGTGGGTCGCGGGGTGGGTCGTGAGTGCGTCGCGGGGTGTGTCGCGGGTGGGTCGCGGATGGGTCGCGGATGGGTCGCGGAGTGGGTCGCGGGGTGGGTCGCGAGTGGGTCGCCGGGTGGGTCGCGGGGTGGGTCGCGGGTGGGTCGCGGGTTGGGTCGCGGGTGGGTCGCGGGGTGGGCCGCGGGGTCGCGGGGTGGGTCGCGGGGCGGGTCGCGGGTGGGTCGCAGGTGGAACGACGACAACAAACAGCAACAACAACAACGCAACAAGCAGAATTCCTACCTCGAATCCTTTAGTCAGCCACGCACCCGGGGACAATGAATGACCGTTCGGCGCCCTTACTCTTATGTACACCCATATTTATATATATATATATATAGATGTATGTCTGTAAATACATATATATATATATATATATGTAGGTGAATATTGTTCGCCCCACATAGGGTGCAACAACCTGCAAGATAATCACAGTGTGCACCACAGTATACATCACGTGCTTCGCGTAATCTGGACTGCATCACGGAGCTTATACCTTTGATGCGGCACTAGAACTATTGTATTACATGTAATGCGCCACGCATACACACTGGTGTATAGATTATTTATGAGCTATATATGTGTATGTATGTGTGTATGTATGTGCTTGCATTTGTATATGCATATGCATATGTATATGTTTGTGTTTATGTAAATGTGTATGTAAATGTATATGTATATGTTTACGTATATGTTTGTTTATATGTATAGATGACCGCCTGGATTGCTTAACGCACATTGCTCCACATACGTTGAACCACACAGACTGCATCACGTATCCCAAAGCACACACGTATACATATATATATATATGCACCACCAACTAGTTTACATTGATTGCACCACGTACATTCCCCTTTCTCATCAACAAAACATATGTTGTTCCACCCTCTCCCCCCAGACTTACCGACTCCCCGGGAACCGATGCAAGACACACACACACACAACATGATTCTGACCCAATGTCCATCCTACCTGTGAATTCAGGCTCTCCCCAGCCAGACCGGTATCGGTACCCCCAGTCATCCATTGGAAGAAATGTTTTGCGTGCGCAGTCGTTTATCACGAATTCCAAGTTTTCAAGAAGCCCCTGCAACAAATGAGACGAAGTGCACACGCGCGCGTCGTCGCGCGCGCATGCCGAAATCCTTCAAACACCGTAGGTTTCGGAAAGGTTCAAAATCGAGTGTCCAATAAACATAAACAACATAGGGTTTCGCAACACGGATGTTCAACAAAAGCGTGCGCGTTCGTGCGAATTCTCAAGCGAACCATACGCTTGTCAATATTTTTTAATCTAGTGATACCAAACGGGCTTCGCGCGCACTCATGTCGAAATCTTTCGAACGCCCTTGCGCGCGTGTTGGGGTGGCACGATCCGTGTCAAATAATGCCATGCGAGCCGGTCTCGCGCGTCTGTCGCGTGCGCTTTCCGAAGTCCTTCCGAAACCTGCATCACCGACGCGAAGACGCCGTCGTCGTCGTCGGCGTGATCAGCATCGGCGCCGTCACTGGCTGCCCCGTCGTCGCTGCCAGCATCGCCATCACCATCGCTTGATCATCAACGTGTCTACCGTTGTCGACGTTGCTATGATACCGCGCCCGCCCAAATCGCCGACTCGCACTGAAGCGCCCGCTGGGATGTGCCGGGCGGTCAGCGCCACCGCTTTCGCGTCGTTCGCGCCAAACTAGCTGGCCGCTGCGCGTGCGAGCATGCGCGGGCTAGCGCGGCCGCATATGCACCAGCCAACACCTAGCACTCATCCCAATCGCTCCCGCATGGGTTTTGCAAACAAAGTTGCGGGTGGGTGGGTGGGATGTTTGCACGAGCAGTGGAGTTGTCAATTTCGGGTTCGGCAAGTGAAATGCCGATTGGAGATCGCACGACGCGGATTTTAACACATAGCGTGAACCACGCGCATTGCTTTACATGGTTTGCACCACATCGCTCGTTGCGTGTATATTTTCACGTACGCGTTAGCGTATTGCGCCACATTGTCTGCATCATATAGCTGTCACATCATACTTGGTACCACGTCGTTTGCGCCACATCGTATGCTAAACCACCCTGTGTGGGGTCCACGCTGGCTAACACATCAACAACGCTACACTGCAAAAAGGGAGGTACGGCGCGAGGCATGACGGCGCTGGCCCGCGTCTCGACGATTGGGGATGGATGGATCAGGCGGATTAGCAGGAGGGGGGCAGGAGGAGATCACGTCTCCTGTCGCACCACGTCCGATGTTCAGCGGTTGGGCAGTGCGGCAACGGCGACCGTGGCCGCCGAGGCACATGTCAAAGGCCCCGCACGGCACGAACGCATTGGCAGAGGAGGAAGAGGAGGACTACGAGGAGGAGGGGGAGGAGAAGGACCGCCTTCGCAGGCTTGGAGCCATGACGGTGTCGCTGTCGAGGTCAGGTCCAGGCGGAGTTCGCAGAGCTCCCTGAGGCCAGCCCGACGCACCTCGGGGCCACATCGTCTTTGCAGCATGGCGAGCACCATTGAGATGTGCATCAGAGAGGAGATGGATTCCCAGAATGGGTTTTCAAGGATGTGGGGCTAGAACGAATTGTCGGACAGCATAGAGCAGCTTTGAAGCTCCTCGACCCCCAATCAGCTCGCTTTCGCCTCCGACTCAAATTCCTGATTCAGCGCTTGCACGGGGGAGGTTCGAGCGGATGCCGAAGGACTTGGCGTAAGTTGTTGGTCGATTTCGGTTGGCGGTTGGGATCCCGGGTTCTTCGTCCTTCTCCCTGGCGAAAAAGCTAGGTTGGTGTTCGTTGGCGCCCGGGTTCTCTGGTTCCTGGTTCCAGGTTTTGGTCCGTTCTCGGTGGGCCGTTTTCTTGTTCAGCCGTACCCAGGTCCTAGCAGCCAGGATCAGGATGAGAGAGCAAGTCTGTAGGAAGTAGAGACGGCATAGCAGAGAGAGGAGAGCAGAGTCAAGCAGAGACAGTACACCGATCAGATACTGCAGTGCAGCGCAGGTTGACGCTTATAACGTAGAAGCATGGACAGGTATAGAGAGCGAGGGAGACAGAGCGGGAGAGAGAGAGAGAGAGGCATGGAGAGGGAGGGAGAGACAGAGAGAGACGGGATAGAGAGAGGATATTATCTGCGGCCATGGTCCAAGAGTTGATTGTAGAGGGCACAGAGGGAAGCGGGTGCACAGCATAACAGAGATCACCGAAGACGCCTACGGCGAAACGCCGCCGCCCCCTGCCGCTGGAGCCCTCCGCGCGGCCAAACGCTGGACCGGAGTAAAGGCTGGGCACGCTACCGGATGATAAGTTCCCCCAGCCGCTGTGGAACCCTCTGGAGAACATTCGGGAGAGGAAGCGAAAGGATGACGAGGAGGGGGAGGAGGAAGGAGAGGAGGGCTCTGGAGGCCCTCTCGGGGCCTCCTGGGGGCCTTCGTGGGAACCTCTTCGGGGCCTCTGAGGGACCTCTTTTAACTTCGGACGCCCCTGAGAGACACGAGGCCACGCGACGATCGACAGCATCGGATCTGGGGGCGTGGACGGGCCTCGGCCCCGGCGCGGCCGTGCCGAGCACGGGTGGTCGGCCTGAAAGGTGCCTTGGCGACCGCGCTGGCCGTCTCCGTCCTTGGCATCGCTCGGACGTGTGCTTTTTTTTCCTCGGCGAGGACCTTCGAGGAGCATCCTCGACCATTTGGCGAGAAAACCACGCACGACACCGGAAGATACACAGGAAATGGACGATCGAGCGATGGCCAGCGTCTCGATGTCGATCTGCAGCCCAGGCGGATCGAAGACACAGATGTTCTAGGCCTCCTAGATGGGGTCCGAGCAGATGGGGTCGGAGGATCGCGCCGCATCGCCGATGCATCGCCGATGCGGTTCGGTGTGGAACCCGATGTGCTTCACGTCGACGTCGCCGATGCATCGCCGATACATCGCCGATGCATCGCTGGTGCATCGCCGATACGTCGCCGATGCATCGCCGATGTGTCGGCGATGCGGCGCGACCCTCCGACCCCATCTGGGAGGCTTCGAGATGTGGGCAGCGAGCACAGCACGCAGCCAGCAAAAAAGCAGGCCGAGGGCCCTGGTGGTGCCGAAGAGGCGCGGGGCGCGACACTTCCCAAAGCTGCCGACAGCAAGGCAGACGCAGGCCCTCTCGACCCCGCCAGCTGCGCTGCCCCACCTGCCGTGCCAGAGCATCCTGTCAGCGTCGTGCGAGCTTTAGGCTCTCGGGAGGAGGATGCTCTGGATCGACAGGAGGACGAATCTCCGCTAGTAATTCGCTCTGTGCAGTCCGGCCTTTTGCCTGAGGCCTGCCAACCTGGCGCCTCGCATCACATGGGGCGAACATCGCCACCCTTGCGTGCTGCGACAATGCCTGTTGCGAGGCTCGAGCCGACTCGAGCTAGCTCCCTTCTTGGCAATTCAGTGTTGGAAGGGGCCGCTGCCGACAGCGAGTCCTTTGCCGTTCCTTGCGCCGACGCGAGCTGTGAAGCCCCTTCGGTTGTGCCGGAGCATCCTTGTGGTGTTGTGCGGGCCTTGAGCCCAGAAGAGAAGGACGCTTTGGAACGACAGGAAGATGAAGCTCCGCTCATCTCTCTTTCTGCACCCTCTGCTCCTCGCGAGGCCAGCCAGCCTGGCGCCCCGAGGCAGAGCGGGCGAACACCGCCCCACCATCGCATGGCTGCACCGCCTGCAGCGAGCTGTGCAGCCCCACCCCTAGTGCCTGAGCAACCAGCTCCTGGTTTGAGGGCCGTTCTGGGAAGTGCTGGGGATGCCCAGGCACTAGGGGACGATGTGGCGCCGCTCGGGCCTGTGCCGACTCGAGCTGCTGCGTTTCAAGAGAAAGTGCAGCGCCTCCTTAGAGCTGCAGGAGGTCTTCCGCCGCCTGAGGCGACGGGGAGCGGGGGGGAGGTCTCGGACGAGTCAGACTAGGCCACGGGGGCGCTGCCCCGACCGTGGTCCAGCACGTTCGTGCGATCCCCCATCGCTCTCTCCTGCAGCTGGCGTTGCGTGGAGGTGCAGCCGTCGCCGCCGCTGCTTCTCCCTTTTTGGACTGGCCTGAACTGCTGGCCAGACGCGGCTGGAGCCCCTCGGGCAAAACATGTCCTCCACCTCCTCCGCCTTCTCCTCCTCCTCCTCCTCCTCCTCTTCCGCCTCCGCCTTTTCCTCCTCCTCCTCCTCCTCCTCCTCCTCCTCCTCCTCCTCCCTGTCCTCCGCGGCCGCCTCGTCCTTACCTGTTGCTCCCCCTCGTTGCACGCCGGCCTCTTTCGCGCTTCGGTCGCCCTTGGATCACCGCCCGCGGAGGCGCAGCACTCGCCTCCTCCTCCTCCTCGTCCTCCTCCTTCTCCCCTTTTTCCTCCTCCTCCTTTTTCCTCCTCCCCTCCTCCTCCGCCTCCTGCCTCCTCCTCCTCCTCCTCCTCCTCCTCCTCCTCCTCCTCCTCCTCCTCCCTGTCCTCCACGGCCGCCTCGCCCTTACCTTCTGCTCCCCCTCGTTGCACGCCGGCGCCTTCGCGCTTCGGTCGCCCTTGGATTACCGCTCGCGGAGGCGCAGCACTCGCCTCTTGGCGGCGCGCAAAAGGGGGTAGGGGGAGGGGGGAAGGCTTCTTAGAAACGCTCTGCTTCTTAGAAGGCCTCGGCCTTACGTCTATAGAGAAGGCCCGCGCCTTCTAAGAAGCAGGGGTGCTTCTAAGAAGACTCCCCCCCCCCCTACCCCCCTCTGCGCGCCGCCAAACCTCGCCGCCGACGTGAAAGAGTGCTCGGGCGTCGGGACCTTCTAGTGGGCCCCGGAAACGGCCGGGCCGTTTTGTCACCGCTTCCCAAAAAAAGAGCGTCCCTCGAACATGGAAGCGGCACAACGACGGCGACCGGAAACGGCAACAGAAACGGCTCCAGGATTGGAGCTGGAGCCCGAACCGGTCCAAAAACGGCGGCGGAACCGGCAGAAAAACGGCGTCGGAACCTGCAACAAATTTGCAAAACGGAGCCGGTAAAAAACGGCCTTGTCGTTTCCAGGGCCCGCTAAGGTCGCGACAAGCAAGGGAGGACCAGGAGGCCTCGAGGTTGGCACCCACACCAACATCGGCGGCGTGCCTCCACCGAGGGAAGGAAATCCCGGCCTCGGTGGTGGTGGTGAGATTCTGGTTCCCTGGGCGGCCGACATATTGCCACCGGCACCGAAGTCTAGGATCCTCTTCTCAGAGCGTGAGTTACCTACCCCGCTTTCGCTTCCAGGCAAAACCAAGTCATACCACGTGCCTCTTCGTCAAGCGGCCTGACCAGTACAGGCCGTAGTTTGGCATCGCTTGGTATCTCTTGGAAGCGATGGTGGTCAAAAGCGAGGTAGGTTTGCCCCCTGTGGAGGCAGCTCCCCTGTGTTGGTGTTGGTGCCCCCACCTGGCAGCTCCGTGTGGCGCGCCAGGTGGCGCAACGGGGCCCGAGTGGAGGCGGGAAGCGGGAGGCGCGCCGCGGGTCCTCTCCAGTCCCTCCTCCTCCTCCTCCTCCTCCTCCTCCTCCTCCTGCTCTTCCTCCTCCTCCTCCTCCCTCCTCCTCCTCCTCCCTCCTCCTCCCTCCTGCTCCTCTTCCTCCTCCTCTTCCTGCCTCCTCCTCCTCCTCTTCCTCCTGCCTCTTCCCCTCCAGAGGAGGCGGGCTCTGGGCGCTCCCGGCCCCGCCAACCCCGCCCTCCTCGGCCGCGGGCGCGGCGCCGCAGGCCCTCGCAGAGCATCTCGCCGAGGGCGGCGCTCACGACGTACTGCCGTCTCTCCGCGCAGAGGACCGAGGGGGGGTGGGTCCAGGCGGGGAGGATCCGGGGCGGAAAAGAGGGGGTGATGACTGGGGGGGGGGATATCATGGCGGGGGCCATGATATTTCCCCAGGTTTCATGGCGCCTCTTCTTATTTCATTACGTCCCTGGCCCCCCCGCTGGGCCGCGCACATGCCGCCGGTCATGATTTGGACCCCCCCCTCTTGGACGCCCCCCCCTTGGCCGCTCCCGAGAGGAGGCGGGTCTGCGGTCGGGGGGGGGGGGAGGGGGGGAAGGGGTGTTCGAGATGCTCGCCCGAGGTCGGCCCGAGCCCCTTAGCCGGAGAGCCGAAGGGCGAGGACCTGTGCCACGGGGTGGGAAACGGGCAGCGGGGATCGCGGTCGGGGCCAGGGCCGGGAGGAGGCGCTCGAGAGCGTGCCGGAAGGCCAGCAGAGCGCTCCACAGCTCGCTGGACCGGCCGCGGGGCCAGATGCATCTTGCAGAGCTCAAGCAGTGGCGAAGCGTCCTGGCTCGCCTATAGCCTTACCAAGCGGCGTTCTAAGAGCCCTTTGAGGTTCCCACGAAATGTTCTTAGAACATTTCTGGCGGAGTCTGTCTTGTTTTGACACGTCAGGTCTACGTTCTAAGAACATTGTTTGTGCAATTTGAACAATTGTGGGTTCTAAGAAAATTTCGTGGTAGGGCTATAGGAATGCCCTGACTGTCGGTCCTTGCTCAAAGAACTGCCAGGTCTCAGGGATCTCCGACTCTTCCCCGTTCGATTGTGTTCTCTTGGCTTCGCCAGCCGCCAGGCGGTTTCCTCGATACGTTTGGCGCCTCCAGCGCCAGAAGGCACTGCGGGAAAATCAGCTACTTGAGCTGATTCGTTACCCCCGGTCCCGGCCCCGCCACAGCAAAGTTGGGGTCGACCCCGCTTTTGGATCCTGGGTTTCTGGGAGTGCGAGTACGGAGGTGGAGAGCAGGTCCCACAGCGCCATCGTCCTGGAGCTGAAGTTTGTTTGTACTCGAGCACATGACGCGCGTTATGTGGCCCCAAACTGACCCACCCACCCAGGAGATAACATAACGCCCGCCGCCCGCACGTCCCGTTGCAACAGCGCCTGCTGCTCATGACAGTGTTCTCATCTAGAAAATTCGACCGGTTCGGCGCGATTGTGTTATGTGCCAGCGAGCCCACCCACCCACCCAGCCACATAACGCGTGTTACGGTCAGGAGCGACAGAAGGACGTACACGTACATGAATCCACGCTGGTTTCGACGGTACGCCTTTCGCAAATGTTCGTATAACGCGGCCAGTCTCGCGGATCGAGGGGCCGTGTTCATGTACATAGTTGGGCGCGTACGTCCTTTGTGGGCGCCCTATACGTGGTCTCAAACAAAACTTGGGTTCCTGAGCTGCTCTCTGCCTCCCTTCTTGCGGAGCGGGGCGCAGCGCTGCCCGCCTGCAGGGCTGCTCGCGTCGCCGGGGCCGCCGCTGCGGAGGGGGGGGGCCAAGCAGAAGTCAACCAACATACAGCAGAGACCCATGCCAAGAGACCCTGCTTGCTTCCAGTCTGCACGCGCGAAATGAGTACAGAAAGAATGCGTGCAATGCCCAACAGCAGTTCCGGCTCATTGTGAACAGGACTCGCTGTCCACGCCGCCGCGGCTTGTGTCCATTTGAGACAGAAGGCCGCCTGCCCAACAGCGGCCGCTGTCGGTTTGGGACAACATTTGTTGTTGGGCATTGTACCCATTATTTCCGTACCTATTTCGGGCGTCCAAATCCAGATGGAACGCGAACGTCCTGGAGTCTCCGGGTTGGGTTTCTTGTGGGAGGTTCCTTGCGGACCGGGTGCTGAAGGAAAGTGCCGTTGGAGGACGGTTTTGGGCCCTGGAACAAGTTCTAGAAGCTTCGCGCAACCCCACCAGTCCTGTCCTGCTCACTGTAGGCTTGGTTTTCGTGCGACTCCTCGACGCCGCGCGGCTGTCCGCTTGCGGTTGCGAGCAGAAGTAACCCCACCAGCCCATCCAGAAAGGTTGCCCAGGCGAGTTGCCTTCATCAGGCACGTGGGGGGCGCACGCATGTGGGGGACCCGCCCCCTTCATCCCTGAGAGTCCCGTGTCCCCGCCCAGTGCCGATTTGGTCGGGGGAGACGGGCGGCAAGGCCGAATTGGATTATCGGTGGGAAGCGTTGCGAGTCGAAGTTGTACCTTCGCATGTTGAGTGGCAAGGGTTTCGAAAGATTGGACGGCGTCCGAAGGACTCACATGGATGTCCTCCGGATTCTTTTACATGGATGTCCTAAGAAATATGATGGCTTGTTTCTTGCAGAGTTTCATATGTATGCCCTGAGGCTTCCTATGGAACACCCAAGATCATCAGCATTATCATCATCATCATCAGCATCCTCGTCATCATTTACATCATTATGCTGCGGTCTCTGGGAAAACGTTCTGCGCTTGCGCCTCCGTCCCGAACTGTTTTTTAATCACCGCAAGCGTGGATGTTATACACATGTGCCAAAAACGATGCAAACTAATTATGTTATACAAAAAACGAAGTTCCCGAACCGAGGTTGTTTTGGAACATTTGTTCTGGGGTTCCTCGTCCTCCTCCTCCTTGGGGATTTCCTGAAGAACGCGATGGGTTTCCTGAGAAACCAATGGGGTTTCTTGGGATTCTGATGTACCCCCCTGGGGTTCCAATGGATGTCCTGAGGAATCCCATGGGTTTCCGACGGAATCCTATGGATGTCTTTGGGAATCCGATGGGTTTCCTACAGAGTCCGATGCACGCCCTAAGGAATCCGATGGGTATCCTAAGGGACCCGATGGGTTTCCGGAGGAGTCTTATGGATATCCTAAAGGATCCCAAGGGTTCCGAAGGATTCCGATGGATGTCCTAAGGCACCCGATGGATTTCTTAAGGAACACGATGGATGTCCCGAGGATTCCGATAGATGTCCTAAGGAATCCTATGGATGTCGTACGGGATCCGATGGGTTTCCTGGAAGGGTTTCTAATGATTCCCAAGGCTCTCTATGGACCACCCAGGATCATCATCATCAATATCGTCATCATCTTCATCATCGTGTTGCGATCTCCGTTTATTCTTCCCCTGGGCGCCGAACTTCCTCATTTCATAAAGATTACTATCAGGGGGTCGGTTAGAGGCTTTGGAAGCCGTCATACCCCAAGAGGGGGAACATTGAGGAGAAACCAGTGGAGGAACCAGAGGAGGAACCAGTGGAGGAGGAGGAGGAGGAGCAGGAGGAGGAGGAGGAGGAGGAGGAGAAAGAGGAGGTGGAGGAGGAGGAGGAGGAGGAGGAGGAGGAGCACGAGGACGCGGAGGAGGAGGAGGAGGAGGAGGAGGAGGATGAGGAGGAGGAGTAGGAGAAGGAGGAGAGGGAGGAGGGAGAGGGAGGAGGGAGAGGGTAAGGAGGAAGGAGGATTAGGCGGACGAGGAAGCGGAGGAGGAGGAGGGCGAGCAAAACATGCCAGAGGCCTCTTGGAGGCTTCTCGGAGTTTCTTCGGATATCTCGTGAGAGTTTGGTGTGGGCCTCTCGAGCCTCTTGGGGGCCCTTTTGGCGGGTCCGCGGGCATCTTGAAACGACTTGGTTGCCTACGGGGAGCCTCTTGGGACCTTTTGGGGGTCTCTTGGCAGTCTTTTAGGGGCCTTTAGGAGGCACCTTGGGGGCATCTTGGGGGCCTCTTGGGGTCTCCTGGGCTCCTCTGTGGCTCCTCTTAAGGCACCATGGGAGCCTCGAGGTGACGCGGCGGCTCTGCGACGCGGCGGCGCCCTGCTGATGGTGGTGGTCCTGGTGGTGGTGGTGGTGGCGTCCGCGCCTGTGCGGCCCCTGCCTGGCGCGATGGAGCTTCCCTCCTCGCCTGCGTCCTCCCCTCGCCTTCGTCCACGGGCCAGAGCTGCGCGTACTGACGGCGGCGCTGCCCGCCGAGGTGCTGCGTGAGACTTCGGCCCACCGCTTTAGGTTAATTCGTCTTTGCGCGGTCCGCTCTGACCGGACTCGCCGCTGGCGCTCTCGCCTGCGGCCGCTGACTAAAAAGTGCTGACGGCGGCGGGTCGTGCGGCCACCGTCCTAATTTGCCTGTCTTCGCGCTCGCTTCTCGAGGCCGCCGCCAGTCCGGGCGGCGGCCTCGCGTCTCAAGTTGCAGGCGCCACCGTAATTCTGGCGGCGCGCTCGGAGGTACGTTTCATGTTAGCAGCCAAGACGGGCATCTTGTTGCTGTGCATCTCGTATGTGGGGCCTCGGGGTCCATCTTGGGGTCATCTTGGAGCATGTCGATCAGAGAGAGGACCGCAGTAAACTAGGATCACCACCCCAGGAGGCCAACGTGTGGCCAAAATCTTAGTAACATCAGTGATGTTTGCCTTCTCGCCGAGGCTGTTTTGGACGGTCTATCCCCTCGCTGACCCCCCCTCTCCAGACTCGGGGGGGGGAGGAGGGAAGGGCTAACTCGCCTTCTCGCCGCAGCCTCTTAGGGCGTCCTGGGTGTCTATTGGGGGCCTCTTGGGACCTTTTGGGGGCGCTGGCAGCTGCAGTGGCGGCTGCCCGCCGCGCTAGGCGGCCTGCGGGGCCCAGAGCTCGCGGAGCTCATTGGCCACATGGCGGCCGGCATCGGCGCCGCCGGGCGGCCATTGGCGCGCGGCGTGCCGCCGCGGCGCCCGGGCCAGTGCGTGGCTGCGCTGGGCGCGGACGCTCCCCGCGGGCCCTCCCTCCCCTCCCCAGCGGAGCCTCGTCGTTCGTCTGTCGTCCGCTGCTTGTTGTCTGGCGACGTGCTGCGGTTTCGCACGCCGACGCGGTCTGCAGCGTTGCGCAGATTATGCGCGCCAGTCTTCTGTGCAATGTCATCAGTTGGGCCTGATCCGCGCTGCAGGCAGTCCTCGCTTGCTGCAGCGTCACTTGGCAGCTGTGTGGCGACCTATATGTAGCGGATGGCTGCGTGAAGGAAAAGTTGTCGTATTTTTCGCGTGCTGGGCAAAACTAGTTGCGCATATGCTTAAAGGCGCTTGCAATCGGGACAGCCCTTCTATACAAAAGCAGATGGCCGTTCGATATCCACAGGGAGTGGCAAGTGCTGTTCGTGTTCGCGACACGATGTCCCGGTGCATCTTTGGACAGCGCGGGCCATCCGAGCGGCGTCGGTCCCTTTTAGGCGTGGACATGAGTTTGTTCCCCCGCGGGACATTCGGGATTCCGTACACAGGAGGATCATGAGGATGAGGGTCGAAGAGAATGGAAGGAGAGAATGGTCCGGCGGTGAGAAACGGGCAGACGTGTGACGATGGTGATGTTTGTAATGAGGATGATGGTGACGGCGACGGTGACGCGGAGGATGATGATAAGGAGCTGGAAAAGGAAAATCACGACGATGACAGGCGGGCGAGCGTGAGGGTGACGAGCTCTTGGTCCCAGGCGAAGCAGACCTTGCACCCTCGTTGGTGTTGCCGATGTTTCTCCGACCGTTCCCCCCCCACCCCCCTGATTTCTTCCCGTTTGTCTTTCCTCCATCCCCGGACCTTTGGGTGAGGCCTCTCTTCCCGAACGGGCAAAACTCTGACGTCATCGGCTGTCCCTCCTGTCCTTCTTTCCTCCTCCCTCCCCCGCCTTCGGCCGGCCCCGCGATCCCGCGATCCCTTGACGCGGTCGGGGCGGGGGAGGCCTTGTTCCCTCGTTTGCGTCTACACGGTGATCCTGATCATCTTGTTGGCAGCGTTCCAGCGAGAGGCCAAAAGGGGAAGGGGTGGCGGGAGGCGATCTCGAGGCGCGGGCGCGGGAGGACCAAAACGAGGCGGCGAGGAGCACAACAAAGATGAGGGGAACGAGGAGTAGGAAGAGGGAGGAATACTGGAGGTACGAATTCCTCCCGGAGGGGGGAGTTCGAGGGTGGATGGAGGACAATGTGGAGGACGAAGCAGAGGGGGATATTGACCTATATATATATATATATATACATACACATATTGCGTCCCCCGCCATATCCTCGTCTTCGTCGTTTTGCTTCCCCGTTTCCTCCCCGTCTTTGTGCGTTTTCCTTTCACCATCCCCCCTTCGTCGTCCTCCCTCCTCCTCACCGAGGGTGCGAGGTCCTGCGTGTCCAGATCGTGGGACCCTTGGTATGTTTGGCTCTTTCATGGTCCTTCGCTCCTTGTTCCGTTTCGCGCAGCCTCGCGGCTTCCTCCTACACCAATGCCGTGTATTTCGGATGGTCTGGTTTGAGGGGGTCTGATTTGAGCTGCCTCGGAGGGCTCAGGGGGTTGGGCAGAAGGCCGCCCTTTCATGGCTTGTCTTGGGGTGTCTACAATTTCTCGTGTGGGATGGCTTTGACTCTCTCTTGTTTTCACCACGAAGTGTTCGAGACTGGGGAGGGTCGGGGGTGGACAGAACCTCCAACAGTGACACGTCGATTAGTGAATTGTCCGTTTTCGGTTTTCGAGAGGGCGCCGTGGCCGTTATTTTCCAGGCTTGCGCCCGCCAGGTTTGGGCCTCAGGTCGTTTCCACTAAACCCCGTTTTGCTAAAGGGGGGTCTATCCATCCCCGAAAGGGATGGGAAGATATTGGGAGGCAGGCGGGAGAGGGGAGGGGGGAGATGTGCGGAGGGTCGAAGGGAGGGCGTCGGCAAAGCAGAGCACGAGATTGTGAGGGAATTGGGGATAGTGGGGACGAAAGAGGAGGAGGAGGAGGTGGAGGGGGAGGGAGGAAGAGGAGGAGGGGGAGGGAGGAAGAGGAGGAGGAGGAGGGAGGAAGAGGAGGAGGAGGAGGAGAAGGAGAAGGAGGAGGAGGAGGAGGAGGGAGGACGAAGCGAACCAGAAGGAGCAGGGCAGAGAGGCGGCGGGGGTGGCCATCGGGAGGGTGGTGGTGGGGCGCAGACGTGGGCAAGTGGTGCCGCTCTCGGTGTGGTGTTAAGTCGGGCCTGTCCCTCCACAGGGGGAATCTTCAGAAGTAGTAGAAACAATAGTCTGGGGATCATGTTTTGAGTATGTCTGGGCACCATTTTTGATTATTTTTATGGAGTATTTTTTTATTTTTCGTCCACGCTTCCCCTGCAGGGGCACAGGCCCGACCTGAGTGTGGTGTGCTCGGCCCCCCTGCCCCAGGGTAGGCGGGCAGAAGGGATGCCGGACCGGCCTCCTGGGGGCCGCCAGGGGGAGGGGGGAGGCCTGGGGTGGACAGACCTCCTGCCCTGACGCGTCGATGGAGGAATTGGCCGTTTTCGGTTCGCGAGGGGGCGTCGCGGCAGGCATTTCTGCCGGTCCAGGTGCGTCGGTTTCGGTCCCAGGCCGTTGTCACTAAGGGGAGGTCTACTAAAGGGAGGCTTGTCCCCCGCCGCAGGGGGGAGGGCGCAGCCCGCGGCGCAGCCGAGCGCGCCGTGCCGCGGCGCTCGCAAGCGGATGTTGCGCAGCGCGCTGGGCTTCTCGCCGCCGCCGGGCCTCCCTCGGATCGGTTCGGATGCAACTCCTGGGAGGTCAGATTCTGATCCTGTCCTGGTCCGGAATCCGGCCTAATCCCGCTCCATCCCGCTGAATCCGGCTCAAGCCCGCTTAATCCCGCTTCATCCGGCTTAATCCCGCTTAATCCGAGGCCCATTCCGGCGTAATAGCCCCCAATGGGGCTTACTCCTCCTTAATCTCGGGTCGGGCGAAAGGGGGGGTTTGGGAAAGGGGGGGTTACGAAACCAGCTACATGCAGCTGGTTTCGGCCCCCGCCGCCGGGCCCATTCCTCGATACATGGGCGCCTCCTGGCGCCGGGAGGCGCCGGGAAAAGCAGCTACGTGAGCTGATTCTCAAACCCCCCCTTTGCTATCCCCCCCCGGCCCGGCCCGATAATCCTTCGGACGAAAACCTCCCAGTAGTTGCTCTCCCAAGGTTGGCGGCGGTTCGCGCAAAAGCTGCTCGAGAGAGAGAGAGGGCGGGCAGGGGGGAAGGCGGAGCCGACGGAGGGCCACAGAGAGGGGTTGGGCCCAATGCTCCCCCTGCTACCAATACCCCTGCTACCCAAGGAGGAGGAGGAGGAGGAGGAGGAGGAGGAGGAGGAGGAGGAGGAGGAGGAGGAGGAGGAGGAGGAGGAGGAGGAGGAGGAGGAATAGCCCTGATACCCCAGATACCCCTGCTCTGCCGAAGCCTTCCAAATCCAATGAGCTGGGTTCGCCCAGATACCAGAGCTCGTTTCGAATCCTCCGATTCGATTCGATTCGACTCCGATGGATTCCGATTCCGATTCGATTCGATTTCGGATTCCGATTCGGGCTCCGAGTTGTGATTGGACGCAGACTAGCCCGCCGATTTCCGCCGATTCGACTTTTCCCGACTCGGCTGTCGATTTCTGCCGATCCGACTTATTTCGATCGCCGATCCGACTTATCGATTCGATTTTGGGCTGCCATACCCCTGCTCTGCCGAAGCCTTCCAAATCCAAAGGTTGCTGGGGGTAGCAGTGAGGGTCCTCGGAAGAAGCTGGAGTCGGAGCATACTCGTCGGTGGTTGGGACGGGATCCTGAGGGCCCATGTCGGGATCCTTGCAGAACCTGTGGAGTTCGGGGTCGGCCTTTTGGGTCTCCTGCCTCCCTTGTTCTAGCCGGGGCGAAGTCGGGATCAGGTTGGAAGGCGGGGTCCGCAGAGCTCACATACAAGGCCATCCGATTCTCGATCAGCACTGGGTCGTCCTGCGGCGTATCGTGCTCCTCGTCACAATCGTTGGGGTCGGCAAGAGTCCTGTCTAGTGAGGCCTGCGCAGCCATAGCAACATTCAGGCACATCTGTGTAGGATACGTCGTCTTGCTGTGGGTATGGAACTGGCCAGAAGCTTTCTGTTCCCCAGCAAGATGAGATGCATGCCAGGTGCGTGATGGCATCGACCCTTCTTTTGGGTGCCCAAGGGGTACTCTCCGAGACTCTGGCACCTGAGACCAAGTATACGTGTGGGAGCCTTTCCGATTGTAGAAGAACGCACGTCAGGATGCACGCATGTATCGAAGTCGGCCGTGATGGTGTACGGCATCGACACGAGGCTTTCAAGGTGGTCCCACTGGAAGCTTGAGGGCGCTTTGGGTTGCCAGGTTGCTGGCATGGGATGTTCTATCCAACCCGAGCTCCCCGTTTTGAGATGGCATCCTGGTTCCTAGTGGGTGGGTGAGGCCCCACAGCAGTTGGCTGCCGACGTTGAGCTGCAAGGGCTGCCCGTTGCTGGCCGACGGCGCTCCCCAAAGCACATATTTCAGGAGGGAAAGAAACACACAGACACAATTAATCGTCGACTCCCAGGAAAATATGGGAACATATGGGAAGTGGGGGCGAAGACAAAAATCCAGAAAATATGGGGAAATATGCGGAATCCTTTTATTTGTGTGTATTTATTTGTGTGTCCTGGGCCCCCTTCAATATTGTTGGTCATCAGCGGGAAGGGCATCCTGCCATCGTGCGGCTCTCAACGTCTCGCACGGTTCCGTCTCCCCGTGGTCCGAACTCGCCGTGAAAGGATGTGATCTTCCCAAATCCGGATGGTGCCCTGCTGCGTGAGACCTCCCAGCTGGGTACGTATGGCAAGATCTACGTTGAGCATCGTGATTTGGTACACCACCCCATGGCGCTCATTTTCAATCCATGTCTGGATGTCGCCTTCACGCCAGCGGTCAGATACGATGTTCAGAACAAAGATCTCGCGTCGATGAATGCGGATGATGATAATGGAACCTGCAACTTCTTCGTAGTCCTGTTGTCCGTACCTCAGATGTCGATCGGCAAACTGTTGCTGTAGGTCAGGCTGGTCGTAGTGGGCCGGATTGAAAAGAGCGGCGCACAAGTCATACGCCGCTCAAATAGGATTTGTCGTGTCTCCTCATCGGTGTTGTGAGAGAGAACATTCAGGAGGGAACAGAAACACACAGACACAATCCATCGTCGAGGCCCAGGAACATACGGGAAGAGATGGGCAGTGGACGGGGGGGTAGACAAAAAACCGAGAACATATGAAGGTTTGTGGGGAATCCTGGTATTTGTGTGTAGGCAGTTGTGTGTCCCTGGGCCCCTTCAAACAAAAGAGCGTGGAGGAGGGGCAGGGGCCCACCTGCTGGGAGCTCCTTGGCCCGGCGGTGCAGGCGGCTCTCCGCCTCTGCCCGGCCCTGCCCGGCCCTGCTGCGAGACCTCGTCGGACTCCTGCTCGCGCAGCTCCTCTGCTCGTCCACCGGCATTTGTTTATTTCAGCGAGGAGGAGGAGAGCGGGCGAGGAGGAGGAGAGCGAGGAGGAGGAGAGCGAGCGAGGAGGAGGGCGAGGAGCAGGGCGAGGAGGAGGGCGAGGAAAGGACCTCAGGAGCAGGGCGAGGAGGAGGAGAGCGAGCAGCACGACGCCATGGCGCCCCGGGCGCGAGCGGGCTCTCAGAGCCCCGCGCCGGGCGTCCTCCTCTGCTCGTCCACCAGCATAGCTGCAGCACCGTGCATGTGATAGGTTTATTCTCAGCGAGCGAAGAACGGTATAGGGCAAGATTTCCAGCCGCCCTGGGGCAGGTGTCCCCGACGGCGAAAAAGTTTATGTTATACCGTTCTTCGCCCGTTAATTATTGGGGGTGGGCAGACCCCTCCTAATTACCCTGACACGTCGATTAAGGAATTGGCCGTTATCGCTTCGCGAGAGGACGTCGCGGCCGTCATTTTTGCGGGTCCAGGTCCGTCGGGTTCGGTCCCAGGCCGTTTTCACTAAGGGGAGGTCTGTTAAAGGGAGGTGCCGAGTTTAGCAACACCAAGGTGCGTCAAATGCAAGATGCCTTGGCAGCAGACGGCGAGCTGAAAAATTGGTAGAGCATGCCATGCAGAAGTCACCCATCCCCCTGAATCGTGGTACTGTGTGCCGCGCTAGAGTGTGCCTAAATGATGTGCCTCCGTAGCGCAATATGTTCCTTCCCGTGGTAGGAACACATGCACGGTAGAGTTGGAGTCGGAGTTGGTTGTGGGAAGAGAGGATGTGTTGGGTCGGTGATTGGAACTAGCGTTCTAGTTTGCATAGCAACTTCAAGCACTTGCCTTTGGTCTGTTTGGCCAGCACTGCCTTGCCGTTCGCCGCTTCGTTTGCCCGCAATGCTGCGTTGACAGCTCCTCTCGACTTAGGAAGTAAGGCATGTATGTGCGCCTCCCCATCAGCAACATGCTGGACTGGGTCGGGGAGCATCTGGAACCCATGGGGGACCTCCAAGACCCACCGAAGATCCTCAAGGACCCGATGCAGCCAAGAGTCCTTGGCGGATGAGGCTGCCTGAATGAAGCACGTGTGAGACCAGTCCTCGTAGCGTGGGGGTCCCGTGGTGTATGAGTCTGCTCGGGAGCTTGAGCTTGTGTGCCCGCAGCATTGTAGTATGATCAGCCCGCCCAACCGATGCAAGATCCAATGCGTCCGATGCTGCCCGGCTGTCGCTTTCCTTCTTCTCGCTAATCTTTCCGCATGTCGTGAACCTCCAGTGCTGAAGATGCGCGTGCTGTCCAGCCGTGACGGCCGCCTGCATTGAAAAGTGGGCCTGCCCAGGGCAGGGTATCCGTGAAGTGCAGGCATGCGGCCGCTAGGCAGGCGGCGAGCTGCCGCGAGCGCGCGCGCTGTGCTGGCGCAAGAGCGACCCGGACTGCTGCACCGAGTTTTCTCTTACCAGAGCGGCCAATGTTGTGCCCAGGTTTGGCTATTGTCGTAGTGCCCTGATCCAACGACGCGAAGATCGGGACAAACTCGGATCGGGATAACTCGAAATCTCTGAGAATCGGCGGGTTTGGAGGATGCATTGGGCGCCGCGGCCGCTCCAGAGCGTTCCGGAACGCTCTGAGAGCGCTCCAGAACTCTTTGGAGCGATTTATCCCGATCCTAGCCCTGTTTTACCTGACGTCGAAGGCCCCAACGATGCTGGAGGAGATCCTCAACGAGGCGTTCCTTGGTGTCTCAAAGTTGTCTTTGGGCATGCCGGAGGCCCTTGCCGCGGAGCTGGAAGAGGGCCGTTTGACCGGCCGAGAAATTCGGGCGCGAGCTTTGTCGTACGAAGCTGTTGGCCTTTGCTTCGGCAATATCCGGCGTTGCCTCCAGCAGTAGGAGAGCAGTGCCTCGTACGTGACACGTACCGTCGTCGAAACAATATACGATATACGTGCGTTCACACCACCTCGCCTCGTGTCGGGATCAACCTGCATGAGTGGGGAGAGGGAAAGGTGCGCAAATATTGGGATGTGGACTTCGGATAACGTGCTCTAGGTCCCGGAGTGCTCGCTGAGCTTCTCTGACACATGGTCACGTCACATAGTTGAAAATAACGTTCACAAGTTGCTGATGTTCCTTGGTCCTACCTGCGGGCAATACTTATATCCATATCCAGAGCGTCTTGGACTTTTTGGGAAGGGGTGCCGCAATGCCGAGGCGCACTGGATGTGGATCAACATCGAGCCTGTTGGGGCCAGATTTTTATCCATATCCAGTGCGCCTCCAGTTTCTGGGGAAGAGAGCCCAAAACTCCAAGACATACTGGATGTGGATATAGCTATTGCCCGCACAAGCGCCATGAATTGTGGCATCGGTCGGGTGTCAACGCCTGGATGTGCTCTAGTATGCCTGCTTGCTGGAGTCGTCCGGGCTGCACTGCGAGGTGAGACCTGAGATCTTTTGCTGCACCGCCAGGAAGGACGGAGTGGTGAGAACGAGCTGCAAGTCCTGATCATAGATGCCTCGTCGGAGCAGGAGCTCGCAGATGGAGTGGTGGAAGGCAGACATAGCCTCAAGCACGAAGCAGAGTGCCGGAAGCTCGGCGCTTGTGCCAGCTCCTGGTCATTTCTGAGGTCCAGGGCAGCGAGGTCCACGCCTCGCGCTCAAGTGCCTCCGTACTGGCTGTCTCCTGCGAGTCGCGGTAAGGCCTCGACAAGAGGCCCACTCAGCTTTGGCCTGTGTTTCATTCCTCCCTGTGGGGGGGATCACGACAGATCTGCTGTTTTTGCAGGCTGCGGGGTTTGTTCTCTTCTGCCAGATGGGCCAGTAGTTGCTTCGCTTCCATTGCAGCGTTGTCTCGAGCCTGGCACACGTTTGGCCGACAACCGGGTAGTAGAGTTTCGCCATCTGTGAGGCGTGGAACCTACGGATGGCTCCAGGGATCCTGGTGTGCTAGCAGCGGAGGCTTTGGCAATGGTGCACCCTTCTTTTGGAAGGACGCCAGGGGGTGTAGGAAGAGGTCCACGTCCTGAAGGGCGTGAGTCAGGTCGGTGGGATGCGGGAACACCTGCAGATGTTACCAGGTCGCATGTTCCACGGGAATGGCGATGCCCACCCCTTCCTGGGGAAGTTGGCGCAGCCGCCTATCCGCTGCCTCTGGCTGGGTGGAGGCCAAGGTACCGTTTTCAAGCTCAACCATCGAAAGGGCGTTAGTGCCCATTCGTTTCTTGGATCTAATGCCCATGGCGCGCACTTTCTGGAAAGCAATCTCGTAGGCGTGCTGTGACCATGAACTGGCCACTTCTCAAGCTAGCTGCTCATAGTGATTCGAATAGGAAAATGTTGTTCGCGGCTTACCAGACGTGCTGGTCATAAAGGTAGGACATGTTCAGTGGCGTGAGTGCGGAAACATGCTCGCGGCTCTTGCTCAACCAGGCGACAATGTGTCCAGGAAGCAACTGGGTCCTTGCGGAGTACTGGGTCGTACTGCATTTCCCATGGCCGCGAAGGCGGAGGAATGTTGGCAAAGGGAGGGCAGCGCAGAGAAGCCGCCGCCTCCCTGCGGTCTACCCGCGAGATCTTGAGGCAGATGTCATGATCCACACGGTGGCTGGGAGCGTGCACCTCCTTTGATACCACAACGTAGCCCCATCTCATGAGTGGTGTAGTTTCACCTGGGGCCACCCGCGTGCCTGCTGAGCCCATGTTGTCCTCCGTAGAAGGTCGAGGGAGCCCACTTCGCAGTGCTGCCCATGAACCCACGAAAGCACGCACCTGGGTAATGCTCCCTCTCGGCGTGAGCCGATCCCGTGGTGTGGTCCGTGGTAGTCACTATCGCCGCATTGACGTCCGCAAGCGTGACGAGGTGCTCGGAGGGGGCCTTAAGTGATTGCAGGAGGTTCCCCAGAGCAATCCACCATTTCTCGATGACATGGGGCGGGCGGCCCAACATGTGGAGCAATAGAAACACACTCGCGAAGAGACTGGACTGGTGCTCGAATCACGACGATGAGCAAATCTGGTTCTGCATGCAGAAGGTGGCAATGCGCTGTAGTGAGTGACATTCCCTTTGACATTCCCATGCGAGATTGAGCCATAGTGAGCAGCCGCCCCTCTCATGCTTGTCCGCTCCTCTCATGCTTGTCAGCTGCACTGTTGAGACGTAGAAAAAGGGCCAGTGTTGAAGACGCTTGTCCTTTTGAGTCGTGTCTCCTCGGCTCCGACCACAACATAGGGTGTGTGCGAACAGTTCCCTGAAGGCTGCATCATACGTCCTGTGCCAGCGTAAGCTATGACCTGAACAGTCTTGTGCTTACCGCGATACTCAGTTAGGTCCATGGCGGACGCCGGCAACAGCTACCGATCCAAGGGCCGCCGCATATCTCGGGATCTTCCCAGCCTTCGGACCTGGGATGATTGAGGGCGTGCCGATTCTGGACGGGTGCGGTAGGGGAGCGAAATATTTGTAATTAGTAGGTAGGCTGCTGTCTTCCAGTATGGGAGATACTCCTTAGCCACAGCCACGGCAAGGCTTACCAAGGGGGCCCTTGTGTGATGAGTGTACGCCATGCGGGCTTGTAAAAGGGGGGCCGTAGTTGGAACGATCACAGTCGTGCAATCTTGTCGACACAGTCGTTCCAGGGATGTGCGATATACCCATATCTGTACTGAGCGTTGATGTGTGTGGACAGCGCACCCATCACATGAGCCACGCCATCAAGGATATATTCGGTGCTGTGTAGCACCCTGGCAGCATCACCTCCCGTGGCAATCCGGCCGACATCCATGCTGTCGCTCATAACCCAAATGGGGAGGCCGGGCGATTGGATGCCAGGCATTTGCCCGAATGGCAGCCTCAAGCTCTGCCCTGCGAGGGTCGTGTGGGCACGCGCGGTCACGACCATGCAACGGGCCTGGCACGAGGCCCACCGGTGCACTACCGAGCGTAATTGAGACAGCAATGCTGCAGACAGCCCATTCTCGCTGACGGTGCTCATCCTCATACGTGTACCCCGCCCCGCAGTGGCGTCGGTTTACAATCTGTATCCAGCTGCCTACGGCAAGTCCCGCCGCTGGGTTATAAGCATACTGGATGTTCGTTGAGACCTCGTGGGAGGCCTCTTCGAGGGCCGAGGGTCTGGCATAGAGGCAGCTTCGAGGCCTCCTGGGGGGTCCTTTGGGGGGCCTCCTGGGCCTCTTTTGGGCCTCTGCGAGGGGCCTCTCGGGCGGTCCTTGGGGCCTCCTGGGGCCTCTCGGGGCGGATGGCTCGGATGTTCGGTTCGTCTCCCCTCTCTTGGGCACCTTTTTGGGTCATCTTGGGGCCCTCCTGGGTCGTCTTGGGCGCCTCTTGGGCCGTCTTGGGGCGCTCTTGGAAGCCTCTTGGGCCGTTTTGGGGTGGTCTTGGGGTCTTCTTGGGCCGCCCTGGAGCGTCGGAAAGCCGAACAGGCGAGCCCCTTGGGGTCTCTTTGGAGGCCTCTTGGGGTGCCTTGGAGGCCTCTTGGGCCATCTTGAGACCATCCTGGGCGTCTTCGAGCGATCGTTCGGCGACTCGGGGCCCTCTCGGACCGTCTTTTGGGCCTCCTGGGCCGTCATATGAGCCTTGGAGAGCCCTAGGGAGGCGCCATGGTCGCCAAGGGATCCCCCGGGAGTAGGGGTAATGCAGTCCCCTGGGTGTGACCCGGAGGATGAGGGGTGGGGCTTGGAAAACTACAGACACCGTGCCAGGCAGCCCTTGGCATTCTTCCACGCCTCAACGTGCCGCAGGCACGTTGGCGAATCGATCGTAGTCGGTGGAGTGAGGATGAGGAGGGAGGACGCGGGAGGACAGGACAGGAGGGGACGGAAACAGGATGACGCAGCTCTTCGGTGAAGGAGGAGGAGGAGGAAGAGAAGGAGTTGGAGGGTGAGGCGGACGAGGAGGAGTCGGAGTCGGAGTCGGAAGCCTTGGCAGCTGTCTGGGGTTCGACTGCAGACGAACCTAGTTGCTGCTGGCACGTTAGATCGGCGGATCGACGGGTCGCCTACGGGACCCTGGCTTTTTAGCCTCTCGGCCCACTGCAGCGCCGGGCCTTCCCGAAAACAAAATTCTTATGGAAACGGCAGGGACTTAGGGCCGTCCGGCCAATCGCCCCTGGCTCGGGACGTGTCCCAGTGTAGCAGTAATCCCGCCACCGCCTCGCCCGCCCCCAACCCACACTCGCCCCCCCCAAGTTCCTCTATCTAAAGCTGCTGCGCGCTCCGTCGTTGTGCACGCGTCTGGTCCCGAGGTCCAGGTTCCCGTGATGCGTCGGACCAAAAGGCCCACGAGAGAACAAGCCGAAACAGGCGGACGCCTCGGGAACCAGGAAGAGAAGAAAAAAAGGGGCACCCTTTGGCGCCTAAATCCCCGAGACAGGTGCTTAACGACTTCGCGTAAAAGAAAGCAAGAGGAACCATCACGGGTGGTGGTGCGTCGCAGCGGCCCATCGCCTTGCGACTGCTATCCTTGGCTAGCTCTCTACTTTCTGTCATCTCTATCTCTCCATCGCCATCTGACGGTCTCACAACGCTGCCTGTACTTTCCTCACGAGACCTGACAACGGCGGTGCTCAGAATATCTGCACTGCCTCTGCCGCTCGGGGTTTGTCCTCGACTGCTTTCTTGAGGTCCCCATTCTGCTTGGTGCGGCTGATCTTGACGGGCGGCTCCTGGCTTCCTTCGCGAGAGGCGTTGATCTGGTCCTCCCATGAGGGTGTCCGAGGGCTGTAAGCGATCATCATCAGGTCGCAGTTGGCATGTGGCGTGAGCTTGCTGTTGTGGGTCTTGGCGCTGTGCCCATCTAGTTTCATGTAGATCGGCATGTGGTCGGTCAGGTGCGCGGGATCGTGTAACTGGAGACGTCGCGCCAGGTCAGCCGCGGGGTAAGGTTGGCGAACCCTGCATATGGCTTTCGCAGGCGAAGCATCATGGTCTAAAGTGTTGGTGTAGGCGCTTCTGTAGTAGGCGTTCCCTGTCCCCATGAAGGTGTCTCCGATCGCCAAGTGGTTGTCATCCTTTAGGTCGCTCCTCTGCGAGCTGGTGGTGTTCTCTAGGGCGGGCTCCTCTGTGTCGCTAGACTCGGTGGCCTCGATGTATTTCTTCCCTGTTGTGTGTCGGCGTATTCCAACAGCGCAGTTGTAGTCACCAGAAATGATGGGGAGGCTGTTGTGACCCCACTTGTCTAGCTCGCTCTGGTTGACGGCCGTGCCCCTCGGTTGTATGAAGATGGGGAACGACGCCACGTCTATTGTGCTCATACTGACTGTAATCATGCCATTCCGTCCTGTAATGCCGCTCGTCGTCGGAGTCGTAGCCGCTCTCGGGGCGCTCCCATTGAGTCCCTTATTCAGTAGTACTGCCATTCCGCATGGATTGGGGACGCCAGCCACCTTCCTCCACCTGTGCTGGATACATTGTTGGTTTGGCAGCTGGTACTTCGTGTAATCCGTGTCTCGCGCTGCCCTGCCCGTCCCAGTGGCTCCGTCGACGTCGCCGTTGGCCATCTGCATCGAAATCTCCTCGAGGATGATGAAGTCTGCCCGCTGCACATTGCGGTACACTATCCTCTTGTTGCTTTCCTCGGCGGAGAGGCGGGTGTGGCACAGCGAGCAATGTAAGAGGAAGCATGGAAGAAACATCAACGCGGCGGGGGTACGGTAGCGGACTGCTGTGTGAGTATTCACGGCGCCGCCCTGAGCGGCCCCGTTCCCGCCGATGCGCCCTATGATCCACACGTCAAAGATCTGTGTTGACTGTGGGTGGGGATGGGCCGCTCGCGGGTGTCTGGGCCGTGGCGGCGGCTGGACGAGGAGGAGGAGGAAGAGGAGGAGAATGAGGAGGAGGAGCTGGATCTGAAGCTGGGGCTGTTGGCTTCGCTTTCCCGTGCTTCCCTCGAAAGCAGCTCCTCTTGGCGGTGGTCCATGCAATGGAAACCGGGACGGCGCACGTTGCCCGCCCGAGCTTCGCGGAGCTCAGATTGTGCAACGAGGGAGACAGGCAGCCGCCCAGCTGGAAGCCGCGTTTGTTCCTCGTTGGATGTGCGAATGTGGCGGCGCCAAGGCGAGAGCCGCATGGTTGTCACCGTTGGAGTCTTTTACGGGGCATGTTCTGCGGCACCAAACCGAGAGCCATTGTTTGAAATTATGCCCTTGCACATCTCTGTTGGAAGCCTTGCGGCGTGTCACACTTTAAACACGGCCCTCTCTCCATCCAGGTAAGAATTGGCGAATGCAAGATGCAGGGCCATACGCGGTGAAGGAAGCTCCAGCAGCATTCCCGGCCCGCCATACCAACCGGTCTGGAGAAGCGACGAGGAGGAGCTGTTTACATGAAAGAGTGCATGGAGCAGGGCCAGGGAGGAGGGAAAGCGGGGGGGGAGGGAGGGGCGATGCGTCGGTCGCCTGACGAGCTTGCCACTGGCGTTGAGGCGATACCGAAGAGACGGGAGAACGATGAGGACCATCTGGGTGGTCAACCTTCTCCCGTCGTTGGACCCGTATGGGTGCGCGAGATGCGGAGAGGGCTTTGCAAGCGAGTGCCGCTTTCGTGGCGCCCAGTGCGTCCCCTGAGCTTGCCCCCTTAACCATTACATGATGGCGTCGGCACGGGAGGAGCTGAATGGAGCGGAGAAAGTGAACGAAACAACAAAGGAGGATGAGGATCGAGAAACCGCTGAAGGGGTGGAAGCAGGAGGAGGAGAAGGAGGAGGAGGAGGAGGAGGAGGGGGATGGCGATGTGGAGCAAGAAGAGGATGTGGAGGACGAGTGGGAGCAAGAGGGAGGAACAAGGGGGGCAGGGGAAGAGCGGAGGACAGAGATGGGGATGTGGATAGGGGGGGGGGCGGACTCGGGCAGCGTCGGAGAGAGGAGGAATGGGGAGGAGATGGCGGAGGAGGAGCAGGAGAAGGAGGTGGAGGGTTGATGTGGGATAGGAGATGGCGGAGGATGGAGCAGGAGAAGGAGCAGGAGGAGGAGGAGGAGGAGGAGGAGAAGGAGAGCAGGAGACGGCGGAGGAGCAGGAGAAGGAGGTGGAGGAGCAGGAGAAGGAGATGGCGTGGGAGGAGCAGGAGAAGGAGGTGGAGGAGAAGGAGAAGGAGGAGGAGCAGGAGAAGGAGGTGGAGGGTCGATGAGACAGGATAGCAGGGCTCGTTTCGATTCCTCCGATTCGATTCGATCCGATTTCGATGGTTTCCGATTCCGATTCGATTCGATCTGGGATTCCGATTTGGGTTCCGATTTCTTCTTGGAGGCACACCAGCCTGCCGATGTCCGCCGATCCGACTTTTCCCGACTCGGCTGCCGATTTCCGACGATCCGATTCATGTCGATCGCCGATCCGACTCTGGGCTCTCCTGGCAGGAGAAGGAGGTGGAGGGTTGATGAGACAGGATGGGGGTGGAGAGGGGAGCAGGGTGTGGTGTCGGCGGAGGCGAGGATACTGTGGGACAGTGGGAAGGGCGGGCGGGGGATCGGAGGATGAGGACGAGGAGAAAGGAAGGGATGATGGGGAGGGGGTCGCATGAGATGGATGCGGCGAAGGGGGTTTAAAGAGGAGGTGGTTGAGCAGGCGGAAATTGCCCTGGAGGAGGATTGGGATGGACATTCCAAGAGCACGGACGGGCACTATGTAGGATTGGGCATCCGATGGGGTCGTGGGGTAAGTCTTGTTCATGTGATCCCGTCCAGGTGATAATTAAGAGCGACTTCTCGTCGTTCATCCGCGCAGACGGCGACTGTTTGAGAAGGCGCCCGCCTGTGGCCTTTGCCTCGGTGGTGCAGACGAGCAGTGCCTGGTTAGACCTTCCTGCCGACCTTGCGCGCATTGGCATCATGGGCATCCGTGCATTCTTCGTGCGCAGTGGGATTCGGTTGAGTAAGCAGAATGGCATTCCGTCTGTATGTGTCCCCTCTCTCACAACATGTTGATTGTTAGGGAAGCCGTTCAACCACAAAACATGATAAATGGGGCCCATTGCATGTGCGGATTGTCATCGGTCGTCTTTCGTCGAGACTGTATCGTGCCGTCTCTCTCAGGTGTCCGACTCTTCTTGGTGTCCCCCTCCCCGAGGCATCATTCTTCCAGTGACTTTCCACATCCTCCACATCCACACCGTCATCATCATCCCCTCCCCCGTTATTCTGCCCACATTCTCCCATTACGTCACGGGGATCTAGGCATTTTCCGGTCGAGGGATGGCGATGTTGCAGTCATTGATTGGTGTTCAGGTAATTTTTATGTGTCGGGTCTACCAGATTACAGGAGTTAATTATCGATCTATAATCCATAGGGTTTGGACCTAAGAGTAGAAGTCCAGGCATTCGGCATCATTGACGCACGCCATCTTTCTCTCTCTCTTGTTTCTTGTCCCCCACCCTTCTTCGCCACAGCCCCCATTCCTGCCTGTGTCTCTTCTTCTTCTATCCACCCGCCCTCCTCTCCACACCCTCCCATCCCTCTTCCCCGGGCTTCCCTCGTCCCATCGAATGTGGGCGCCGCGTAATGGGGGGGTCATAAATGGGGGGGCGGCGAGTGTGGTCCGAAAAGGTACCCAAATGGTACCTAAACGAGCCCCCTGGGGCTCTGGAGGGGCCCGAAAGGGGTACGAAAGGGGACCTTCTCTGACCCCCCCATTTGTGACCCCCCCATGAAGCCACGCCCAACGAATCCTCCTCAGCCTGCTTGCCCCCTTTGCCTCGTCGCTGCAGCCCAGCAGGATGGACGCCTACTCGCTGGCCCTGGCGGAGAGGAAGAGGACCAGCAGGAGGCTCGCCGGCTCGCTGGTCCTGGAGAGGCATCTGTCCCTGTGCCCTGCGGGCGTGCCAAGAAGGTCTCCTCCCTCCTCCCTCCTCCTCCTCCTCCTCCTCCTCCTCCTCCTCCTCCTCCTCCTCCTCCTGCCGTGGGGCATCAGGAGGCGTATGTCAGAGGAGGGGAGGAGTGGGCACAGGAAGGGGAGGAGTAGAGGATGGGCGCAAGTAGGGGTACTCCAGATTTCGTAATAAAGGGAGGGGGGTCTCATTTCGGGGGGGGTCTCTTCCAGGCTATCTTGGAGGGCTTGGGGGGGTCTGGGGACGATGTTTTGGAGGGTTCTCCCACGGGGGAGGTCTGAAATGGCTTGTCTTGGAGGGTCCAGACCCCCTCCCTTTTATTACGAAATCTGGAGTACGTGGCATGAACCAGGCTTGGATTCAATCGCACCGGACCTGGGTTGGATTCCCGTCGTGCACATGATGATGACGGCTCGTCCGCCTGTTTCCGGGGCAACTGGCCGGCCAACGCGTCTCTTGGGGTCGGCGCGACCATTTGGATCAAGGGCTCCAGGCAGCTCGGAGCTTCGGCATGCAATTTGCGCGGCTCCTTAGCGCGACGATGGACCTATATTCAGAAGGGAAACAAACACACATACACAAGTCATCGTTGATTCCCCAGAAAATATGCGAAAGTATGGGAAGTGGGGGGAAGACAAATACCCATAAGATATGAGAAACTATGGGGAGTATTTTTCAATGTGTGTATTTATTTGTGTGTCCCAGGGCCCCTTCATACACATCGCCATCGGCGCCGGCCAGGCCCAGCCAGGGCTCCAAGAGAGCGGTGTACTTATACGCCCCCCCTGGAGTGCCCAGGCAGGTGTGTACGCCTCTGCTGTGGGCCTGCGATATGGGCTTCTGGCCAGCGGACGTTTTTTTGTGCTATAGATCTCGTCGCCCTAATCCCAGCAGGTTCCCAAGCAGCTGCACTTCGGCATGCGATTTGCGGCTCCTTAGCGCGACGGTGGATCTATACATCTCCACCGTCGCCGGCCCCCCATCCAGCGCCCCTACAGCGGTGTGTACGCCCACCTGGGAGTGCCCAAGAGCAGGTATGGACGCCTCTCCTGTGGGCCTGCGATGTGGGCCTGGCCAGCGGAGGTTTTTTTGTTACAGATCTCGTCGCCCTAACCTCGGGGGCGGCGAAGAGGGGGGTGATGACTAGGGGGGGTGGACTTAGTGGGCCCTGGAAACGACAGGGCTGTTTTTTCACCGGTTCCGTTTTGCTGTTTTTTTGCAGGTTCCGACTCCGTTGTTTTACTGGTTCCGTCGCCGTTCTTTTACGGGTTCCCGCTCCCGTTCCAATCCTGGAGCCGTTTTTGTTGCCGTTTCTTGTCGCAGTTTTTGTTGCCGTTTCCATTTCCAAGGGACACTTTTTCGGAAACGGTGAAAAATCTGCCCTGCCGTTTCCGGGGCCCACTGAGGGGGTGGATCTCATGGCGGGGGCCATGGTATTTCCCCAGGTTTCCTGGCGCCTCTGCTTTTTCCAGTGCGTCCCTGGCCCCCCCGCTGGGCCGCGCACGTGCCGCCGGTCACGATTTGCACCCCCCCCTCTTGGACACCCCCCTCCTGGCCGCTCCCGATAAGCCCAGCAGGGTCTCAAGCAGCTGCACGTCGGCTGGACTGGGGATTCAGGGAGGGCGAGGCGGGCCAAGCAGGCCCGCCCTGCCTGGCCCGCTGATGAGCCCGCAGTCGCAAAGGTAGTGGTGATCGAGGGCACATCCGCCATCAGACTCGGAGTGTAAGGCAGCCTGGCATCGCTCGGACGTGTGTATTTCTTTCTCGGGGAGAACCATTGAGGACCATCCTTGATCATTTGGCGAAAAGGCCACGCACAAAACCGAAACAAAAACACAGGGAATGGACGTCCGAGCGATGGCGAGGCAGGGGTGGGCCTGAGCTGTGTGTTTGGCGATGTCGTGGGCCGTTGTCGTTTCGATGCCGTTCTGCAGCCGAGGCGGCTTCAAGGCAAACCGAGGAGAAACGAGAACAAAACGAAGACGAAAGATACTGCTTAGATCCAGCCCTGGTGTCAGGGTGCCGCAATGTATGGATCAGGGCTGGACCTAAACGGTGTTTTGGCGATTTCGTGGGCCGTTTCCGTTTCGATTTCGTTCTGCGGTAGGGGCGGCTTGAAGACAAGACGAGGGAAGACGAAAACAAAACGAACACGAAAAACACTGCTTAGATCCAGCCCTGGTGTCAGGGTGCCCCATGTAGGGGGCCACATGCGAACCCTCCCCCTCAGAAATCGTGGGGGGTAGGGGTAGGGTTCGCAGGTTCAGCCCTGGTATGGAGTGAATTCGGCGCTGCCTCCCCTCATGCAAAAAAAACTGGCGGCCTCGGGGAGGCCGCTCGGAGGCCGGGTGCGGCGGTTCCTCGCGCAGCGTCGCCCGAAGGAGCTCCGAAGACGCTAACGTTATGTCGGGCGTGTCCCCCTTACAGGGGGATTTTCTTTGAAAAATAGAAAATGCTCCAGAAATGCCCCCAAAAAGGCAAAACAATATTTGAAACATAGTTCCCAGAGTATGTTTCAATCATGTTTTGATTATTTGTGGGGTAATTGTCGTTTTTCGTCGAACATCCCCCTGCAGGGGGACATGCCCGACTTAACGCTAAAGAGCTAGAGCCGCCCACGTGGACGTTCGATAGCGCGGGACCTGTTAGTCAGGGGAGGAAAGGTACCCGTACCGCTACCCTTCTTTCGTTTTTCCCTTTTTGGAGTTCCTGGGAGGCCCTCGTCGCAGCCGCTGGATTCGCCTCGAAATCCTGGTCAGAGAGCACCCCAGGGGAGGTCCAGGGAGTAGCGGTATCAGTACCCTGTGACATCCCCAGGTAAGTTTGTCCCGAACATTGGTTAAGCACAAATCTGCATACACAGTCTCCAGCGCCGCCTTTAGCGCCCTCCGCGCGCCAGGGAAGGGGCTTCAACGCCAATGCCAGAAATACGTGCAGATCTCCGAAATATATTATGATATTGTTGATTCTTCTTCTTCTTCTTCTAAAATTGATCCCAATCCACAAGTGGTGTGGTCGAAGGGGCCCCCATGATCGTAAAGTGTCTCCCTCTGGTGAGCATGCAGCCGTACTCTCAGAACCGTCGTTCCCGTCAGCTGAGTGCAGGCTGATTTGCAGGCCAAGCCATGCGGCCCACCCAAGGGGACCTTCGCCGCGGCCTCCTCGCCCAGGGATGCATCATGACGAGGGGGGAAGAGGATGAGCGGGACGGAGGGCGGAAAGGGCGGATTTTATGGGAGAAGGGGAAGGGGGGATGACGGCAGTACAGGGGAACATGCAGCGGCCTGCGGCAAACTCCGCCACGGTTCCAGCGCAGCAACGCAGCAGAAATGAGGTTATTGCACGCCCCTTTCAAGCGCAGCATGGCGCTGACTTGGAGCGCACCTCCTTGTCCGCATCCTCGTTCTCCTCTTCTCTCATGTTCTCTTCTTCGCCTTCTCCCCACCCCTCCTCCGAGCCGTTTTTGGAGGCCTTGAGTATTTTTTGGGTGGGGGTTCTGGGGACTCTTGGAAGCCGATTGTGGAGTCTCTTGGGAGCCTCTTAGGGACTTCGGGGCCGGCTTGGAGGCCTCAGGGGGGGTCATTCTAGTGACCTCTTGGGGGCCGTCTTGAGGCGATCTTGGATTGTCTTGGTGTCTTGGTATCTTCCCGTGATGTCTTTGTGCTTTCTTGGGGTGGGGCCCTCTTGTGCCGTCTTGGAACCTTCTAGGGGACCTTCCGGTCGTCTTGGATTTTCGGAAGCCCGAAGCAGCGAGCGTTTGCAACAACCTAATGGGAATGCTTGGGTTATGCATATGGAGGGCCTCTTGGACGTCCTCTCGGAGCCTCTAGGGCCGTCTTGGGGGCCTTTTGGGCGAACCTGGGTCCTCCTTGGAGCGTCTGGAGGCCTTCTTGGGGTTTCTCAGTTTTTTCGCCACAGCGATGCCCACGTTGTGTGGAGCTGCTCCTGCACGGCCTATGGTCTAGCGTTCGGGACCCGTGCGGTGTTTGCTGCACCCGTGTTGATGGTGTGCGCTGGAGGTCTGCAGTGGTTCCTCTGGAGTCTGCAAGCCCCTCCTGGCAGCCTCCAGAGGTCGGGTCTTGTGAGGCACCCGCTGGCAAGGCCTCGGATTGCGCACCGACAGCCCCCCTGACGCAGTCCCAGCTGGCCTCAGCAGGCCCCCCGAGTGAGGAGGACCAGGCGAAAAATGGCCCCCCCCAAGTGTAATTCGAACAGAGACAACGCCGAAATCCAGCTGACCCCACCCGTGCTCTCGCACACCTTTGCGCGTGGCTCTTTTTTTTTCTCCTTGCAGCTGGCCTTTGGAACGCGCGGTTGGCGTGGCTATGGCGCGGGGGTTCTTCGGGGGGCCCGAGTGGCCCAGGGGCGGCCTGGGCACCCTGCCCTAGATTTCGTAATAAAAGGGAGGGCGTCTGGACCCTCCAAGACAAGCCAATTCAGACCCCCCCTCGTGGGAGAACCCTCCAAAACATCGTCCCCAGACCCCCCCAGGCCCTCCAAGATAGCCTGGAAGAGGCCCCCCCCGAAATGAGACCCCCCTCCCTTTATTACGAAATCTGGAGTACCCTGGGGCGCGGCGTGCCCCAGGGGCGCCCTGGACCGCGCGGGGGTCCCGTGGGGGCCAGCCGAGGCCACTGCCGGGGGCTCTCTGTGCGCAGGCGCCGGAGCCCCAGCAGGCCCGAGGCGCCTCCAATCAGAGCAGCCCCCCAGTGGGGGGACCCTTCGCCGGGCCATCCCTCCGTGGGCCACGGAGGGATGGCCCGGCGAAGGGTCCAACCCTCTGCAGATGTGATCGGGGGCGGCGAAGAGGGGGGTGGTGCCTGGGGGGGGAATTTCAAGGCGGTGGCGGTGGCCATGGTATTTCCCCAGGTTTCATGGCGCCTCTTCTGATTTCATTGCGTCCCTGGCCCCCCCGCTGGGCCGCGCACATTCCGCTGGTCATGATTTGCACCCCCCCCCTCTTGGACACCCCCCTCTGGGCCGCTCCCGACCTTTGCAGATGTGAGCAGCGCTGTTGTGAGCATCTTCGATGGAGCTCCCTCCTGGGGCCACGAAGCGTGTGAGGTGTGCGCTGGAAGGGGTACGGGGGGGAGACGCACGCGACAACCGCCACGGGGGCCTTCGGTGGTGCTCCTTCTAGGGCCACGGAGCGTGTGCGGGGGGTACCGACATGGGTGCTCGGGACGCGTGCGATAATCGCCACTGGGCCTTCCGTGGGGCTCCTTCTGGGGTCAGGAAGCGTGGGAGGGGTGTACCGACATGGGTGCGGGGGGCGCATATGCGAGAACCGCCACTGGGGCCTTCGGTGGGGCTCCCCATGGGGCCACGAAACGTGAGATGGGTGTATCGACGTGTCTGCAGGAGACGCGTGCGAGAGCCGCCACTGGGTCCTTGGGTGGAGTTCCCCCTCGGGCCACGAAGTGTGTCAGGGATGTGCCGGATGGGCGCGGGGGGCGCACGCGATAACCGTTGGTGGGGCCTTCTGTGGAGCTTCCCATTGGGGCACGAAGCGTGTGAGAGGTGTGCCGAGGTGGGTGCAGGGGAGCAACAAGTGACATAAACATAAAAACTCGGAGGTCCACGCGGATTTCTCGGATCGGCGCTGGACCCCCCTCCCTGGCGCGCGGAGCGCGCCGGGGGCGGCGCCGGAGGCGCCGCCGGGGGGCCCCAGCGCCGATCCGAGAAATCCGCGCGGACCTCCGAGTTTTTATGTTTATGCCACTTTTTGTTCCCCTAGTGCAGGGGACGCGTGCGAGAACCGCCTCTGAGGCTTTCGGTGGAGCTCCGTACCTGTTGGCATTAGGCCCATCCCTTCACCGAGCCTGGGCTGTGGGTGTGAAGCACACTGGATGTTCTTTGGGGGCTCGTTGGAGGCCTCTCGGGGGTCTCTTGGAGGCTGCTATCATGCCGTTCTGGGGCCTCTTTGGACCTCTTGTGGGCCTCTTCACTACCTCGTGGTGCTTCTTGAGGGCCTCTTGGCCTTTGGGGCCTCTTGGGCGCCTCTGGGGGCATCCTGGGGGCCTCTTGGTAGGGAAGGCTCTGATTTCGGTTCGTGTTCCCTCTGTTGGGCCCTTTTTGGGACCGTCTTTGGCGCCACTCGGGGCCCTCTTGGGCTGTTTTGGGACCCTGTTGTAGGCATCTTGCGCCGTCTTGTGGCGATCTTACGTCGGAGCTTCCAGGGCGTCTCCGCGCGTCGGGAAGCCGAAGAGGCAGACCACCCCAAACCTTCAACACTTAAGGCACATCAGTGAGTTGTGCCTCCTGGGAGGCCTTTGGGAGGCCCCTCGGGGCGTCGTGAATGCCTCTTGGGCCGTCTGGGCGCCACCTTGAGCGTCCTGGCGCGAGATGTCGGAGCCCCCCTTGGCTGCACGGTTTCCCCCGGGGCCGTAGGCGACCCGAGGAGGGGGAGCAGGAGGACGAGGAGGTGGAGGAGGGGGAAGAAGAGGAGGAGATGGAGGAGGAGGAGGAGGAGGAGGAGGAGAAGGAGGGAGGAGGAGGAAGAGGAGCAGGAGGAGGAGGCGGAGGAGGAGGAGGAGGAGGAGGACGGGTCGCCTAAGCCCTTCGGGGAAACCCTCCACCCTTGGCCCGTCGTGAGGCCCTCCCGGGCCCGAGCAGGTGGCGCGGGGAGGCGCGGGGGAGCCCAGAGGGCACGCGCCACGCCATCAGAGAGGCGTCGGAAGTTGGGGGTCGGGCCTCCCCAAAAGAGATTCCTCAGGACTGAGGATTTTGCTCGGACGTGTGCGTTTTTTTTCCTCGGCGAGGGCCCTCGAGGAGCATCCTCCTCATTTCTCTCCTCCTCCTCCTCCTCCTCCTCCTCCTCCTCCTCCTCCTCCTCCTCCTCCTCCTCCTCTTGCTCGCGGGCGGAGACACATCTCCGAACCCGCTGCCTCGCGGGCGGGGCCCCTGGACTTGGCATCGCTCGGACGTGTGCGTTTTTTCCTCGGCGAGGGCCATCGAGGAGCCTCCTTGATCCTTTGGCGAAAAAGCCACGCACGAGAGCGACAAGAAGCACAGGGAAATGGACGTCCGAGCGATAGCCAGAGGAAGCTTTAACAGGAGGTCAAAAAAACACAAAGGCACAATGAATCGTCGGTCCCCAAGCAGATATGGGAAAATATGGGAATTGGGCGGGAAGGCAAAAGCCCAGAAACTATAGGAAGCTATGGGGAATAGTTTGATGCTTGTGTATTTATTTGTGTGTCCCAGGGCCACTTCACTGTAGGGGATTAGGCAAAGGAACGGAGGACTGTAGGGGGTTCCTTTCGGGGATGTCTTCAGGGCAGGGGAGTCTTTCGGGGATTCCTTCAGAGGAAGGAGGCTCCAGGGATTAGGCAAAGGACTTGAGGACACGCCCGCTCTGTGACCAGAGGCACGGGTGGGACCACGAAGCGTCGTTGAGGCGTGTGCAAGAATGGGCGCCAGGGGCGCATGCGAGAGCCGCCACCGTAGGCTTGGCTTCGGCAGAGCTCCTGGTGGGCCACGAAACGCGTGAGAGGTGTGCGTGAATGGTCGCGGAGGACGCAGGCGATTAACTGCCACTTGGGCCGTCGGTGGAGATCTCTTTTGGACCACGAAGCGTATGATGGGGGTTGCCGTAACTGGTGCGGGGGGCGCGTGCGAGAACCGCAAGTGGGTCGTTCGATAGAGCTCCCTCCTGGGGCCACGGAGCGTGTGAAAGGTGCGCCGACATTGGTGCGGGGGACACGTGTGGTAGCCGCTGGTGGGGCCCTCGGTGGCGCTCCCTGCCGAGCCACGAAGCGTGCGAGATGTGCGGGGGAAGCATGCGATAGCCGCCATCGGGCCTTCCGTGGGGCTCCCTCTGGGGCCACGAAGCGTGGGAGGGGTGTGCTGTAACGCGTGCGGGGGGCGCATGCGAGAACCGCCACTGGGGTCTTCGGTGGGGCTTCCGAAGGGGCCACGAGCAGTGCGAGAGGCGGGTCCACGAAGCGTGGACGCTTGCGAGAACCGCCATTGAGGCCTTCAGCGGGGCTTCCTGCGTGGTCACGGAACGTGTGAGGGGTGTGCCGCACTGAGTGTGGGGGACGCTTGCGATAATCGCCATAAAAATGCATTTGGTGGAGCTCCCTACTGGACCACGAAGCCTGTCAGGGGTGTGCCGTAACAGAGGCATGCGGAGGGCAGAGGCAAGACTGGGAGGAGGGAAGAGTGGAGGAGGAGAGGAGCCAAGGATGGGAGGAGGGAGGAGGGGCAAGGATGAGAGGAGGAGGAGGAGGAGGTGGGAGGAGGAGCAAGAGGAGGAGGATGAGGAGGAGGAGGAAGAGGAGGAGGAGGAGGAGGAGGAGGAGGAAGCGAAGGATCGAGGAGGAGGAGGAGGGGAGAGGAGGGAGGAGGGGGAGAGAAGATGAGGGGAGGAGGGGGAGAGGGAGGAGGGAAACACACTGGGGGAGGCAAGTAGGAGGAGGAGGAGGATGATGCAGGAGGAGGAGGAGGAGGAGGAGGAGGAGGAGGAGAGGAGGAGGACGCGGGGCACTGTCTCGTCAAAACGAGGACCCAGCATCACAGGATGGTTGGGACAAGAACGCCCGACACGACGAGGAGGCGCTTGCGGCCCCCCGGTCCCGCTCAAGCCTCCCCTGCCCACCGAGTTACTACGAGCCGCTGGACGGGGGCGACGTGCTCAACTCCCGCGCGCTCCGCGAGGTGAAGAACTTCGAGGCCCGCCCGGGCCGGCAGGGGCGGCGCGCCCCCAAAAATTTTCGCCCCGCTTGGCGGGCCTCTCGTTGACGACGGCGAATATTCAGAATAGTAACAATTAAACAGAAGAAGACACACAATAAGAATATGAATAATACTAATAATAATAATAATGAAAATAATGATAATGATAATGATGATGATAATAAGAATCACAATAAGCAGCGGCACCACAAGAAAAGGAGCATTTCTCGGAAGAAGAACTATCAGAAGCAGAAGAAGTTGAAGCAGCGGCATAAAACATGCTGGCGGAGGTCCGCGCGACTGGTTGGGATCGTCGCGGGGGCGCCCCTGGCCGCGCCTCCAGGGCTCCCCCCCCCTTGGCGGCGCGGGGGGGCCCGGTGCCGACCCGGCAAGAGATCCGCGCGGAGTTGCGAAAGCTAATCGAAGAAGAGGAAAACGCCATCCCATCCCATCCCTCCTCCTCCTCCTCCTCCTCCTCCTCCTCCTCTAATCCTCCTCCCTCCTCCTCCTCCTCCTCCTCCTCCTCCTCCTCCTCCCCTCCTCTAATCATCCTCCTCCTCTAATCCTCCTCCTCCTCCTCCTCCTCCTCCTCCTCCTCCTCCTCCTCCTCCTCCTCCTCCTCCCATGTCGTGTAACCGACCCCCATCCCCATCCCCATCCCCTTGGAGACTCCCACCAAGTAGCCCCCCCCCAGTTGGGGATACACCCCTGGAAACCCGGAGGGACCAGCCCATATCACCATCTAGGGCCGCAAATCGGCCAGGGAGGCCCAGGCCACGCCGCTGGGGATAGGGATCGGATGGGGACCAGATTGGCGCTCCGCGCGGATTTCTTGGATCTGCGCTGGGCCCCCCACTCCCCCCGGCGGCGCCCAGCGCAGATGTGTATGGTGTGCTGTTCTTCTGTTGTTCCTATTCGAGTTCGGGGTTGCAAGGGCAGCACGTCCTCAAATGTCGCTCCGTCTGGCGGGCACCTCGGAGTCGGAGGTAAAGAGCCAGAGGCCTCGTTCTCCTCCTCCCCCGCCTCCTCGTCCTCGTTGGCGTCCTCCTTGTCCTCTGGGGTGCTTGGCTGGATGGATACCCCAGGAGTGCCCCAATGTGTGACGATCGGGGTTGAGAGGCGAGGCTTGAGGTCGAGAGGTGGGCGATGCTTCAGGTCGATGGGCGATGCTTGAGGTCGAGGGGCGTTTCCTTCCCGTTCTGCCCTGCCCACCCTCAGGTTAGACTCAAGTCGGGCCTGTCCCTCTACAGGGGGAATACCAAAAAATTGTCAAACAAATAGTCTGGGGACTATTTGTGTTGACTATGTTTGAGTATGTTTTGTATGTTTTGGGTATTTCTAATTGTTCGTCGAAAGTCGGCCTGTAGGGAGACAGGCCCGACTTAAGGTTAGATGCTCGTTTTGGGTGCCTTCCTGGGGCCCACAAGTTCGGCTCAAGTTCGATTCAAGTTCGACTCAGGTTCGCATCATTGTTGGCTTAAATCGACGGACGTTCCACGCAGATTCGACCCAAGAGTGGAGCGAGTATCTCCAGGAAGGTTTCCAGAATGAGCATCCAGCTCAGGTCACCAGGTCCATCAGTTTGATTTCGGACAACACGTTTTCAAGGCGCGACACCAGCAGCAGCAGGAGCTGCAAGGCAGACAAAGGAGCGACAGGATGATCATGAGGGGGAACATGGAAACGAGAAGAGAGTCGAACGACAAGGAGGATTAGCAGGAGAAGGTATGAGCAGGGACGATTGAGGAAAGAGGAGGCAGGCGGACTAACAAGCAGAGAGCGGTAGAGGAAAGTTGAGGGCCACGTTTCGAAGCTGATTTTTGGAAACATGGGGCACCGTCTACAGTCCTGCTGGAACCTCCTGCAACATCCCAAACACCGCGCCGCCCCCCGTCACAAGACGCTACGATAGCCCTCGGGCAACACGCCGAAGTACTCCCCACGAGGGAACTCCCCGCCGAGAACTCCCAGCCAACCCCAGCACTCCCTCCCACGACACGCCGACGACAGGCGTCCTTGGGACCGCCATGAGCCATCTCGGGCCCTCGCGGCGGTCTTCTTTTGGACCACCTCTGGCTCTCCGTCTGGCATGGCCTGGCCTCACGCCGTTGAGTCCCGCTCCAGCGGGCCCATTCCCGGGCTCATCTTGGGCCCCGTCGGTGGCTCCGCCATCGGGCTCACTGGCTCAGCGGCTCAGTGGCTCCGCCATCGTGGCTCCGCAATCGGGCTCAACAGCCCCCAAATCCCCAGTCGTTCTCTCTCTCTCTCTCTCTCTCTCTCTATAAGAGATCTCCCAGGACCTGTCTCCGATCCCCCCCCCGCGGTACCCCCTCGGACGGGGCCGGGGCGAGGACTAAGTCCGCTTCGGAGCGTCCCGGAGCGCGAAGGGATCCTCCAGAGCGTCCCCGAGCGTCCGCTTCAGAGCGGCGCCCGAGGCATCCTCCAGAGCCGCGGGATCTCTCAGAGGTCCTCGAGTCGTCCTCGTCCTGGCCTCGTCTGGCGCACTCTGCTCTCTCTTGCGGCGAGCTCTTTTGGGCCTCGCGGCCCCGAGGCGTCCATCGTACACGCCTCTGCGGCCCTCCCGGCAGTCTTCGGGGGTGGACAGGCCTCCTACCCTGACACGTCGATTAGTGAATTGGCCGTTCTCGGTTCGCGAGAGGGCGTCGCGGCCGTCACTTTTGCGGGTCCAGGTCCGTCGGTTTCGGTCCCAGGCCGTGTTCACTAAGGCGTCGTACATACCTCTGCGGCTCCCGTTTTTTTATATATGCTCCGCATGCGGATCATATCTTAAAATACAGGGATCTAGCATTAAACACAACGATGAACTCCTGCACAAATTGACCCATAAAATCATCACGTATTAAACATCCGATGTTTTTTTCTGTTTGCGTTTTTTGGTTAATCCTATGTATTAAAAAACTGCCCTGTAGTCTGGAGAGCCCAGCGGCTCAGGACCGCAGGGCGGCGCGGCGCGCGCGCGGGAGCAGCGGCGCGCCGCCCCCCGCGCCAGGCCGCCCTGACGGCGCTGCCGGGCTGGAAGCGCATGTGCGAGTCGAGGGGTGCGCGTGCCGCCCTCGCGCGGGGCAGCGCAAGGCTCGGGGTGCGTGATGTCGGGCGTGTCCCCCCCTACAGGGGGATCTTCGACGAAACATACGAAATACCCCCAACAATGCACCAAAAAGGTAAAGCAGTACTAAGAAAATAGTCCCCACACTATCTGTTGTTTTTTGTTGATTATTTTTGGGGTAGGTTGTATTTGTTGTCGAAAATCCCCCTGTAGGGGTACAGGCCCGACTTAACGCAGGGCTCGGGTGCGCCGGAGCTCGGGTTGGCCGACGCTGTTGGACGAGCGCATCCTGGGTTTTGTGCCGGTCCGGGTGCCGTTGGACGTCTGCTGCGGGAGCTCGCGTCAAGTTTCAGGCGTGGTCTCGTCATTCTCACGATGGCCCCCTCGTGTGGGCGTGACCTGTGTCCATCTCCCCTGCAGCTTGGAGTCTCGGGCTCCCGTCCCCAGGAACCGGAGGCGCACCGGGTACGGATGAGAGCCTGGCCCCGATATATAGAGGCTCGATGGTTCTCACTGTCCGGTGCGCCTCAGCCCGGCGGCGCCCCTCCCAAGAGAGTCTCAGACGCACTGGATGCGGATGGCAGCATTGCCCGCACGTTGGGCCAACCCCGGCGCCCCGGCTCGCGGGGGGAGGAACCGCCCGGACCCGGCACGCGGCGTTCCTTTTGAGCGGCCCCTGGGCGTTTGCTGCACGGCCCCCCGCCCCGCCTGCTTCCTCGCCCGGGTGCGTGTACTGAACGGCTCCGCGTGTCGGGGTGACTGCGGTCCACCCGCACAGTAAGGACAGTCGACCTTCACAAGGGTACCCTTGTCGGGGGCGGACAGAGCCCCCAACAGTGACACGTCGATCAGTGAATTGTCCGTTTTCGGTTCTCGAGAGGGCGCCGTGGCCGTTATTTTCCAGGCTTGCGCCCGCCAGGTTTGGGCCTCAGGTCGTTTTCACTAAACCACGTTTTACTAAAGGGGGGTCTGTCCATCCCCGACCTTGCACCCCTGCCTCTCTTCGGTCCTCTTCGGCCCCTCCTCGGCCACCTTCGAAGGTCAGCGCCGCTCGAAGAGCCTCGGCAGAAGCGTCCAGGGCCCTTCGCACCCTCACCGCGCACCCTCACTCTGCGGGAACTGACTGTCTTCTGGGGGCTCCTCTCCTGCCCTCCTCCGGACCCGGGTGTCACGCCTCTCTCGGGAGGGGTAAAAAACACACAGACACAATTGAGTCGTCGATTCCCAGGAAAATATGAAAAAAGATGGGCAGTGGGGGGGAGGACAAGAACCCGGAAAATCTGGGAAAATATGGGGAATATCGTCCTTTGTGTGTCTTTCTTTGTGTGTCCCAGGGCCCCTTCGCTCTCCCCGCCTCGCCGCCTCGCGCGCGGGGGTGGGGCGGGCCAGCTCCCGGCCTGCTCCCTATCCCCCCTCGGAGGAGGGGGCAGGGCACCCCTGCCGCTACCCCTCCGCTCGTGCTCTCCCCGTCCTCGGGCCTCCCGGGGTCCCCTCGCCCGTGCTTTCCCCGTTGTCGGGCCTCCTCCCTGACCTTCCAAGAGGGCTAAAAAATAGCACTCGACTTAAAAACCTATCCCAAGGCTATTCTACGTCTTGGTTTTAGGCAGTTTCGCTTAGTTTTTCAGGTTTTTTGACCTCCAGTGCTGAAACATAGCTCTCTGGAAGGTCAGGGCTGGGGTCCCTTCGCTCGTGCTGCCTCCTGTCGGGCCTCCTGGGAGGCCCTCGTCGACACCGCCGGACTCGCCTCGAGGTTCTGGTCGGAGCGCACCCCGGGAGGGGCCCGGGGAACAGCGGTATCGGTGCTTGCTGGTTTTTCCTTTCCTCCCCCTCCTCCTCCCCCCTCCCTCTCCTCCTCCTCCTCCGCCTCCTCCTCACCATCCTCCTCCTCCTCCTCCTCCTCCTTCTCCTCCTCCTTCTCCTCCTCCTCCTCCTCCTCCTTCGCACCGCGGACGCCCTGGGCAGGCAGGGGGGGAAGGCGTCGGAGGGGCTCGACGCGTTCGGTATGCACCACGTCGTTTAATCGGCGAGGGAGCCGAGGAATTTGGCGAGGAAGATCGGTGTATAGACGCTCCAGCATCCCACGGGTTCGGCAGCTGGGGGCTCGTTATACACGACGCTCCAGCATCCCACGGGTTCGGCAGTTGGGGGTTCGGTATACTCGGAACTCCCTGGCCGCCCAAACGACGTGGTGTACGTACGCATCGAGCCCCTCCCATGGCGGGGACTGCGCCAGGGAGGAGGGGGGTCCGGCGGCGATGTAAGCAACCCGCGCGGACCTCCAAACATTTGCGTGCCGATGTCGTGTCGTGTCTCCTCCTCTTCCTCCCCCCTTCCTTTTCCTTCTAGATAATTTCTCCCTGTCGCACCCCGAGGCCAGTGTTTCGGGCGGGCAGGACGTTTTGCTTGAGACTTCGTTACCATTGATGACCCTGAAGCTTTAAAACATGACAACGGTTTCACAGATAGAGAGCGGGCCGGTTTCAACACGTGGGTCTTGCCTATGCGCCGCGCATATTCGTTTTCAACATTTGCAAGATTTTAACGTATTGAGGGCGGGTTGTTTTCAACATGTGGTTCTCGCCTCATCGCGCGCACATTCGTTTTACAAATTTGCAAGAGTTTCACCGATTGAAGACGGGGTTGCTTTCAACATGTGGTTATCGCTTTAGCTCCGCGCACCTCCATTCTCAACAGTTGCAAGAATTGTACGGGTTGAGGGCGGTTCCTTTTCAAATGCGGTTCTCGCCTTAGGGCCGCGCGCATTCTTGATACGAGGTTGCAAGAGTTTCACGGATACCAATGATCGACGTACCAGAAAAGGTGTTTTGGAAGGGTTTACGATTTTGAGGGCGCAACAGTTACAATGAGTCGCGGAGTTGAGGTCCCAGGAATGGCGTTCTGGTAACGATTCAGGATCGCCAAGTCGCAACAGTCAGGTTCATCCGTGGCGTTGGAATACTGGGAATAATGATTTGGCATTCTGCAGAGTCTTCACACGGTTGTCGTCCAACGAGGCGGGCCCCTCTGCGGAAGTGAACCGCTGCAGGGGCCTATGATGAGGGGGTTTGGGGGAGGGGAGGGGTTATTCCAACATCGTTGGTGACTCTTGGGCTTACATTGGTCCTCCCCCTCCTCCCCCTCCTCCCCCTCCTCCCCCTCCTCTGGTCCTCTTCCTCCTCCTCTTCCTCCTCCCCCTCCTCCCCCTCCTCTGGTCCTCTTCCCCCTCCCCCTCCTCTCCTCCTCCCCCTCCTCCCCCTCCCCCCCTCCTCCCCTCCCCCCTCCGCCTCCCCCCCCCCCCTCCTCCCCCCCCCTCCTCCCCCCCCCCCCCTCTTCCCGGAGAGCCCGCTCCCGGCGGCGCAGCCCCGCGTGCCGCGCGGGCGCGCGCCCCCGCAGTGCCCGAGCCGCACCAGTGGCTGTGCACCCGCGGGGAGTCCTTGCTGAGCCGCGGCCTCGGCCGCGCGCGCGCGGGGGCGGAGCGCGAGCCCCCGCGACGGCGGCGCCGCCGCGCGGCGGGCCCCGCTCGGGGAGGATCCTCCTCCCCCTGCTCCTCCTCCTCCTCCTCCTCCTCCTCCTCGTCCTCCTTCCCCCTCTCCTCCTCCTCCTCCCCCCCCTCGCGACTCCCCCTCCCAGACCCCTCCGGGACCCCCTCCAGGACCCCCCCCCCCCGGCCCAGAAGAGCCCATTGGGGTCAAGCAGTGGCAGGCGCCCCGGCTCGCCTGCAGGCCCACCGGCCCACCAAGGGAGTGCCCCAAGAGACGCCCGTGGTTTCGGCGAACTGTTCTTAGGACGCTTCTGGCTCGGACGCTGTCTTGGTGTGTCGGGCCGGGCGAAAGGGGGGGATTGGGAAAGGGGGGGTTACGAAATTTGCTGCATGCAGCTGGTTTCGGCCCCACCGAGGGGCCCATTCCTCGATACATAGCCGCCTCCGGCGCCGGGAGGCGCCGGGAAAATCAGCTACGTGAGCTGATTCTCAAACCCCCCCTTTGCTATCCCCCCCTTTCGCCCGACCCGAGTGTGACGCCTCGGATGCAGGCTCGAAGGACATGTCGTGGCAGGCCTCTGGGCCTCCAGGAATGCCGGGACGGTCGGTCCCTGCTCAGTGGGGTGCTCGGCGCCCCCTCGGCGCGGCGCTCGGCGCCCCCTCGGCGCGGGGGTGTGGGCGGTCTGCGGGGGCTCAGCACGCGCGCCCGACGTCGAGCCGAGCCCCAAGCTGCCACTCAGGGGTCTTCAAGACGGCACGCTTCAAAAGGGCCTGCACCATTTGGGGGGCACAATCCGACCCCCATCCTATCATCACCCGGCAAGGTACATGATGACACCGTCCACGACATCCGTGCCATGAGCTTCCGCCCCGCATAGGGCCCGGCACGGTCCTCCAGATGATCGCTTGCCTCGAGCATGTACACCCTAGGCGATGCTTAAGAAGACTTAAATGTTCGGCCAGAGTCTCGATTATTCTTAATGTTTCAATGTAAACCCTAAGATTTCAATCGAAATCCTGGGTCTTTACTCAAATTCTGAGACTATGAATTTCTTAACCCATGATTTCTTAAGCACTTCGCATGGTGTACTGCGTGCCGGACCCCCCTCCATTCCGGAAACGTGGTAAACTGATCTCGCCAGGGGGGGAAATACGTCTTGAGCGAAGCGGTTCTTCATTTTTTCAAATACAATTTTTTATTAAACCAATACGTCGAGATCTCGGGGCCCTCACGAGCCCCAGGACTGTCAGACAACGATTCGGGATGAAGAGCTCGTTCTGTTGGAAGGCCTGCGGATCCAGGACCTGCTTCCCTGATGACCTGTTTCCCCCATTCTAAAGATCGGCGGTCCTGATGTAATTTCTCTCTAGAATGCCGTACATTCGACCAACATTTCCCACGCTTCGCGTATCCCCACCAATTGCCCTATCTTTCCTGCTACCTAGTCGCGGCCCGACTAGTGTTCGGACGGCTTTCGACCCGCCTCGCGAGCCTGTGGACCAAAAAGTATCCCCACCCGCCCATTGAGGCACTTTGCCGATGGGAGTTGGTGGGAGACGAGCGGAAGAATTCTTGAAGCGATGCCCTGGCGAGTTGCCTTCTCCAGGGAAGTGTAGAAGCGTGCAACTGTCAGGAGAGGAAGAAACACACAGACACAATTAATCGTCGATTCCCAGGGAAATATGGGAAAATATTGGAATTGGGGGGAAGACAGAAACCCCGAAAATATGGGAAACTATGGGGAATCCTTTGATTTGTGTGTATTTATTTGTATGTCTCAGGGCCCCTTCAAACTGAACGCCTGCCCAGAGAGGTACGAGGAGGAGCAGGAGGAGGCGAACCACGACGACGAGGAAGAGACGGAACGGGAGGACGAGCACGGGAACGAGGAGGAAGAGGCGGAGGACGAGGAGGAGGAGGAGGAGGAAGAGGACCACGATGACGCGGAGGAGGACGAGGAGGACGATGAGGAATGACAGGAACATAACGAGGATAACAGGACGAGGAGGAGGAGGAGGAGGAGACAAAAGGATGAGGAAAAGGAGGAGAAGGAGGACGCCGAAGATGAGGACAAGGGTTCCGGCAGCCATCTTTGGGTTCTCTTGAGTCCTTCTTGGCATCTTCTTAGGAGTGTTTTGGGGCCTTCTTGGGCCTTGGGAGCTTTGTGGCGGATCTTGGGGCCCTCTTGGGGCTCTTTCTAGGTGTATTGGGGCCCTCTTTGGGTGGTCTTGGGAGCCGTGAAGGGCCTCTTGGGGACATCTTGGAGACCATCGATCAAATTAGGAATCGTCGTAATATCCCCCCCTTCTCAAATCGCATCTTCGGACCCTCTTGGGGCGTTCTTGGGTGCTTCTGGGCTCGTCTTGGGTACTTCTTGGGCCCCTCTAGGGGTCTCTTTGGCCATCTGGAGGCGTCAGAAGCAAATCGGATATGAATCGGCGAGACGGCACACAACCTTGACTTTCCTTTTTGTGTTTGAAGGATTTTGGTCTCTTGGGGGGTTCCCGAGGGGGCTCCGAGAGCACTTGAGGCCAGCTTGGGGCTGTTTGGGGGGCATCTTGGAGCATTGTGGAAGCCATCTTGAGCCATCGTCGGTTTTATTGAGCCATCTTGGCGGCCGTCTTGGAGAATCGGAGGCTGTCTTGGAGCCATGTTTGGCGAAAACGAACCCCCCATGACACCCCGCGGAACGCCCACGAAAGCTTTGGCAGGGGAGGGGGAGGGGGCCCTTTACCGGAGAGAAGAGGGGGCTTGGGGAGAGGAAAGTGAACCATCGTCAGACCAGCTACGCCCGGAGGGCTGGTGGGATGCTAAGTCAAGCTGTCGTATAGTTCGACTCAAACTCGACTCAAAGCGAGGGACGTTCGATGCAGCACTGACGCACGACTGGTTCCTGGAAGGTCTCGAAGAACGTCGCGGGCGGCAAAGAGGGGGGTGATGACTACGGGGGGGATATCATAGCGTGGGCCATGAGATTTCCCCAGACCTCATGGCGCCTCTTCTTGTTTCCTTACGTCCCTGGCCCAACCCTTTGGCCGCGCACGTGCCGCCGGCGATGATTTGCGCCCACGAGAACGAGTACCTGAGGCGACGGGCGAAACCGAGCCAGCCCTTCGCGGGGTCCCCCCGCGGCAGAGGAGCAGCGCCCTCGGACTCTGTCCATGGGCGTTCGGCCTCAGAGCGCTGCCTTCCCCCCTCCCCCCCCCATGTTCGCGGAGAGCTCTCAGGGAACATTCGGGAGGAGGAGGAGGAGGAGGAGGAGGAGGAGGAGGAGGAGGAATAACGCTCCAGCCACGTAGCCAAAGTCCGAGCAACGTTCCAAAGAGCCCCCCCCCCAGGCGTCGAAGCTGCAACAGGTATCTGGAACTCCATGGGTGCCGCAGCCGTACGTCGCTTTTGGGAAGGAGCCAATCTAGAACGCACAGGTAGTAATCTTCCAAGCAGTGGGAGATGGTGGACGAGGAGGACACGGAAGCTGAGTGGTAATGCCGGGAGGATCGGGGTATGGTTCGAGATCTGGTTCGGCCGATGAGTCGCACATGGTATGTTGTTTGTTAACTCTGTGTTTTGACCTACACAGGAACCCCTGACTTGGGATATCGCCCCTGACATACGCGACAGTGGCACCGTGAATTTCAGAGCAGACGCCTCAAGAGACGTTGCCAAGGGAAGAAGAGGAAGAGGAAGAGGGAGGGGGATGAAGAGCATTCAGAACATGATGAGGAGGAGGATGAGGTATGGAAAGAACATCAGAAAGAATGTGTTCTACCGCTGCTGGCGGAAAACCGGGGGGGTCACTACCAGTTCGAACCCCCCCTCCCCCCCCCCCTCCGGAAAACCGGGGTGGGTCACTACCGGTTCGAACCCCTCCCCCCCCCCAGTCCATCATGGGACGACCCCCCCCCCCCTCGAAAACCGGGGGGGTCACTACCGGTTCGAACCCCCCCCCCCTTCGAAAACCGTGGGGGGGGGGGGCAGACAGTGGTGGGGACGGTGGTGGTGGGGACAGTGGTGAGGGGACAGCGGGACAGTGGTGGGGACAGTGGGACAGTGGTGGGGACGGTAGTGGTGGGGATAGTGGTGAGGACAATGGTGGGAACAGTGGGGACAGTGGGACAGTGGTGGGGACGGTGGTGGTGGGGACAGTGGTGTGGGGACAGAGGGAATGTGGTGGAAACAGTGGGACAGTGGAGGGTACAGTGGTGGTGGGGACAGTGGTGAAGGCGGTGGCGAGGACGGCGGTGGGACAATGGGACGGAGGTACAGAGGGGACAGTGGTGGGGACAGTGAGGACAGTGGTGGGAACAGTGGGACAGCTCAGTGGGACAGCGGAGGAGTCAGTGGGACAGAGGGGATAGTCGGGCAGTGGTTTGGGCCGTGGAGAAAGTGGGGAGAGTGGAGCCGTGGTGGGAACAGTGGTGGGGACACTGGGGACAGTGCGACATTGGTGGGGGCACTGGTGGGGACAGTAGGGACGGTGGTGAAACCAGTGGGGACAGTGGTGGTGAGGACAGTGGTGCTGGGAGCAACAGTGGGGGACGTGGTGCGGACGGTGGTAGAGACCGGGAGTCGTTTGCTGGCGGTGAGGGGGGGGAGGGGTTCGAACCGGTAGTGACCCCCCTCCAGTTTTCGAGGGGGGGGGTTCGAACCGGTAGAAACCCCCCTCCCCGGTTTTCGCGGGGGAGAGGGGGGGAGTGGTTAGGGGAGGGGGGAGGGGTTTTGCCGGGGGAGGGGAGGGGGGGGGGAGGGGGAGGGTCCAGCAGGGCGGGGGGGATTTTCGGAGGGGGGAGGGGGGGGAACCTTGGGTTCCAGAGGAAGAGGGGGGGGGGGGGGGGGGGGGAATTTTCCACAGTAAAGCGGCGGTGGATCACGCTCTCTCATTAGGACATACAATGGGTTAGAGGAGGAGGCAGAAGAAGAACAAGACGAGGAAGCGAATGGAGAGAACAGCAGTATGATATGGAGAAGTACGATGAGGGGAGGAGGACAAGGAAGAGGAGGACAGGGATAGGAGGTAGGAGGTGGATAGTGAGGAGAATGGTGAGTTGGGAGGTGGAGGTAGGAGGAGGAGGAGGAGGAGGAGAAGGAGGAGGAAGAGGAGGAGGCGGACGAGAAGCAGGAGGAGGAGGAGGAGGAGGAGGAAGAGGAGGAGGAGGAGGGGGAGAGCAGGAACAGACAGACGCCATGGGTGGATCAGCACCACATGAGGAGTAGGAAACGAACGAATGGGAGGAGACGGATGGGGAGGTGGAGGAGCCGGGGCCTGACAAACAGACCCTGCGGGCATGGATGCGAGGCGGGGACAGTGGTGCCGCAGCATGTGGGTGAGGAGGTTTTGAAGGATGAGGCCACGCCTTCCTCCTCGTGTTCCCCCTCCCTCTTCTCATCCTCGTCCAAGTTGCATTTGGTATACCATTTGCGTTCCGGATTCTTGCCCTCAGTTTCGTCGGCGGCCTCACCCACCGTTGTTTCTGTTTCGGTGCCGCCACCTGCAGCTACTCGTTCACCTTCGGCTCAGCTTCGTGTCCCTGCACATACTCCCTACCCCGTCTCGATCTGTGGGGGATCGAGGATGTAGGGAGCAAAGAGCAAGTGGGGGGGGAGGGCGCAAGAGGGAGAGGAATGAGGACGGATGCAGGAGTTGGAGGAGTTGGAGGAGGTGTGGAGGGTCTGTACGATCGAAATGGGTACGGAAAGAATTGGCACGATGCCCAACAACAGTTCTTGTTCATGTTGAACAGGACTCGCTGTCCGCGCCGCCGCGGACGCTATCCATTTGAAACTGAAGACCGCCTGCCCCAAAGCGGCCGCGTTTTGGACAACAGTTGTTGTTAGACAACAGTTGTTGTTGGACAACTACGTTTGGGGAGGGGGGAGGGGAGGGGAGATGAGGGGATGGGGAGGGGGATGGGGGGAGGAGAGGAGGACAAGGTAGGTACGCTCGCGTCATATCTGACGTCCTACCCCTCCCTCCCATCCCATATAATGGCGTAGTTCTCCTCTTTTGTCGCACACTCAGATGTCGTAGCAGGGCATAGCATTACTTGGCATAGCATGGTGCTGAAGATCAACACGTATATTGACATAGCATGGCGTGGCGACGCCGCAAAGGGGGGGGGGGTCCACCGAATGTGCCATCGCTTCCGATGGTAATTTCGGGGGGCAGTCTCTAGATTGTAGGGCGTATCTGGAAGGACCGAAAACCATGCTGGGGCATGGCGCTGGAAATCAGAACGCCAGCGCTGCAGCGGGAGCACGATTCCGAACGAGCGGAAGCGCGGAAATGAAGCCAGCGTTGCAGCGGGAGCACGATTCGGAGGACGCGTAGCCTGAAGAGGAGGAGCAGGAGCAGGAGCAGGAGGAGGAGGAGGAGGAGAAAGAGGAGGAGGAGGAGGAGGAGGAGGAGGAGGAGGAGAAAGAGGAGGAGGAGGAGGAGGAGGAGGAGGAGGAGGAGGAGGAGGGGATGGGGAGAGGGAGTGGATAAGTTGGAGGAGGAGGGGAGGGGGAATGGCGAGAGGGAAACAGAGGAATTCGGGTGGGATCGGGGAATTCCCATCACAGAAGCTGAATGCAGGGAACGGGGAGGAGCAGAGCGGAGGAGGAAGCGAGAAGATGCAGGTGGAGGAGTTGCAGGAAGTGAAGTAACCGCGATCGATCTTCATGGTAGGAGCAGGACAAGCAGGAGGAGAAGGAGGAGGAGGAGCAGGAGGAGGTTGAGGAGGAGGAGGAGCATGAGCATGAGCAGGAGGAGGACGGGCGAGTGTGTCTCCCGCCAGGAGAAACCGGGGGGGAATGGCTGGAGGAGGAGGAGCGCCAGAAGGGGAGGGATCGGAAGCAGAGGTTGCTGATGTTGAGCAACGGTTTCCCAGGACAATCACAATGCGCATGTCGGGGAGCGTGGGATTGTGGGGACGATGAGCACGATTATGATGACAAGATGGAGTGGCATTCGGTCAACGTGTGTAGCCGAGGTTATGTGTCTGCCGACATCGTGAAAGCAGGCGAATCTGGCGCACAGTGGTACAGGACCGCCTGGAGAAACATGTAGAGAAGGAGGTTGATCTGAAGGAGGGAGGGAAGGGTTGGGAGAAGACACGCAAGACGAGTGGACGTATTTGTCAGCATATTCTGGCACTCCCTCAAATGATTTTCAGGCCAGGGGCGCGCAGTTGCCAATCTCGAATTGCCCATATGCTCATCCGGCCCACGGATACAAGCCACACATACGAATACTGCTCCCAACTTTGTCGAGACCGTGGCACCCATACAATCGTCAGACGCCGGCGGATCTTATTCGCCGCGTCTACCTGCGACGTGTGGTCTGCAGACCCGGGGGGATGCTCGGCCCCATCGTTGTCCGCGCCATTGCTCCTCCTTTCCCCAGCCTCGGCATCTCATCCTCGTCCTCCTCTCCTTTCCCCTCCCCGCCGAGGAAGAGGACATGCACGACCGAACACCTCGCCGAGGGACACCCTTTGCTCTCGCGGGTCGAGGGCCTCTGCTCCGGGGCCTCCCCGTGTGCCCTGGCCATATAAGGGGTCCCCGCGCTGTCTCGCACACGGTCCTCCCCCCCTTTGCCCATGGTCCTCCCTCCGCCTTTCGCCCGATCGTCCCTCCTCCATCCTCTCCCCTCTTTCTTCGTCGCTCCTCCCTTCTCCTGCCTCTGGCGCCCTGTGCCTCTATGTATGCTCCTTTCGCCCCTGCTCCTGCTCTCTCTCCCTCCCTCCCTTTTCTCCTCCCGCCTCCCTGCTGCTCCTGTTACCCACCTCTCCTCCTTCCTCTCATCCTGCCTCCTGCTCGACTTCCGCCTCGTCCTCTCCACCTTTTGAAAAAGAGCGCATCGGCTCCCAGTCTGGTGCCCGACGGCCAGGGTATCGACATGTGGCTAGCCCAGCTGCTACTGGATCGCCCGCGCCGGTCGTGGTGGTGCCCCCTGGTTCCCAGTCGCTCCGTGGCGGAGGGATGGGGGGGGAGGAGTGTTTGGGCTCTTCGCAGAAGCTCCTAAGGGCCAAGCGTTAAGTCGGGCCTGTCCCCCTAAAGGGGGATTTTCGACGAAACTTAAAAATACACCAAAAATAGTGCACGCCTGTATCTCGAGATTGAAGGGCGATTGCAAGACATTCGGGTGAGGTCGCACACTGGTGTTGACAAATCGTTCGTCTCCCTTACTCGGGACTCCTGTTGGAGATCTCCGCCCGACCCCCTCTTCTGGCTAGCCCCTCCCCGTAGCTGTACAAACACATAGAGAACGGTTTTCGAACGATCTTTTGTGTCTCTGGGTGCGGGGTCGGGGGCCGTCTGTATTATAGCTCTCATTGCGTTGTGTTGCATTGCTTTGCCCCCTCGCGCGCGTTGCGTTGCATTGCGTTGTCGATCGCGTCCTTGTTAGTGCTCATAGCTTTATTCAGCTCCTGCCTTTTCAATGGGGCCATCACGATAACTTTGGTGGCTTGCCCCGTGAAGGAGGTTGCGGCCTAGCTGGGGCACCGGCTCGTGGTTGGTGCACGCGTGTACCTCGAAATGGAAGCGCGATTGCAAGACATTCGGGCGAGGTCGCCCAGTGGTGTTGACAAATCGTTCGTCTCTCTTTCTCCGGACTCCTGTCGGAGATCTCCGCCCGACCCCATCTTGTGGCTGCCCCCTCCGCGTAGCTGTACAAACAGACATGTATATCTGTTATCCTCCCTGTCGTCCAAGTGGGAAACTTACAAGGAATGCCGCCAATACAAGAGTTTTGAAGAGAGAACCAACGCACGCAGAGCGGTGGAAGCTCGGTTTCGCGGGAGTTGTCAAGGCACCCCGGCAGCAACACCAAGGATGTACCTCCGTGAGGCAAGAATGGGCTGAATGTTCACCTCATTTCTGCAGGACCGAATGCCGTGATCATGTCCCTCCGCGCAGCTCTGATAGCGACATCTCCCAAAGTTGCCGACCCTAGCCTCCACCTCAAGGAGGTTGGCACCCTAGAATTTTGCACGACGACTATGCGATTCACCTGACCCGTGTATTCACGCTGCCCAGAACCACCCCCGCCAGTCCTTTTGCCCATGAGGGACCAGGTGGCTTCCGATGACCACTTGGTTGATGTGACCCGACTGCGGTACACTGGCGTACAACGGACAGGAATGTACCGTGCTACTCGCTGCACCCACAGACCCCCGACACTAGGTGGTTTGATATTCGCATCGATAGGAGCGACGGAGCACTGAGATCATCAGATCTTGGATTTCCCGCCGTGCCGCACATGGCGCCAGGCTTTGTCAGCCCCCAGACCCTGGGATCCCGTTTGTCCCACCGCGGTGCAGGCTTGGACAATTCACAAATCCGGGGGGGGGGGGACGGACGGGAGGCTACCCGCCTTTTTTGTTAGGAAGGGGAGCCAGTGGCACCATTGCCCCCCCCCCGAGGGAGGCTGAGGGAGGGAGGGCAGGATGCATGTTTGCTGTGGGGACTGGAGAGGAGCGGACGGGGGGGAGCGGGAGGGGAGCCGCAGGAGGTGAGCAGTCGGGAGGGAGCCGCAGGAGCGGCAGAAGGGCGGAGCGGGAGGCATGTGTTGCTGAGGCGTGTGTCTGCTGGTGCACGGTCTTGCGGGTGAGGAGGGGAGGGGGAATGCCAGGAGGAAAAGAAGCACTCAGGCACAATTAATTGTCGATTCCCCAGAACATATTTGAAAGTATGGGAAGTGGGGGGGGAAGACAGAAACCCAGAAACTATGGGAAGATACGGGGAATCTTTTCATGTGTGTGTGTCTTTGGTTGTATGTCCCAAGGCCCCTTCAGAATGATGCCTTTCTCCAGGTGCTGCTGGTGTTACTGGGGCATGCGTTTGCCTCAGCACTGGGTTCCAGATAACCCTCGTCGCCAGTGGCGGATCCGCCTGCAGTTTCTGGCCGGAGTCAAGAGAGATCTGGGGGTCGCTGTTCAGGGAAGGGCAGGAGGGAGAAAGAGGAGGAACAGGCCAGTAGTGTGTTGCTCGGTCCTCTGACGTTGTTGGTGTGGGGGATGATTGTTTTTGGTGCCTAATTCGTGTGTGTTTGTTTGGGGGGGTGTTTTGGAGGTTTGGGATGGGTCTTCAAGATTGCTTCGGGACACGTGGAGCCTTGGATGGACTCCTTGAGGAACAGATGGACGAATGAGCAGGAGACGATGGAATAGAGCATGGCGGAGGGCGAAACGTGGTGTTGTTGGAGGGGGATGAGGAGTACCAGTGTAAGCCCAAGACCCCATGACGAGTTTGTAATAATCCCTCCAACCAAGTTCCCGCTTCACAGTTCTTTCAACGGGTTCAGTTTCATGGAGGGAAGTGCACCGTTGAAAGAGAACCGTTTGAACATCCTCAACCGTGCAAGGGCACCATACCTACGACTGCAACGGCGCGAAACAGCGTTCATGTTGTACCCTGACGATCATGAACCTTGCCAGAACACTCCTGGGAATTCAGCACCTGTTCTGGGACTCTGCGGTAAACTCTAAACACAAATGCGCGCGGCGCTAAGACGAGTGCGCGTTAGGAGAGTGAAGTTGCAGAAGCGATTGATCAGGATGTCGACGAGGCAGGAGGAGGGGGCGTGGAGGGCAGTCGCGTGCCGCACAGCAGCGGCGCGTTGCCGCGATCACATAACACCCGAGATCCCCTGCTGCACGGCCCCGCAAGCGCGTTCGGTTAAGAGCGCCTCTCGGACAGCCAGCCAATCACGCCGACGGCGACGCCGCCGCCGCTGCCGACGCCGAGGGCGACGGCGCCGACGATAAAGACGAAGACGAAGATGTGAACAAAGGCAAGGACAACGGCCGCCGCGGGGATGGCGACGGCGGCTGCAACGGCGTTGCCGAGGACGGGGATCACGGCGTCGACACCGGCGGCAGCAGCAATGGAGGCGACTGCGGCGATGGCGGAGAAGGAGGCGGCGGAGGAGGATCAGGATCGAGCTGGGCCAAGGCTTTCGATTCCCGCCGTGATTGCCATGATGGATCATTGGACTTGCGTGCCGTCCGTGTTCTCGAATTGCGAGGCGAACCTGCTGGACCTGCACAGGCGGGATCGGAGGGCGGGGCTTTCCGAACGTCGGGCGGGCGGGCACTTTTGTGGCATCTGGTGCTCTTGCGGCGTCGTGGGGCATGTGTGGAAGTCATGAGGCCAGGTGTTTCGTGCCCATTCTGCGAAGGCCGCCTCTGTCGCAGGATTCTCGGGAGAGGGTGCCACGAGTCGCGGTCTGGGGCCTCCTGTTCTCGACCGTCAGGGGCCCTGGCGTGAGTCCACCCAGGAACCCGTTCGTTCTAAGGACCCATGCCGCACACCTCAGTGCTCAGCCCCACTGCTGCTGGCAGGAATGAGCATGACCAGCCGAGAGTCGTCGTGGGGGCATGGTTCATGATGTGTGCTCGCCCTTAGTGGGCCCCGGAAACGGCAGGGACGTTTTTGCACAGTTTCCGAAAAAGTGCCCCTTGAAAATGGAATCGGCAAACAAAACGGCGACCGGAAACGGCAGCAAAAACGGCTCCAGGAGTGGAATCGGAGCGGGAACCCATACAACAACGGCGACGGAACCGGTAAAACAACGGCGTCGGAACCGGCAACGAAAACGGCACAACGGAACCGGTAACAAAAACGGCCTTGTCGTTTCCAACACCAGCCTCGAATTTATCCCCATCCCTAAGATCGACACGCCGGAAGGCGATGGCACTCTCACGGATGCGCCCTCAAAAACGGAGGGATTCCCGAAGAATCGTGATAAGGGGCGATGCCCAGCATAGGGATAGGGATATTCCAGATATCATCACAATGGGGGGGGGGTCTGCTTTTGGGGGGGTCTAGCGGGCTCCGTCAAACACAATTGTGGGGGGGTCTCGATTTTGGACCCTCTGTTGCCTGTCTGGGGGGGGTCTGCTTGGGGGGGGTCCCAGACCACTGTTTTGACCCCCCCCCTGTACTATGAGATTTGGAGTATGTTCAGAGCCCCGAATCATCAGGGGTAACTCGGGTCAGGGATAACTCGGGTTCGCCTTTTCGGGAACCCGAACCCGAGTTACCCCGGACCCGAGTTACCCCGGATAACTCGGGCGCCCAATATGTTCCAGGCTGGCAACTCCAGGGCCCACGGAGTGCTCGCCGTCTTCGGGTCCCCCGGGGCCCTGCGCGGGCCCCCGGGCTCCGTCCGAGGAGAGGGCTGCGGGGGCTGGCGCTCTCGCGTCCCCGGGGGGGGGGGAGGCCCCCGGGGCCCGGGGGGCGCCCGCTGCCCGTCGTGGCCCGTCTCTCTCCCTCTAAGCGTCCTAGCTGGGGTCGGAGTAGACCCTGGGCGATGCGTAAGAAAACCAGAAAGTTTTCGTCCAGAGTCTCGAGTAGTCTCAATTCTTTACGCTTCGCGTATCCCCACCAGCCCATCTCACAGCAGCAACTCTTGCGAAGCATGCCGACAGTCGTGTTTTTCATGCGTGTGTCCGCTTGGCCCCGCATATCTCCCCTGTTCCTCTTTCCTCCCGCCTCCTTGTACATCCTCCTTGTGGGGGGAGCGGGAGAAGGACGAGGCGAAGGAGGAGGGAGAGAAAGCGCTCCTCGTGATTTGAGTCGTTTGGGGTTTCTCGTCCTGGTGTGAGTCGTTCGGGCCCTTCTTCCTGGTGTGAGTCGTTCGGGCTCTTCGTGGTGTGAGTCGTTCGGGCTCTTCGTCCTGGTGTGAGTCGTTCGGGCTTCTCGTGGTGTGAGTTGTTCGGGCCCCTCATCCTGGTGTGAGTCGTTCGGGCCCCTCCTCCTGGTGTGACTCGTTCGGGCTCCTCGTGGTGTGAGTCGTTCGGGGCCCGCGTCGTGGTGTGAGTCGTTCGGGCTCCTCGTGGTGTGAGTCGTTCGGGCGCCTCGTCCTGGTGTGAGTCGTTCGGGCCCCTCCTTGTGGTGTGAGTCGTTCGGGCTCTTCGTGGTGTGAGTCGTTCGGGCCCCTCGTCCTGGTGTGAGTCGTTCGGGCTCCTCGTGGGGCCTCTTGGGGGCCTCTTGGGGGCCTCTTGGGGCCTCTTGGGGGCCTCTTGGGGGCCTCTTGGGGGCCTCTTGGGGCCTCTTGGGGCCTCTTGGGGGCCTCTTGGGGGCCGCTTGGGGGCCTCTTGGGGCCTCTTGGGGGCCTCTTGGGGGCCTCCTGGAGGCCTCTTGGGAGCCTCCTGGGGGCCTCGTGGGGCCATCTTGGGGCCTCTTGCGACCTCCTCAGAAGCGCAAATGAGCGCTGCCCCCTGAGAATGACAAAATGAGCCCCAAACCTTCGTAAAATCAATGATTTTGCTAGGAAGGAAGAGGAGTGCGGCCCCCTCAGAAGGCCAAAATGGGGCCAACACCGTAATTAGTAGAATCAATGTTTTTTGTTTCAAAGACGAGCTGAGGGACCAAACTCCCCCCCCCTCTCGGGGCCAGAATCCTCGTGAGGGTCGTCGTGTTTTGGCCCTCCCAGGCGTCGAAAAAGACCCCCCTGACGACGCTCGGAACTCCCTCTCCAGGTCCAGGGGGAGGGGGTAGGGGGAGGGGTAAACCTCTCCCCGAAGGGGAAGAAGGGGGTTGAGGACAGAGAGAGCTCCCTAAACCACTCACGCCCAAAGGGCTGGTGGGATTTTTCAATGTAAATCCCAAGATTTTGATAGCAGTTCTGGGTTTGATTCAAGTTCTGAGACTATTAATTTCTTAACCCATGATTTCTTCAGCATCTCGCATGGTGTAGATGGGGTCGGAGGAGTGCGCCGCATCGCCGATGCATCGCCGATGCAGCTCGATGTGGAGCCCGATTTGCTTCACGTCGGCTTCGCCGAGGCATCGCCCACGTCGACGATGCATCGCTGGTGCATCGCTGGTGCATCGCCGATGCATCGCCGATGCATGGGCGATGCGGTGCGATCCTGCGACCCCATCTGCTCCGACCCCATCTAGGAGGCCTCTACTCCCCCCGTGCCCGACGAGGGTCGGGAGGGGAACAAAAACACACACACACACAGACACCATCCATCGTCGATGCCCCCGAGCATCTGGGAAAGTCTGGGAAGTGGGGGGGGTGGACAGGAGCCCAAGATGGGAAGATATAGGGAATCCTCGTTGTCTCTGTGTGTACACTCTAGGCGATGCTTAAGAAAACCAGAGTTTTCGGCCAGAGTCTCGATTTTTCTTCATGTTTCAATGTAAACCCTAAGATTTGAATAGACATTCTGGGTTTGTTCTCCAAGTTCTGAGACTATGAATTTCTTAACCCATAATTTCTTAAGCATTTCGCAGGGTGTATGTATCTGTGTGTCCCAGGGCCCCTGCCGAGGGAGCGGAGAGCGGGCGGGACGGTCGGCGGGCGCTGCAGTTTGCCGCGCGGCGTGCCGTCCGCAGGGGGAGAGAGTGCCCCTGCGTTCTCGCGGGCGGCGCGCGCCTTGGAGCGCGGAGAGGGCCTGGGCGTTTTGGCGACCGCCCGGTCCCCCCTTCCTTTGTTCTGCCTCCTCCTCCTCCTCCAGGCCTCGCGCGCCCCCATCCCTCTCTCCCCCCCCCCTCCGCCCCCGATGCCCCTCCATCCTCCTCCCCGTCCCGCTCTCCGCTGCTCTGCCCCCGGTCCTTCGCCCCTTTCGCTCCTCCTCTGGTGCCTCTGGGGGGCTCTCTTGGCCGTGCTGAGGTGGCTTCCCGATTGATCCATGTTCAACGGCACCGTAACGGGTACTTACTAACGGGTACTTTGCAATTTTGCCGAAAGTTGCCACTTTAGGGCCTCTTTCTGGCAATGCAGCGTTGCCCGCATCGGGAAGGGTTGGGTTCGCTGGGTCATTGGCCAAAGTACCCGTTAGTGGAGTCCCCGTTTGTGGGGCGTTGACATGTTTGCGGTCGCCTGAGGGGTAAATTCCGAGCCTCGTGGGAAGGCACGCCCTTTTCTCATTCCTCCCCCTCGCTCGCCGCCGAATCCTCCGCCACGCCCCGCTGCCTCGCGTCTTCGTCTTCTTCTTCCTCTTCCTCCTCCTTCTCCGACGACGATGGATGGCGCAGTCCCGCCCTCGCTCTTCCTGTAGTCCCGCCCCCGCTCTTCCTGTTCCTCCTGTTCCCTCTCCTCTGCCTCCCGCTTATCTTGCTCCTCTTTCCCCTCATTGTCTGCATGTTGTTTTTTTTTATGTTGCTCATCCCCCTGCTTCGCTTCACCCTTCACCTCTTCCTCCTCCACCTCCTCCTGCTCGTGTTCCTCTCAATCCTCCTCCTCCTCCTCGTCCTACGTCCCCTTCTCCTCCAGCGCCTCCTAAGGCTCCTCCTTATCATCCTCCTGTTCCTCCTTTTCCTTCGCCCAGATGTTCGTTCTTCTTCTCCTGTCCCTCCGCCTCCTACTCTCCCTCTTCCCCAATCCTGTCCTGTTGATTCTCCTGCTACGCGATGTCTTCCGGGCCCGCACAGGTGCCGAAGTTGCATACTAATTCGGATATCACTTTCGCCAAGCAAGGTAGTTGAAAATCCGACGGCACTTTTGAGTGGCGAACGGCTGTGACGTTGCCTGCTTGGCTGATAGCTCATGTTCGCTGTGTTGTATGTTTTTATAACCTGTTTGTCCAGCAGTGTCTCCCCTTGGACAGCTGGCCCGCGTGGCAACATTGTAACATGAGCAATTTCGGTAGCTAGAGTTCTCTTGGGCGCTCGGCCACAACATTTGGGTCAGGGGGGTGGGGGGCAAGATTCCAAGGTGGTGTGGATTGGCGACGGGTCACGTTTCCAGGGTAAATCGCGGATTGCTGTCGCCGAGCGAGGCGGCTCTGGCCGCATTTTGGGGAAGGCACCTCCCTCGATCCATGTTTGCGCGTCCCCGAGGAAGTACCCCGGTCTTCCGGGAAGCGTTCTAAGCCTTCCCAGGGGATACGGAGAACCTTGCAGAAGGTCGGAGGCGTTCTGAGAAGCCCCGCCGCTTTCTGAGAGGGCCTTCTCCCTCTCACTTCCACCCCTCGTTCGCCGCCGACGAATGGATGCATGGACGGTATGCCCCGCTAGGGCGGCATTCGGGGGTAAGCCTTCCCAGGGGATACGGAGAACCTTGCAGAAGGTCGGAGGCGTTCTGAGAAGCCCCGCCGCTTTCTGAGAGGGCCTTCTCCCTCTCACTTCCACCCCTCGTTCGCCGCCGACGAATGGATGCATGGACGGTATGCCCCGCTAGGGCGGCATTCGGGGGCCCCCGGGCGCGGTGTGGGCTGGTTTGCGAGGAAGAAGGCGCGGCGGAAGCGACGAGCAGGAGGAGAACGATGAGGATTGTCAGCATCGTCTAACCTATCCCCATCCCCACTGGGCCATGGTATCACAGCCTCACCAGCCCCATGGTATTCGGCATGCGTCCCGCGAAATCCGGAGGAATGCCATATGAGGCGTTCCAGAAAGGTCCTTGCCTTCGACGATCGAAGGAGTTGTCAGCTCTTCCGCCGCGGAAGGTCGGCGGAAAGAAGATGAGGCCGCCTCCGGCGGCGGAAGCCGGCGCAAGGGCGGCGGAAGGCGGCGGAAGGAAAACATGCGGCCCAAAGAGATGAAAACGTTGGCGGGTTCAAGGTTTCTGGAATCGGCCATCTATCCCGACCTAGCCGGGTAAGTCGGCGAGTGGGGCCAAGGCCATGCCTTCGGGGACAGGGACCGGTCAAACGACACTCAGATTTGCGGCCCCCTCCTGCTTCTTCTCACTCTCAGAGCGAGTCGGTATCATATCTCCCACTGGGCTCCCTGCCCGTCCTTGTCACTGCTCGAGGCTTCGCCTCAACCACCCTGTCGACAGGAAACTTGACAAACCAGTGAACCAGGGGGGACCATGAAGAATAAAGACGTGCCAGTCCTCCCCCGCCGAGTCCAGGTTCCTGCCCGCGGACTTCGAGGCTCCGGCCGCGGGCTCGGCCCCGGCGGCCGCGGGGGGCCTGAAGTCGGCCTACGTCTTCAGGCTCAAGGCGACCACGGGGGGGGGGAAGGGGGGGGGGAGGGGGTTCTGGGAAGAGGTCGGGGGGAGGCAGAGGGGGGAGAGTAGGGGGGGTAGAGTTATTTCGGGCGTGTCCCCCTACAGAGGGATTTTCGACAAAAAATTCAAAATACCTAATGATTATTCCAAGAAGATCAAAAAATTCTGAAAAAATAGTCCCCGGATTATTTGTAGACTAGCTTTTGTTATTTTTGGGGTATTTATTTTCAGTCGAAAATCCCATTGTAGGGGCACAGGCCCGACTTAAGGGTAGAGGTCGAGGCGGGGGGGGCGAGGCGGGACGATGGGGAGGAGGGGGGCGGGCAGGGAGAGGGATGAAGGCACGCTGTTGGCGGCTTCTCCTCTCTTGGCACTCGCGGGCAGCCCTCATGATGATAGCGGCGGCGACGACGAGTAGGATGGCCTTGGACAGCAATAAACGTTAGTTTTGGCAAGGGCAATTTTCGGCATCACCGTTGCAGCGGATTTAGTCAGCACGAGTTGCACTAGCAACACCTGCATAGTAGTCGTAGTCGCCGCATAACCAGCAGTAAGAGTAGCCAGCGGTAGTAACAGCATCTGTTGCAGCGGCATTCATGGCATTAGTAGAAACACTACAGAAGCAGTGACAGCAGCAGGCAGTCGCAGGACATGCATCAGGGTCAACAAACACAAGCAGTATCAGGAGCGCAGCAGTAGCAGCGGCACCATGAGGCGACAGCAACATACACATTTTATATGTAACTTGACAGTGTTACACAATCAGAAACAACAATATGCAGCAACAGCAGCAGCCGTATCTTCAGCCGTGCTTCGATGTTTAGGAACGTTCGACTCGTTGCGTGCTTCAGTTAAGACAACTCGTTGAGCATTGCGTCAGAGGAACTTCTCGGCGGAATCGCCATGCCGACCTCGAGCCGGCAAAACTTCGATTTGCGGTTCGGTAGAACCCCTGGGCGGAATCACCTTTTCGATAGCGAACCAAGAGGTTTCGGCATTTTTTTGTAATTTTCGCTATGATATGAAGTCCTTGGCGGAGTAGTCGTTTCGACTTGGCCAGCCCGTCTGGTATTGTCGAAATTTTCCGTTTTCGAAGTCGGAAGCGTGGTGTTTGTTTTGGGAGTTCCCCAGGACGAGCAATTTCGTGCCCGTGTCGAAGCTGGGAGGTTTGAAGTCTAACTGGCGATTCCGCCCAGGACTTGTCGAACGACAGCGCTTCGACCGAAGTCGGAGCTCATCGCTCCCAGGTCGCATCGATCGACGATGTCGCTCAGGACTTCAGGAGCGCAAATTCGGCCGAAGAGGCAAGTTTTCGGCCGGTGGCCAAACGGTTCGAACATTTGTTTGATCTGCAGGGCGAGTTCGAGCCTCTTCCGCTCAAAGCTCCGCGGGACGCGCACGGCTTTCATCGACAGCGAGGGGGGGCGGAGCAGACGGGGCCGCACGTGGCCAGAGGCGGGCGAGGCCCCGGGAGCGAGCGGTGCCGAACGGGACGTGCAGGAAAAGGTACACCTAACTGTTCGAAAACATCGTAGCGAACGGTGCGAACGCCCAGGACGAGAACCTCCCAGCTTCGACATGGGGAAAGCGTTCGCTGCGCACCCTACGTTCGCACGAGAATCTCCCAGGAAGAGGTCCGCGGCGCACCGTGGGAGCTTCGTGCATCGGGTCCCCGTCGCCGAGCGCGAGGCGCTGCACTTAGTGGCCTATCTCTCGCAACGGCGAAGTATAGGCGCAGCAGCACAACAAAGCTCAGGAGGGGAAGAAACACACAGACACAATTAATCGTCGATTCCCCCGAAAATATGTGAAAATATGGGAAGTGGGGGGGAAGACAGAAACCCAGAACATATGGGAAAATATGGGGAATCTTTTTATTTGTGTGTATTTACTTGTGTGTCCCAGGGCCCCTTCAAGTAGGTGCAGCAGTACAACAAAGCAGCGGTACCACAGCACCCTTTGTCCAAGTCTTGTGCTCAACAGCAGTAGCAGCAGTGACACTTGCAGCAGCAACGCCGGGGCATACGCCGCCGTGCGAACACCAGAAGCAGTCAGGTGCAGTATTGGCATCCCGCCAGAGTCGATGTCTACATGAGTAAGTTGGGCCACCCCCTTGCTTCTCGTAGGCATCCCTCCTACCCCTCCTTTCTCCTCGCTCCTCTCCTCTCCTCTCCTCGTCTCCTCCGGTTCCTCCGCTTCTTTCGTATCCCTCTTTCCTCCTGTGCTCCCTCCTGGCGCCTCCGTTTCCCCATCAAGAGCGTTTGTCCGCGGAAGCGCGTGTTGCCGCCAGGTGACCGGCCTGACCGACGGGTCGACGCAGGGCAGCATCATGGCAGAGTATGAGGACAGGGCCGAAATCCTCGCGTTCTCCTCGTCCTTCTCCTCCTCCTCGTACATCCTCGTGTTCTCGGAGGTCGTGATCCTCCTCCTCCTCCCGCTTCTGATTGTCCTCCTCGGTCATCGTCGTCGTCGATTTTGTCGTCGCCGCCGCGCGGCCTTCAGCTCCCCCGGTTCCTTGACCTTGACGTGGCTTGCGTTCACGACGTTTCCTCCCCGGCTGCGGTGGGTGGGTTTGCCTCGTGTTGCATGGGCCTCCGTGAGGAGTCCACGCTTGCCGGGCTCCCTCGGGAACAGGTTTGAGCTCATTCAGTGTGGCCGTGGTGCCGATCGTTTCCCTAGGGATTCGATGTAGTGAGTCTCAGTCTCGGCATGCTCGGTCATCCTCAATACTCAGCCCGTCCTCCTGCCGCTTCCCGTCTCCCTCGTCCTGTCTCATTCGCCCTCCTGCCTCCTCCTCCGTCTTCCTGTCCTCGGGGAAGCCACAAGCTATCTCCAGCTCACCCTCCCACCCAACAGGCAAGCGAGACCCAGCCTGGGCACATATCGCCGGCCCACAGTGCGGAGGGCGAATTTGGTGTGCCAGGCGCGGCGGTTGCGTCAGCATTCTGACCGCATTTGGACATGGCAAGAGTGCACCATCCCCCACATCTTGAGTGTCGTTCGTGTTCTCCTAGACCAGTCTCTGTTTCCGCTTCCTTCCTTCCCTCCTCCCCCTGCTCCTCTGGTCATGTTGGCAAGCGCACTGCATCAGGGCTCGTTCTCCTTCTCCCCTCCTCCCTCACTCCTCCACGCACCTTCCCACCCCATGAGTCCCATAACAGTCCGAGCAGTGCCGTCTTGTCCTCCAGGGAGGCCCCGCCGTTGGACGCTCAAGGAAGGTTCTGCTGGACCGCGGCAGGCATCCCCACGCTGTGCTACGTATCAGTTCCCACAGCCTTCCCGCTGCACAATCCTCACCACTGCCGTCTGGGCCTCCCGGGAGACTCCCTCCATGGAGGCCCCGCCCTCTCCATCAATCCCGCGGTGCAAGTCGAAGGGGGGGGGGCGTGCGCAGTGGTGAGCCATCCCCGTCCTGCTTGCTGCTCCCCCTTGCCTCCTCCCCCCCCGGTGCCATCCGCTTTTATGCGTACACCTACATGTCCTGAGCCATACATATCCTTGCTTTGTTGTTGTGTTCCTGCTGAGCTTGCGACCCACCTCACAATCCCTTGTGTGCGGCACTCCGACTGCATCATGGTCGTAGGCTCTTGTGTTGCCAGGCGCGGCTCATCGGGGTCCCACTTGTGGACCGGTGCGCATGCCACACGCTGGCAGCCTTCCAGCACGGAGCCAGCGCGGCTTGCATTTTTTCCTGTTGGCAATCGTGCAGGGTGCGGGCTGCCGTCTGCCACCCCTCAGCCCCGCTTCCCTCACACGCCCCGCTCCTCCCGGGCTGCCCCCCGGCCGCGGCGCAGGCACTGTTCGCGAATGCGGTCTACCCGTTCCTCAGACCGTGCGGGGCGCGGGTGGCCGTCTGCCGCCCCGCAGCCCCGCGCCCCCCCACGGCCGCCCTCCTCCCGGGCCGCTCCCCGGCCCGCGGCGCAGGAGCTGTTCGCGAGCGAGGTCTACCCGTTCCTCACCGAGACCCCCTTGCAGCACGTCCGCGTCTTCTTTGACGGGGACACCGTCGAGGGCCACGAGGCGCGGCCTCGGGCCTCTCGGCCGGGGCACATGGCCAGGGGGTGAAGTAGTGTTAGGTCGGGCCTGTCCCCCCACGGGGGGATTTTCCACGAAAAATGAAATACCCCAAAAATGATCCAACAATCGTCCAACAATTGTCTGGGGACTATTTTTGGGGAATTGTTGTTGGCCATTTTGGAGTGCGTTTGTGTTTTTTATATACTCTTTCGTCGAAAAGCCCCCTGTATGGTGGACTGGCCCGACTTCAAGAGTAGCGGGGGGGGGCGGCAGGACCCGGCGGCGAGCGAGGGGGGGAAGTGAGAAGGGGCGGGCCTTTTCAGAAGGCTCAGACGTCCCCCGGACTTCTGAGCAGTTTTCTAAGCCTTCCCCGGATACAGGAACAAAAAGCCGCCCGGAAGGCACGGGGGCTTTGAGAAGTCCCGCCGCCCTCTGCGAAGACCTTCTCCTCCTCAGTTCCCCCCCCCTGGCTCGCCGCCGAAAGACGAGGCGGAGGAGGGGGATGCCCTCCGAGACTCACTCGCCAGGCCTTGGGAGCGGTGTCGGGCCTCGGCGCCTGAGAAAGGCGCAGGAGGGAAAGAAACACACAGACACAATTTATCGGCGATTCCCCAGAAAATATGGGAAAATATGGGAAGTGGGGGGAAGACAGAAACCCAGAATATATATATATATATATATATATATATATATTAAACATGGGGATTGTTTTATTTGTTTGTATTTACTTGTGTGTCCCAGGGCCCCTTCAAAGGCGCCGCAGCCCGGAGCTCGCTCGCGCGGCTGCCTCTCCCCGGCGGGTCTGCCTCCGGCGCGCGCGCTTTGCGGTGCCCCCACCTGCGCGCCCTGGGCCGCCCGCTCAGCGGCGACGCTGGGGGCGAATAGCCTTAAGGCGGGCCTGTCCCTCTACAGGAGGAATATTAAAACATAGAAAAACAAATAGTCTGGGAACTATTGTTTGGCATTTTTTGAGTTTTTTGGTGTATTGTTTCGCCTGTTCAAATTTCTCGTCCAAAATCGGCCTGTGGGGGGACAGGCCCGACTTAGGAGTAGCCCAGGGGAGAGCAACCCATGTCTTCAGGTGCGCCGATGCTCTTGTGTCTTCGAAGGGGCTCCCCGGCGGATGCGTGCAATGCCCGCCCCTGGGCGATGCGCCCCTACCGTCGCCGCCGGTCCGCACGGGGCGCACCAACGATCCCGCTTCTCGGCCTTGACCAGAGGGTTGTCTTCGGTTAGGGGGCGGCGGCACGAGAGCGCGAAGGCAAGGGCGCAGCGCGATGCGCGAAGTGAGGCGACCCTGTTGAGTGCCGATCGAATGCCGACCGTGGCTCACAACAGTGCGCGTCAGTCTGCGGGACTCCCAGCTGCTGCGTTCCGTTCTTCCTTTATGAGGGGGGATTGAGACGACGTTTCCTTCGGATTCCCTCCCAAGGTGCATCCGCACCTCGAAACCCCGTGCGCCCACCCCCTCTCAGAACACCCTCAAGTCCAGAGCGTCTCGAGCAACTTCTCCATTCCTCCATGATCCTCCGTCCTTGAGGAGGACGAGGAGGGGACTATTCCTCCTCGTGCCTCCCCGAGGCCACCAGAACGATTGGAGCGAACCAACAGAGACGCTGGGACCGCTAGCCAAGCGATCCAGGGAACGAACGGAACGAGCCAATTCTTGAATCTCCCGGAACCGCCGCAAGGTGAGTCTGACCCTCCGGAATGACGCCATGTGGGCCCTCGGCTCCACCGCGATGGTGCTGTTCTTCCTGTGGCTCCACACGCGGAGCGTGGCCGGGGCGGCATCGGGGCCTCCAGTCGTCGCGATCATGAGCATCCAGAGGAGGGGAGAAGAAGGAGGATATTAAGGATGAAGCAGGCTTGGTGTGCTCGCGCCATATCTGACGCCCTGCCTCCCCTACCCATCCCTTCCCATTTCGCTGAGTTGTTCTCTATCCTGTGACGAGTGTCATAGCTGACCCGGAACTCTAAGAAAGGACCCCATCGGGTTATGCGGAATCGGAAAAGGAAAGCTGCGTACACTGGATGAGGAGGTGTCGGACGAGCGGGAGGATGAGCAGGAGGAAGCGGAGGAGATGCAGGAGGAGAGGGAGCACGGGGACGGGGCGGCGTTGGGTGACACGTTGGGTCCCGCGATCCCAGAGCGAAGGAAGGGAAGGGGAGACTCGATAAAAACGAGGCCGCTGGGAGGGCGGAGCGCCCTGGCCCCTGGAGGCACGAGCACAATGAATGCCTCGCCGATGGATTGAAGGGGCGATCGGGCCAGACAAAAGGGGAGGATTGGGAAAGGGAGGGTTACGAAACCTGCTGCACGCAGATGGTTTCGGCCCCACCGAGGGGCCCATTCCTCGATGCATGGCCGCCTCCGGCGCCGGGAGGCGCCGGGAGAATCAGCTGCGTGAGCTGATTCCCAAACCCCTCTTTGCTATCCCCCCCTTTCGCCCGGCCCGAGACGAGGTGTGGTCGAGCTAAGCTAGAAGCAACGTGCCGCAGACAAGCAAGCGCCCCCTGCAACGACCTGCGTGCGCGCCGGACGAGGGGGAGCGGAACAGATCTCAGACCTCGCCTGCTGAGGCGGCGAGGGAGCGGGGGAAGGCACACGGGAACCCAGGCCATTGCTTCGCGCCGCGCACAGCCACACAGGAAAGCAGGCCAGCGTCTCGCGCCGCGCAGGGCCTGACATGGAGGAGGCACGCGCAGATGTAGTAGACGTTCTGGTTGAACCGGCGAACCACGTGACCACGTGTTCCCTCAGTGCGCGCGCGCCGCGCCGAACGCTAGGCAGGGGGGCCGAGTAAAAGTACAGACCTCGCTTGTTGAAGGGGTGAGTTTGGTGAAGTGAACCAAGCGAAGAGTGGGCCTCACTGCAAAAAAACAAACGGCAGAGAACCAGCGACCTTTACGACAAAGTTGCCAGAGCACGGCTCTGGCAAACTACGAGCGTCAAGACATCGCGCACACACATTCACCACACACAGAAAATGCAGAATCGCCGCAGACCTCGCACGATGAAGGAGGGAGCCTGCGACTGCACTGTTCTTTGCGTCCACAGAGCGTGCCGCTCTCCGCTGGGGGGAAGTAGCGGCCATCATCCTGTGCGGCGGGGCAGTGCTCGGGCATCGGGGGCCCGGCCCACCCCGGCCGATCGGGGAGGAGACGGACGAAGACCGAGCATTCTCTTCGGGTGGAGGGCTCAGGGTGAAATCCAGATGGGCTTTTGCACCTCGAACACCAATCTGTCTTGTGATTCACCTTTTGCAGGTTCAAGCCTCGAACATCCATCGAAACGGCATTTCAGATTTCACCCTTTGCCCTCCTCCCAAAGAACATGCTCGGGAAGAGGCGGAAGGAAGGTGGGGGCCAGCATGCCCCACCCGCCGGCGGCTCGCGTCCGAGCGTCCCCGTCCCAGCCCAGAGGACAGGGGGCGCGCTGCACCCCAAGAGAGGAACAACCAGGAGGGCAAGAAACACACGCACACACAGACACGATGAATCCTCGCTTTCCCCCCAGAAAATGTGGGAACAGATGGGAAGTGGGGGGGAAGGCAGAGACCCAGAAAATGCCTGAAAAAATATAGGGGAATATTTTTATGTGTGTGTATTTATGTGTGTGTATTAATTTGTGTGTCCTGGGGCCCCTTCGAACGAGACGCGGGGCCGGCGCCCTGCGACGGCCTGCGCCGCGCCGGGGCGCGGGGCACGGGCAGCGAGCAGCGGCGTGTGGGCGTCTGTTCGCCGGTGGGGCGAGGCTCGGAGCAGGCGAGCGGGGCAAGCACGCGCGCCGTTTGGTCTGGACGCCCGAAATGGGTACTGAAAGAATGGGTATTATGCCCAACAGCAGTTCCTGTTCATTTTGAACCAGATCCGCTGTCCACGCCGCCGCGGCCTGTGTCCATTCGAGACAGGAGGCCGCCTGCCCAACAGCGGCCGCTGTTGGTTTGGGACAGCATTTGCTGTTGGGCATCGTACCCATTTTTTCGGTACCCATTTCGGGCGTCCAAATTTGGGGGGGCGAGACCATGGGCAGCGTTAAGTCGGGCCTGTCCCCCTGCAGGGGGATTTTCGACGAAAAAAAAATGCCCCCAAAATAGTAAAACATAGCTCCAAAATAGTCCGGGACTATTTTTTGAGTATTTTGGGGCCTTTTTGGTGCATTTTTGGGGCATTTTTTATTTTTCGTCGAACATCCCCCTGTAGGTGGACGCCCGACAGAAGGGCAGCGTGATGAGCACGGAGACCTCTAGTGTCGAAGGTGCGGGGGTGAGGGGGAGGCTCGATGGCAACAAAGGCGCTGCCACGCGAGCGGTGGGGGACAACGCGCAACGGCAACCACAACGCCCTGCGACCGTTTCGCCGCTCAGAGTGCGATGAATGGGGGAGCACACATATCACGTGTACCTCGGTCCCTCGCTTTGGGGGGAAGGGAGCAATAGCAAAACGCTGACCGAGGAGGGAGGAGTTCTTTGCGACATCCGTGTTGCTATTCATGAGGGAGGGAGGGGTGGTAGCTTCCGACGCCCAGCCAGCTGCGATTTGGAGGATAGGGGGTGGCTTCCGAAGTCCCCCTCTTTGGAAACGGGGGAGGGGGGCAGCTTCCAAACTGGGGCATGTGGCCTAAGGTCTCCCCCGTGCCTTTTGACAGGGGTGCCTGGCTTTCAAAGGGTGGGAGGGGAAGGGGCGGAGAGGGCTCCCGAATCCTTCCCCGCTTCAGCAAGGAAGCGAGGCTTGTATTGTAGGTAGCTTGAAAGCGGCCCACCCCGTTTCCCTTGAAGTGCGCGGCCATGGCGCTTTGTCGCAGGCTGACCGGCTGCTTACTTCGCTGGCTGGTCAGCCGGGGAGGGCCACACGAGCAAGCTGCCGTTTTTTTTGGACGTTGTGAGCATAACTTTCCGCACCAATGGGCACAATTCTGCAGCCAGAGTGAGCGTGTATGGTTGAGACACGGGGGTGCGTTCTCTTTTCTGTGCCCAGATGCACAATCCTCCATTGCCACATCAGCGGAACGATGAATCGTGGATCATCGTTGTCTTATCTCGGCATTTGCTCCCTCCTCGCATCTTCCCTCCGCATATCTTCTCATCGCACCTCTTCCTCGCGTCTCTCCCTGCCTATGTCTTTACTCGCGACCATTTGGGGTCCGCGCAGGTGGTGGTAAGCCTTTCTGTGTTGCTGGTGATGATGCTCGCGCTGCCACTTGCGTACGTCCTGACGCCGGTGGGAACATGGGGCGGGCAGCGGCGAAGACAAGGTCTGCGCGCATTCGCGAGATGCGGGCCTTTCGAAGGCAGGAGCCAGAGAGCCGTGGCCCGCCATGTTGTCGGTTTGAAGGTTTCCGAAGCCATCGGGAAGCTGTGGAGGTCAATGCTTTGCTTGTTTTAGCAACTCCCATGCCGCCAACATCGTAGAGCGGATTCAGTTCGGAAAACACTGGGAAGGGCCCAGAGTGTCCTGGAGAATTCCGCTCTGGATTTCGAAGTGAATTTCGTGTGGAATTTTTGGGGCCAGGAATGAAGACTAAAACAACTGGACATGAAATTCGCTTGGTTTTTCGCTCGCCGTTTTGGGGTTTTACATTTAATCGCTTCGCTCATTCCGCCGGCCCTGGAGCCCTCTTTAGGGCCTCTTGGGGGCTTTTTGGGGACCTCTTGGGACTCTCTTGGGGCTTCTTGGCGGCGTCTTGGGGGCCCCCCGGGCCTCTTGGGGCGGGAGGGGGGGTAGTCGATTGCGGCTCCCCCCTCGGAGGCCACGATCCTCGTGAGGGGTGTCGAAAAATTGCCCGGTCCGGCATCTCTGACCTGGACCTGCCAGGACCTTGCCGGGACCTTGTCGGGATCTTGCCGGGGTACTTTTCGCCCGGAGACCCCCAGGGGCCGCCCCGCGCGCGCGAAGTAGAATATTGTTGACCAGTTACCGGAGACCTTAGCAAGCCTCTGGCCCGTTGGGCCGGCGAATTGGCAGGACTCCATGCAGTAATCCTCGGCAGCACGTCTGCACGGTGGTGCAGTGTCAACTCCTTTTTGCTGAGGCTTCCAAGAGGCGCGCGACGATCCTGAGAGAAATGGGAACCCTTACATTGCAGCATCCGTAGGGTCTCGCACATGGTGCACCAACATATGTATAGCATACGCGATGAAGGCGTAGGATATTGCAACGTATGAGGGAAGAGGAATTGTTCATACCGAAGGGGTTGTGATGTTATCGTCATCGTGCCATAGGTGATTGAGAGCTCCCCATCGATATGATCAGGACTGCCACGTTCATGGTGCACGCAGTGTTACAGGCTGTCATGAGTCCTGGCCAATTGTCCATTGTCACATTACCGATTTTTTGTCGGATGGGGTTGGCTCTTCACTGAGGTCGCCAGCGGGGGTGTCAGGATAATCGTTCTGTGTGCATCGCGGCCATGGCTGGAGAGTTGTCCTTCTCGTCCCCCCAGGGGGGACGAGGAGGGAGGTGGAGGAAGAGAGCCCAGCGTCTCGTCGATGGGATGGGTATCCCTCTGCATCTGGTCGATTGGTGGCGGAGGACCCTTCTGAGCCGTTGCTTCACAAGCCGGGGGCGGGAGAAGGAGGAGGGTATAAGGTGAAGGACGATATTGGAGTTACAGGAGGAAGAGGAGGAGGAGGAGGAGGAGGAGGAGGAGGAGCGCGAATCTTGGGAGGATGGTAGGGAATGTGGACGGGGACGAGGAGGAGGGGGAGCAGGAGCAACGATGACGGTAAGGGGGGAATGGTGACGATAACATGGGGAGACCAAGGGGGAGGAAGCTGAGAATGGGCATGGTACGGGAGGGACAGATTTTGGACGCTTTGCGTATCCTGGGACGTTAGCCTCGCCTGCCAGCCCAGACGACGCCTTCCGCTCCCTGTCCGCCGCCTCGGAGCCGCCGACCAAAAAAAAGTATCCCGGGAGAGTTGCATTGATACTGTTATTGCGGTAGCGCGCAGTGGAGTTATGCGATTCGGCAGTCGTTAAACCGACGATTGGGGTCTGCCTGAGCAGGACCAGGAGTCAACCACACATGCCTCCGCGGATCGTTCGATATGGGAATTTCTTGGCATATTATTTGGGCCTTGGAGCCGTTTCGGATGCCTTTGGAGCCTTTTATGGGGTATCTTCGGTGTCTCCTGGGCCCCCCTCTGGGGGGGCGTCTCGGATGACACCATTCCACGGAGAGAGGGGTTGTCCCCAACTTACCTCACCTCTTGGGACACCAACTATAGTGGAGGCCCATGCCAATAAGCACCCTGCTTGCCTCCAGGGTGCCCTGGGTTTCTTGCGTTTCGAGGGCGAGGCGTTCCCACATGAAAAATCAATGGGCGCCCTGGGGTCTCAGGGTTGGGTTTCTTGTGGGGAGGGTTCCTTGTGGACTGGCCTCCACTGTGTCACGTCGTGTGTGCATCTTTCGTCGTTCGGGGCCCACGTGGGGCTCCCTGGGGCCATCTTCGGGCGGCCGTGAGGCCTCGGCAGCCCATCGGAAGTTGAGACACAGGCGAGAGGGCCACCACTCGTTGTGCTGGTTTTGGAGGGGGCCTGGGCCTCCCAGGGTGTTCCTCGGGAGGTCCCGCGGGAGCGGTCGTGGGCACTCTGGGAGCCATTTTGGGATCTGTTGCGTCCTCCTTGGGGCCCTTGTTGGGCCCTCTGTGGAGGCCATCGTGGGGACCATCTCGGGATATCTTGAGCCAGCCCCTCGCGACCAGCCCCCCCCCCCGTCCAGACCCCGGGGGAGGCCCTCGAAGGAAGGCCGCCCTGCTCACTCCCACCCGCGCCCTGCCACCACATGGGTAGTACCCAGGTCTCAGCACGGGCATCGATCGGCGGCGAGCGAGGGGGGACGTGAGAAGGAGCAGGGCCTCTCAGAAGGCGGTGGGACTTCTCAGAAGCCCTTGCGGCTTCTGAGAAGTTTTTTGTGTGTTTTCGGGGAAGGTTTAGAACACTTCTCAGGAGTCCGGGGGGCTTCCGAGCTCTCTGAGAAGGTCCGCCCCTTCTCACTTCCCCCTTGGCTCGCCGCCTAATCGAGAACCGTCGGGAACCGATGCAGACCCCCGCCGTGTGCGTGACGCCCGCGAGGTGCGCTGCGCGTGCCAGGGCCCCCCCGTCGCCCTTGCCCAATCACAGCTGAGAGTGATCGCGGGGCGTCCGCGCATGGTTCAGATGCTTGCTGCAGCTTCTGCCTTGTTTTGTCTCCTGTCAGGGATGGTGGGCCTGCTTGTAACAGGCCCCCATATCAGGACCCCCCCAAAATTCAATACAAAGTGATCGTACACCGTAGGCGATGCTTAAGAAAACCTAAGTTTTCGTCAAGAGTCTCGATTTTTCTTAACTTTCCAATGTACATCCTAAGATTTTGATAGAAGTTCTGGGTTTGTATTCCAGTTCTGAGACTCTGAATTTCTTAACCCATGGTTTCTTAAGCATTTCGCAGGGTGTACGGTGCCCGCGCATGATACAGATGTTGTTTAGCGAAGCGTACGTTCGGTGCTGTGGATGGGGGGGGGTGCGGTCTTCATGGTTCCAGGTTTGACCCTGGTCAGGTGGGAGCGGAGGACGGGGTGTGTTCCAAACCACGTCTGCCCAAAGGGCTGGCGGGATTAGCACGGGGAGACGGAAGGGGGGAGAAGACATGGAGGATGGGAAAGAAGAGAGAGGAGAGAAGGATTTGGCGGACGAGTAGGATAACGAGGATGATGAGGAGGTGGAGGTGGAGGTGGAGGTGGAGGTGGAGGTGGAGGTGGAGGAAGGAGTCTTGCACATATGAGTAGGAGAAAATTGTTGACGGAGGGGGCAGATGATTTGAACGAGGTGTCATGACGGAGATGGGCGACAAGGAGGGGGACAAGGATCATAAGGGTTGGATAGGCGGGATGATGAGACCATGATGAGGAAGGTGTAGGCGGAGGGATGATAAGAAATAGGAGGAGGAGGGGGAAGGCGAGGGGGAGGACGAGGAGAAGGAGGATGATGATGCAAAAGGGGGAAAAGGATGTCCGGGGCACAGGAGAGGGAAGGTGTCGATTACGAGCGCCTCCTTCCTTGCGATCTTCTTGACCATCGGAATTGGGAGTGACGTCGTGTTCGTGTTCCAGGACTTCTGGACCCAGTCCGAGGATCAGGTGCAGGACGAGGTCCGCGACAAGGCTGGCCCGAGCTTTCTCTCGCCGGCGGGTGCGACAGCTTCGCGCCGCATCCACGCGGTGGCGACGCCAGCGCGGACGTTGACGGCTGAACACTTTCTCGGCGCCCCGTTGTGGCGCCCCGGGGCCCAACACTTTCCCGGGGGCCCGTTGGGGCCCATTTTGGCTCAAGCTTTTCCCTGGCTCAAGCCAGCTCAAGTGGCACAAGTGGCACATTAATCCGGCTATTGAACTTTGCTTTCTCTAGCTGCCTACTTCACCATCTGATCTCTCACTCTTCTGTCTGTTCTGCTTCTCCGTTGGACAGTCGGAAACATGTCTAAACGTGCGGGGACTGCGACGGGCTCGACACCTGAGAAAAAGGAAGGCCGTAAAAGCAAGATGATGGAACTTCTTGACGAGACGGCCGGCGAGGGGGAGGATGCGGATGTGGAGGTAGTATCGGACAGTGCGGGAGGTGGACAAGTGGATGGCGGGACGGAGGCACCGCCAGCGTGGTTCCAGCAGTACGAGCAACGCCAGAACAAAAAGCTCAATGCATTAACCAAGCAACTCAAGCACGTCAGCGACACGGTCAAACAAACAAAGGAAGAAATGCAAGAAATCAAGGGGAACATCAGGGAGTTGCGCAACAAAGTCGTTGATCTCGAGGGCGAGGTCGAAATGATCAAGGGGGACATGGATGACCTTTATGTGACACAGGAGGATGTGCAGACAATGGTGGGTACAATGATGCAGGATATGGTAGGCGCGATGATCGAGGAGAGGATCAAGCACACGATGCACGACCGCCAGCCTACAGCAGCAGGAGGAACCAGGAGGGATGATGGAGAAGGGGAGGCGCGACACAAACAGGTCATTGCATTCGGCTTTGCAGACAACACGCCATCCGCATCAGTGGTGGAACATCATGATGGCATACTGAAACAACTACTTGGGGACGGTGTGCATGCGAATGTGACGACAGGATCGGACGTAACAAAAATGGGAATGATGGAGTTCCCCAGCGTGCAGGCTAAAATTGCATTTTGGAAAAAGGCGCAGGATGCTTTGAATAAGGATGAGCACGCCTTCGGACAAATATTCTTTCGGAACAACTTGACCAAAGAAGAACGGGACCATGAAAAGCGGTTGGGCTACACCAAATATTACCTCCAGAAGCATTCTGAATATACCCACCGAAATATTAAGATCATATGGAGTAAGAAGATGGTTGTGTTGAGGGACAGCTCGGGGAAGGAGAGGAAGGTTGCATGGTATGACGGGGAGGGGGAGTGGCATACCACCAAGGCGGGAAAGGCAGTGGAGAAGGAGGTGGAGGAGGACATGCAGAAGTGGAGGAAAAAGGTCCGGCCGGAGCCGACCACCGACAGCGAGTGACGCTACGGCGAGACCGGCAGGACTACCAGGGGGAGCACGGCCACATCTACGGAGAAAGGGCGACGGCATGCGACGGGCATGGGTTCGCAAATACTTGTTTCACCACTTATCGTTTCACCTCGTGCACTTCTCACGGATGGTTCTCCGATGCATTTCTCTACAACTACGGTCGATGATAGCACTAATGAGACTGGAATACCCCAGCCAACAACATACCCACCCACCCAGTCAGCAAATCGAGCGGGAAATGGGGGGGGTGTATCAATGTTTTGTGGTGGTGGGAGGGGCAAGTACAGGACAGTAGATGGTGACTTTCTTGGCAGATTTTTCAATACCAGCCCTCTTCAGGATCCGCCTTCAGGACCTGCCGAGCCCGACCATGCGACACAACCACCGGCGCCTTGTGCTGATTATCGGCCTCTTGTGGTGCTCCACAAGAACATCCGAGGCCTCACTTGCGATGACAGGTTCTCAGAATTACTATTGGAATTGGCTACATGCGAATGGGATGCAATACTTATCAATGAAACGATGCGTCCAGCAAACAACGAGATGTTTACAGTGGAGGGTGGACATATGTATGCTGGGTCCGGTGGGGGATCATACAAACATGGCGTTGGGATACTCTTGCATGCGCGGTGGGTTCATTGTTTCAAACAGTTTGTGCCGGTCAGCAGTCGTATTGCATACATGGACATACGAGGCAACATGTTACGGATGCGATTTGTGACGGCATACTTCCCACATCACAAATATCCAGATCGTACTGTGCAGGAAGTCTACGACGAATTGTCCAATATTGTGAAAGCAGGGGCACGGGAAAAACTGCATATCGTCATGGGCGCGGACTGCAATGCCCAAGTCGGGCCGGCAAGCGACACGGACAATCGACGAGTGTGTGGAAAGCATGCTCATGGCGACGGCGATGCACGAGGGCAGTGGCTTAAACAATGGGCAAACGCACACAATCTAGTGATTGCGAACACGATGTTTACCAAACAACCTCATTTGTTGCCGACGTATTTCCACAGCTCGCGGCATGGGCCTCGACAGATCGATTACATTCTCACGTCAAGGCTTTTCTGGTACACTGTGACAGACTGTGTTGCTTCTTCAACGATTAACATGGGATCCGACCATACCGACGTGCTCATGCGAAGTAGTATTCTCAAACAAAGGCCGGGTACGAACAAGAAGGCGCAGAGCAAAAAGACATCGACCAAATGCAGGGTTACGACAAATCCGTGGCCACCTGCGGACACGAAGCGGTATACACAGAAAGTGGCGGATGCACTTGCGGTTGCAGAGGATCAGGGTGGGATCCAAGACAGATACGATTCCATCGAAAAATCAATCACGGAATCTATGGCGGAGCCGGGGGTACATGAGCGGAGAGATACGGTAAACTCTACGTTGCCCCAGTTCCGGAGCAAGCTGGACGACCTCATCCAACAGCGCAAACAACTTGGAAATACAGACACGGCTATGCGACAACAACTCAGCAAACAAATCCGGCGAGAGATACGCAATTGTGGCAGGACGGACCGACACAACAGGATTACGACCATTCTTGCAGACTTTAGGGGGCTAAACAGAATCAGCGGGATCAAGAGCACCAAAAAGAAGGACATGATTATATCGATGCAGTCAGCTCCTGGAGGGCATGTCCACGACAGACGGGGAATAGCCGATGTGTTTGCAGACTTCTACGAATCTCTATATTCAATGCCCAGAGGATCAGGCCCCGATTCTCCCGCACACGGCGCAGAGGAACGTGGGAGCATTGCACCCTTCAGTGACGACGAGATGCGGCAGGGACTTCGGCAACTCAAGACCGGCAAAGCTGCAGACACAAGCGGAATAGCAGCTGAAATGCTGAAGTACGGAGGAGAAGCTCTCAGGAATGCGTTGCGGAAGCTTTTCAACGACATTGTCTTGGACGGTACGGTGACACCGAAGCAGTGGAAACACACCCAAATCAAGGTGATTTTCAAATCTGGAGAGCCAGCCCTACCGCAGAACTACCGTCCTATTTCGATGATCCCGCTCATGTACAAGCTATTCTCGCGATTGCTGTACAACCGACTGGAACCGATATTAGATTCGAAGCAGAAGCCGGAGCAAGCTGGATTCCGGCGAAATTTCAGCACGGATGACCATTTGTTCACATTCGCGATCGTACAGGAGAAGGCGCGAGAGTTCCAACTCCCACTGTGGGTTGCTACGTTGGACTTCAAGAAAGCATTCGACACGGTCTCACATGAATCACTTTGGGAAGCTATGCGAGCACACGGAGTTCCGCAATCATACATCAGCCTCATTATGTGCTTGTACACGGACCAGACGGCTTGTGTCAAGACAGACGTATGCAGCAAAACATTTACCATTAGTCGTGGGACCAAGCAAGGCGACCCATTAAGCTCATTACTATTCAACTGCCTCTCAGAATTCGTCTTCGACAAGTTCCGCACAAAATGGGCCGACAGGAAATATGGTATACAGTTGGGAACGCACAGAAATGATTGGCTTACAAATCTTCGATTTGCGGATGACGTTCTCTTGGTCGCCACTTCCCTTAGGCAGATTAAGAGTATGATTCGGGATGTCATGGACGCTGCGCAACCATGTGGCTTGGAAATACACCCCGGGAAGACCAAGATCCTGCATAACATGCAAGAGAGGAGGCCGCGAAGCAACCCAGAACAGACAGTCGTCAACGGAAGCTACATCGAAATATTGCCGTACTCTGCAACGCAAAAAATATCTAGGACGGCAAATTACATTCCGTGATCCGACAACGACGGAGATCGAATCCAGAATCAATGCGGCATGGAAGAAATTCGGCTTGTTCAAGCACGAGCTCACCACACGGTCGTACTCATTGGGGGATCGTCTGCGGCTCTTCAACGGCGTTGTATCACCTACACTTCTTTATGGCGCGGGTTCTTGGGCAATGACGACTCCGCTGGAAACGCGAGTGCGGGCCACCCAACGCTGCATGCTCAGAATGATTCTCGGATCACAACGTCGCCGCGTTCAAGAGAACGGCACGGAAGCGAGCGACAATAACCAGTCTGACGGCCCGAACGACACGTCGGATTCGGAAAGCAGCACCACCGACAGCAACGACACCAGCACCTCAACTACACCGAGTTCGCATGCCCAAAACAATGTGGAACCATGGCAGGAATGGATCCGACGCACGACAAGGCATATTGTACAGTACTACCACGACTTGGGATATGAAGACTGGTGCGTGCAACAACGGAGACGACAATGGCGACTACTTATGGCAGTTCTTACAGATGACAAGGGGAAATGGAACAGAAAAGCTTTACTATGGGAGCCGACCGCGACGAATGCACGCGCAAAGAGGCTACCACATCGACCCAAAAAACGGTGGGTTGACGATCTGACAGAATACTTTCTTACAGCGCATGGACAGCATTGGCTACATTTTGGAGGAAGTATGGATGAATTGGAGGATGATTACGTTTATCACACAACATCAACAATATCCCCGGTGACTGAATGAGCGGCGCCCCGGCGCCACCTCCCAGCCCCCCGCGCGGCCGCCCTTTTGGGCGAACTGGGAGTCGCCTCGCCTCGGGGCCCACAGGAAACATTCTCATCACGAATGTCCATGCGAGGGATCGGGTCGGCAGCCTCTGGAGACACCCGGGAACGGAGAGCGATCGTTCAGATCTCCAGGAGACTGCAAGCCCCTGGAGGTCAACTATGTGGATGTCCGTGCAGGTCTTCCGAGGCACTCAGAGGCTAGGGCCAAACATCGAGAACCAGAAAGCTGGATTCCCCTCTTCGAGGTCATTCGAGAGCAGAGATCATCGGGGACTCAGCGGTTTACGCGGTCCCGAGGTCGTTCGAGAGCAGACATCATTGTCACAGGCCCAGAGGTTGACACCAACACCGATATCGGGCCTCCACGGAGGGAAGAAGATCCCGATCTCAGTGATGGTGGTAATATTATGGCTTCCAAGGTGACCGAAACATTACCACCAGCACCGAAATCTAGGATCATCTTCCCCCTATGGAGGCAACCCCCTGTGTTGGTGTTGGTGCCCATTTCCAGGCCTCCAACATTGGGGATGGAGCGGTTCACGCGGCCCCGAGTCGCCAGGGCAGCTCCTGGGCAGCAGCAGGCAAGCGTCGGCGGCGCCGCCAGCGCGGCGGCCTGGTCGGAGCACCGTTGCGGTGCCGCCGCCAGGCGTCCTCTTCGATGCGGCGGCGCCTCGCGGCGCCAGGTGATGCCGGGAAGAGCACCTGCTTGAGCTGATTTGCCCCCCCCCCCCCCTGGGCTTTACCCCCCCCCCCATCCCCCTCCTCCTCCTCCTCCTCCTCTCCTCCTCCTCCTCCTCCTCCTCCGCCTCCTCTACTTCCACGTCCTCCTCCTCCTCCTCCTCCTCCTCCTCCTCCACTTCCACTTCCACCTCCTCCTCCTCCTCCTCCTCCTCCTCCTCCTTTTCCTCCTCTTTCGCCCGGCCCAATGGGCCTAGGGCGGCCCGTCATGTCTCCAGGGCCCTCTTCGTCATGCCTCTGCTAGTGGTTGGGCTGCCCGCGGTGCTCATCGGCCCTGGCCCCGCCGCGGGGAGGGATCGGCTTTTTGCGTCGACGGTTCCGCAACTGGACTCCAACACCAGAAGATTTCATGAACAACTTGTCGGAGCTCCGCGCGGATGTGTTTGATCGGATATGGGCCCCCTGTCGGCGCCTCTGGCGTCGCCCTTGTTCCTTTCTCGTTGCCAGGTCGACGACTGGACGGTCCTGGGCCTCAAGGCAGGCCTCTTGGTGGCTCGATCATCCGGGGCGTCCAACATGGCCGGAGCTGTGGTACGTATCTCCCCAGAGACCACAGTAACCGAGTGAGCGCGATAATAAAACATACCCCCCCTTCCCCCCTATGTTTTTATTATCCTCATTCAACAGGATTTAGTTGTGGAGAAGGGCGCGGAGGCCGAACTTTATAATCCACGGGGTAAGTTGCGAATCGAAGTTGCTATCGACTCATGTTGACTAGCAACAGCATCAAGCACGCTGAGCATGGCCATGGTGGTCTCACCAAGTCTCTCCCATACAAGGATGGCTCCAAAGGATGCCGAGCGCCCATGATCACCATCATGATCATCGTCATCATAATCATCATCATCATCATCATCATCATCATCATCATCATCATCATCATCGTCATCATCATCATCATCATCATCATCATCATCATCATCATCATCATCATCATCGCCATCATCATCACAATCACCATCATCACCATCACCATCACCATCATCACCATCATCATCATCATCATCATCATCATCATCGTCATAACTGACCTTCCCCAGGAACATCCATCATTACCCCGCCAGACCCCTGGACTTTGTTTTCACCTATGGATTATTATCGCCCGCGCACGGTTACACTTTTGTTTGTCTCTGTATTTACGTCCATTGCATGCCGTGTTGTAGTGTCTGTTCTGTGGTGGTTCGGGTTAATCTTTAAGACGCACCAGTCGTCTTGTTTGTTCTCGCGGCTCTTGGCGGTCTGCGTCCGTCCTCCTGCGGCGATCCCGTCGCCCCGCCCGGGGCTATCTCGGCAGGTCTGCGCCCCATCGTTCGACGCGAGGCTCATCAGGACCTTCTTTGGGGGGGGGGGAGGGCCTGGCAGGTGACGTTGGAGCCTGGACTCACGCTGCCGGAGGAGGAGTCGGAAGAAGGGAGCGGGGAGGCATGGGCGAGGAGGACGGGGACGGCGAGGGGTGAAGAGGGTGCGAGGGAGGAGCAGTGGCGGGGAGGGGGAGGGGGAGGAGGGAGGAGCACGAGGATAGAGAACGCTGGAGAAGGAATGGAGGGGAAATGGGGGAGGTGCATGGAGGAGTAGGGAGGGATGAGCAGGATGGCGAGCAGGACTAGGAGGAACATTGATGAGGAGGAGGGAGAAGGGAGTAGGAGCGAGGAGGGGAATGAAAGATAATGAAGGAGGAGGTGGGGGAGTGGGAGGAGGGTTGGAAGAGGCGCCCAGAGAGCAATTACAGTCGGAAGCGACAGATCAACGTTATGAAGATTCAGCTTGTGCTATCCGCGAGAATCCTCTTGGATTTTGCGGGCGACTTTTCGTTCGGACGAAAAAAACGCCGATCACGGGCCACTGTTTGAAGTCGCAACTCGAAATTTGACGTGTCAAATGCGCGCACGGTATGAGATTATCGATTATTTGTGCAGACGTCTGGGCTTTTAGGGCACGCCGTTGCAGCGAAAGAGGTGCTTCGCCTCTGATTTTACGAGGGATCCTGGCCCCGGGGGCCGTCGTCGTCGTCGTGATCGTCGTCGTCGTCGCCGTCGTCGTCGTCGTGATCGTCGTCGTCGTCGTCGTCGTCGTCGTCGTCGTCGTCGTCAGGCCTAGCGCGAACTGATCGGATTGTCGTCGTCGTCGTCGTGATCGTTGTCGTCGTCGTCGTCGTCGTCGTCGTCGTCGTCGTCGTCGTCGTCGTCGTAGTCGTCGTCAGGCCTTGCTATCTCCGAGGCCCCCCCGCGGCCCTCGGTGGTCTTCTATCGCGGCTCTCCAGCGGCCCCCGGAGGCACCTTCGGTGGCCCTCGGTGGCCCTCGGGCAGCGGCTCGTCGCCGCTTGCCCTCGCCGTCGTCGGCGGCGGCGGCGGCGGCGGCGTCATCGGCGTCGGCTTCGGAATCGTCGGCGGCGTCATCGGCGGTGGTCCGGGCGGCGGCTCGTCGTCGCCGTCGCCGTCGTCGCCGGCTGCGGCGGCGTCGGAGTCGGCGTCGGCGTCGGCGTCGGCGTCGGCGTCGGCGTCGGCGTGGGCGTCGTCGTCGTCGTCGTCATCGTCGTCGTCGTCATCGTCAGGCCCGGCGCGAGCTGATCCGAAAGAAATGGGGGGATGAACCAGGCTTGATGTCGGGCGTGTCCCCCTACAGGGGGATGTTCGACGAAAAAAACAACAATACCCCAAAACGGTCGAACAAAATACTCAAAAAATAGTCCCTCGACTATTTTTGGATTATCTTTTGATTATTTTTGGGGTATTTTTTTTTGTCCGTCGAAAATTCCCCTGTAGGGGGACATGCCCGACTTACACCAGGCTGTGTGTTATCTTCGAGGCCCTGACCTTCTAGCGGCCCTCCGGCGTCCCTCCTGCGGCCTCCGGTTGCCCATCGGTGGCCTGGGCACCGGCTCGTCGTCGTCGTCGTCGTTGTCGTGGTTGTCGTCGACGGCGTCGGCGTCGGCGTCGGGGGATGAACCAGGCTGTGCTATCTTCGAGCCCCCCCGGCGGTCCTCGGCGGCGTCCTCGGCGGCCCTCGGCGGCCCTCGGAGGCCTTCGGCGGCCTTCCAGCGGCTCTCCGGCGGCCCCGTGGGGACATCGGTGGCCCTGGCAGCAGGTCATCGTCGTCGTCGTCGTCGTCGTCATCCACCTCCTTGGACTTCACCTTCCCCTCCATCGGTTTCGAGACCGCCATCGCGTCAGGTTGTGCGATGTGTATACATATATACACACAAATACACGCCACTATTTACACGTAGACATAGTTTACACATGCGTATAGCAATGTACACATGCATAGAAGTTCAGATACCTATATATATATATACACATAGATGCGCAAAACAATATACATATATACACATATTATATAGATGTATCAGACTGAGGGGGCTGAACGATCATTCACTGTCCCGGGGCGCAAGGTTGAAGTGAGGTTCTGCGGTGTGGAGTGTTATTGTTGTTTGTTATTTCTTGTCGTCGTCCCCCCCGCGACCCGGCCCGCGACCCGCCCGCGACTTGGCCCGCGACGCACCCTGCGACCCGCCCGCGACCCACCCGCGACTCACCCCGCGATCCGGCCCGCGACCCACCCGCGAACCCGCGACCCACCCCGCGTCCCACCCACATTGCCACATTGTTTCATCGAGAAATATCGGCGCCTGTGGCCGTTTCGTTGGATGTTTTGTACAATTTCGGCACCTGCGGCGGGGTTCTTCGGAGCCTCGCAGACTGCCAACGTCCCTGCCGCTCCTGCACTCTAATCCACAACTGCGGAGTGCTACGTACGTGTGCATATGTATGTATATAGAGAGAGAGGGAGAGAGATTCTCTCTGGGGGGGCATTCTTATCCCCATTCCCCTCAGAATGCCTCGAGCATCCAAAGCGACTTCGCTGCCTCGCCGCGTCGCCGCCGCAATGTCCTCCTCCTGGGTTCCAGGCCCTTCAATACGGGTCAGTCGCACAAGGGTATGGCCAGCGTGGGGATGATACGTTTTAGAGGTAAGTCGTACAGTTCGCCATCTGGTTCCTCTCTTCTTGGCCCCAGAGTTTTTGCCAAATACACAGTTGGCTCGAAGTTCAAAGGACAAGTTAGCACCGGCTGGCCCGGAATCTTTCCGTCTCGCCCGAAAAGGCGACATTTCAAGCCTGATGTACGCCTCGGAAGAATCAGCATCGCACAGGCGGTGCTAATTTTTCTTTGGAAGCGTCGTGCTAATGTTTCGTTCCCGTATATAGGCAGTCCAAGAGTATCATGCCACCTCCCATGCTCCCTCCCTCAAGTTTTTCCTCTATCGCTCCCCCGTCCTCGTTCTTTCTTATTCAAGTGGCTTGCGCATGTCCGCCGACCCCGAGAAGGAGCGAGACCTGGCGGCGATCGTGGAAGTTATTTTATGGGTCAGGAGCCTCGCGGATGCATATGAGAATATCTGAGGGGCTCCTGGGATGCTTCTCGGGTGCATCCGGGAGGGCTATTCGCGGCATCTGGGGAGTTTCTACGGAGGATCTTGGAGGCTTCTTGGGGACCTCCTGGAGACCGTTTGGGACCTATTGGCGGCGCCTCAGGGGTCTCTGGGGGGCTATTGGGGCCATCTTTTGGGGAAAGGCTCGAAATCTCAGCTCGTATTCGACGTCTTGGGACCCTCATGGACCGTCTTGGGGCTCTCTTAGGGGCCTCATGACCTGTCTTGAACGCTGCCAACACGAAACAGGCGAGTGTACCAAACATGAAGGTTACCTTCACAGAATGGGAAGATGTTTGCTTCTTGGGACCGTCTCCGGCGGTCCTGTGGAAACGTTTTTGGGTCGTCTCGGAGGCCTCTTGGGCCGTCTCGGAGCAACCTTGGACCGTCGTGAGGCTACCCTAGGCCGTCTCGACGCACTCTTGGATTGTCTTGGCGCTCCGTGCAGGCCCTCTTGGGCGGTCTTGGGGGGTTTTTGGAGGCTCCCGGAGCGCGTTGGCGAGCTCGTACCTCCACCCCCTGAGGGGGGGGGGGGCTGCAACTGGATTTTGGACCCTGGGGGAGGGGGAAATGGGAGAGGGTCGCCAAATGCCTCATACGCGTTTTCTCGGCGGCGAGCGAGGGGGGGCAGTGAGAAGGAGGAAGCCTTCTCAGAAGGCGGCGGGATTTCTCAGAAGCCCTCGCGTCATCTGAGACGCTTTCTCTGTCTTCGAGGAAAGCTTTCGGAGGTGGACAGGCCTCCTACCCCGACACTTCGATTAAGGAATTGGCCATTTTCGGTTCGCGAGAGGGCGTCGCGGCCGTCATTTTTGCGGGTCCAGGTCCGTCGGTTTCGGTCCCATGCCGTTTTCACTAAGGGGAGGTTAACTAAAGGGAGGTTTGTCCACCGCGGAAGCTTAGAAGCCTTCTCAGAAGGCGGAGGGACTTCCGAGCCTTCTGAGAAGGGCCGCCCCTTCTCACTTCCCCCCCCCGGCTTGCAGCCGATGGTCATCCTGGGCAAGCGGGGGTGGGCGGACTCCTCCTCCTCCTCCTCCTCCTCCTGCTCCTCTTTCTCCTCCTCCACCTTCTCCTCCTCCTCCTCCTCCTCTTCCTCCTCCTCCTCCTCCTCCATTTCTTGTCCTTGTGAATAACTTCTCCCTGTCGCACCCCGAGGCCTGTTTGAGGGGCGGTCCGGGCGTTTCGCCCAAGACGTCCTCACCATTCATGGTCCCGAAGTTTCACAAGTGGCAATCGCTTCAAAAATTGGAGGGGGGGGCCGCTTTCAACATTTCGCTCTCGCCTTAGCGCCGCGCACATGTGGTTCAAACACTTGGAAGAGTTTCACAGATGGAGGGCGGGTCGTTTTCAACATTTCGCTCTCGCGGTAGCGCCGCGCACATTCGTTTCAAAGATTATTGGAAGGGTTTCACGGATTGAGAGCGGGCCGTTTCCGAAAAGTGGTTCTCTCGTCTTCGCGCCGCGCACATTCGTCTCAAACATTTGGAAGGGTTTCACGGATTGAGGGCGGATGGTTTTCAACACGTGATTCTCGTTTTAGCGCCGCGCAAATTCGTCTCAATCATTTGGAAGAGTTTCACGGATCGAGGGCGGGTGGTTTTCAACACGTGGTTTTCGTTTTAGCGCCGCGCAAAATCGTCTCAATCATTTGGAAGAGCTTCACGGATTGAGGGTGGTTTTCAACATGTGTTTCTCGCCTTCGCGCCGCGCAAATTCGTTTCAAACATTTGGAAGAGTTTCACGGATTGAGGGCGGGTGGTTTTCAAAATGTGGTTCTCGCCTTAGCGCCGCGCACATCGGTTTCAAAGTGCTTGACGGATCCCCATGATTAACAGACCAGGAATTATGTTTTGGACGGATTCCGGGTTTTCCGGGTGCAACAGTTATTTTGATTCGCTCTGTTGAATCCCAAAAGTAGTGTTTGGCACGATTCCAGATCGTCAAGACGCAGTTGTCAGGTTGATCCGTGGCGTTGAAATCCCCAGAACAATGTTCTGGCATGTTTCAGAGCCTTCATATTGTTGTCTTCCAGCGAGGCAGTTCCCTCAATGTAAATGAACCGTTGTAGGGTCCTATGAAGAGGGACCTTGGAGGGAGGGTTAATTCCAACATCGTTGATGATTCTTGGGTTTACACTGGTCCTCCTCCTCCTCCTCCTCCCCTTCCTCGAGGAAAAAGGGGGAGGTGTTCGACACTCCTGGCGTCGTTTCAGGGGGACCTCCTTGGAGCTTGTGAGGGTCAGGGGCATCCTTCTGTTCGTGCTTGTCCCCTCCAGAGGTAACAACGACATCAACCAACACACACTGTCCTAACTCCACGCGGATCCCTCGGATCTGCCCTGGACCCGCTTGGTGCGCCTTCCGAGCCCAGGGAGAGAGGGGGGAGGCTTCACAGCCGAACCTGGAAATCTGTGCGGAGCCCCAAGAGACTATGTGTATGCTTCCTGTTGCCAGCCCCATGGTCCAACAACGGCGGGCCATTGGTTGAGAGATGCGGGCATGCAGTATCCACATGGAAATTCGGTGCCTGGCTATTTCCAGGAAGAGGGCGTTCAACTGGTCATCCAAAATGGAAAGGCTCTCCAGTACGCGGCATGACCCCCCTTGGCCTCGGACGGCCACCACATCCTACAGGACTACAGGACTATGTCGTATCACTATTGTTTGGTACGTGGTCAGCCATTCCAGATCATAAGAACCGACCAGGCACATCCATACCATGCAAGGGACGACCAGGCCAAGTCGGGGAAAACCAGAATGGATTAGACCAGAAGAGAGGAAAACTGTCATGTGTTCGCAGGCCTGGTGCCCGCGAATGTGGACACATCGTTGGACAAAAAAACATATATACGAGTGCCGAGAGGAATCAGGAAGGAATGGCATGGGGGTGGAAGATGACGATAGGGCAGGGGCAGGACGAGTGAATTCAAAGCGGAGGGGGAGGACGAGGAACAGTTCAAAGATAGTTACGAAGTTACGGGCAGAGTTCAAGTATGACGAGGAGGATCGTCCACTTGTGTGAGCGAGCTTCGGTCGATTGCGGACTGGGTGGAACTACATTTTCGCTGTCTGATGCGTAGAGGTTTCATATCACGCAACTCCCGACCAAACAAGTTCCGCACAGCATGACAATGTTCTCGACCACTCTGGATCTAGGCACCACGGGACGAAACCACAGTGGGCATAGCCAGAACGTCCCAGACCAGACCACAAAGAAACGCGGTATGGTTTCTTGGATGTTGTTGGTGGGGACGCGGGACGCGTTCAGGGGTGTGCCCATCCCCATCTTATTTACCACGAAACGGTCCCCCTCGCCCCTTGCAACTCGTTCGCTGAACTCTTGAACTCGTCGACAGGGCGCTGCCAGACCATATCTCGTCCTTCTGTTGCCTCAAGGTGTGCCGAAGACTTCGAACTTAGTTCTTGCACTTTGCAGCGACAGGAGGGGAGCGCTCTCACCCTGCTCCTCCGTCCCCTCCCCTTTCCTCTCCTCCCCCTCCCCCCCTTCCCCCTCCTTCCCCAGCAGGAGACCCGACAAGGTACCAACACGCACAGTAAGTGTGATGCTCCTCTCCCGCCCTCCAGAACCAGAACCTTCCGGCTCCCCTGCTCCTCGTCCCCCGGATGTTTGCAGCGAGGGAGCGGGGCGCAATTCTCGAGTGCCCGAGCCAGGAGACTCGAGCTCACGCTGCCCGCGGCTTTCCGGAACTGCCTTGCAGGAGAGCCCCAGAGCATTGCGGTTTACGTATGGCATGACCTGTCCTTTGCAGGTCGGCTCGTGTGGCGTTCTCTCTCCTGCCAGAGTTTGGGGCCACTGCATCTTCCGGGGACGCGTTTGAAGCCCGTTTCAGGGGGGAGTGTGTCCCTTCCCTTTCCTCGGGTCCTCCCTCTGCTTCATCCTTTCCCTCCTCCTCCTCTTCTCCTCCTCCTCCTTCTCCTCCTCCTCCCCTGTCCTCTCCCATAACTCGGCCAACTGTCAACACGGCGGGCACATTTTGTCTACGCATGTTTTCGTTCCCCCTCTTTCCTTGCGATTGTACGCTGTATCCACTTATTTCTGAGTCCTCTCGATTGCTTCGTGGAGGTCATCCTGTGGAGGTGTCCTCTCTCGGCTGGTTCGCAGGGGTTGAGTGATTTGTTCGTTGGGCGTCGACGGCTGTGACATTTCCTGTCGTCAAGACGTTGTGAATACATTCAGTATGTGTCGAGCTTTTTGGAGCGATCAATCAATTAAGCGATGCTGGTTGTGTGTTGACCTTAGACGGGTGGCACGCATGTTTGACATATTCACACCGTTGTGGGCATGTTAATTTGGAAGAAGGAAAATCATTGAGCGGGATTGGACCTGATGATTCGGAGGTTGGTGTGGGCATGGTTCACCGCCCACCAAACCACCCCAACCCAACCCGAAGATCCCGATTTACCCTCCATTTCCAGTGGGGGGTGGTCGGGGAACATCGCAAAGACTTAGCTGACACCCGTACCCACCCCAACCCGAAAGTCGGGTCTTCGGGTTGGGTTGGGGTGGTCTGGTATGCAGTCAATGGTTGGTTGAAAGGCTCGCATCTCGGAGAGCACGAGGCCTGAATAAATAATTATCAGACGAGTTGACTTGCTGATCTTGCAGGTCTGGGCGATGCCAGACGTGTAAATGCTTCTCACACATGGTACTATACGACCAGCCAGACACAACGTTTTCCGAGTACACGGCCAGCCCAGTGGAGTTAGTTTTCTTTGCGGTTGATGTGTTTCAGTTTCCCCGAAGGAGTGCCTTCCTGGTCTTCGGGTGAGTAGGGGGGGTCGCACGATGCTGGTATTCATATTTGCACACGGTGGAGTCGAGGCATGATACAGGAGGACAAATGGGACTTGAGGTCAGTTGCAGTTGATAAGAAAATGCGGCCAAAGCTATGTCGACCACTTCTGCAAGCTTCTTGGTCAGCCGGCTCTGCTTCAACCGAAGGGCTATACATGACGTGCGTCTGTTCGTTTTGCCCTCAATGCCATATCCGCCGATCCGGCGTGTGAGTGAGTTTCTGAGAGCGTGGGCTTGAGCTCGCTCAAGCTTCGTTCTGTCGGGTGAGGGGGGGAGCTGAAGCCATGGCTGACATCATTCAGGCCCAGGAAGGGGGAAGGGGGCGTGGAGCTCGCTCAAGTTTCGCTCTGTCGGGGGGGGGGGGGGCTGACGCCATGGCTGACGCCATTCAGGCCCAGGAGGGAGGAGGGGAGGGGGGGGGACGCCATGCTGACGCCATTCAGGCCCGGAGAGGGAGTCGGGCGGTGGGGGGGGGGGGGGGGGGCTGACGCCATGGCTCACGCCATTCAGGCCCGGGGGGGGGGGGGGGGAGCTCGCTCAGCTTCGGTCGGGGGGGGGGGGGCTGACGCCATAGCTGACGCCATTCAGGCCCAGGAGGGGGGAGGGGCAGGGGGACTCAGGCTCAGGATGAGGGACTCGGGGGTGGGGGTGGGGGGGGGGCTAACGCCATGGCTGACGCCATTCAGGCCCGGGAAGGGGAAAGGGGGCGTGGAGCTCGCTCAAGCTTCGCTCTGTCGGGGGGGGGGGTGGGGCTGACGCCATGGCTGACGCCATCCGGGTGAGGGGGGGGGGCTGACGCCATGGCTGACGCCATTCAGGCCTGGGAGGGAGGAAGGGGGGGGAGGGGTTGACGCCAAAGCTGACGCCATTCAGGCCCAGGAGTGAGGAAGGGGGGGGGCTGACGCCAAGGCTGACGCCATTCAGGCCCAGGAGGGAGGAAGGGAGGGGGAGGGGCTGACTCCATGGCTGACGCCATTCAGGCCCGGGAGGGAGGGAGGGGGGGGGGCTGACGCCAAGGGTGACGCCATTCAGGCCCGGGAGGGAGGAAGGGGGGGCGCTGACGCCAAGGCTGACGCAATTCAGGCCCGGCAGGGAGGAAGAGGGGGGGGAGCCTGACGCCAAGGCTGACGCCATTCAGGCCTGGGAGGGAGGAAGGGGGAGGGTGGGGCTGACGCCATGGCTGACGCCATTCAGGCCCGGGAGGGGGGAAGAGGTGGGAGATCTCCCTCAAGCTTTGCTCTGTCGGGGGACGGAGGGGGGGGGGGGCTGACGCCATTCAGGCCCAGGAAGGGGGAGGGGGGGGGGGGCTGACGCCATGGCTGACGCCATTCAGGCCCGGGAAGTTGACGCGAATTCAGTCCCGGGAAAGTGGGGACGCCCACCAAGATATCCGCGCGGACCTCCGAACATTTGCGTTCACGTGGCATGTCTATTCCTCGATCCCCCTCCCCTCCCTTCCCGCTCCTTACCATGTTCACGGAGCCGGTCTCTCGGCGTGCCGCGAAGACTGCGCCCAGCGGCGAAGCCGAAAACGGCTGCGTGCAGCAGATTTGTTCGTCACCCCCCCCTTCCCAATCCCCCCTTTCTCAGCATGGGGGAAAAAACACAGACACAATTCATCGTCGATCCCCAGGAAAATATTGGAACATATGGGAAGGGGAGGGGAAGACAAAAACGCACAAAATATGGGAAATATGGGGGATTATGTCATCTGCGTATTTATTTGTGTGTCCCAGGGCCACTTCATTTTCATCCGCCCCGACCCTCATCCTGCCCTCCCCCTCGCTTTTTCTCTGGCCGCCTCCTCGGCCTCCGACTGGTGCACCCCCCCGAGGATCGAGAGCCGACGAAGATCTGCACGGAAAACGTACAAGAAATCGAACATCTCAAAACAATCCGTCGATCCGGCGTGTGACTTTGTGGGACCATCACGTGTCGCCCGAGCCTCAGTTCCTTAGTTTCAGCTCTGCTGTGGGGTGGATGCCGAAGTGTCTCTGCCAGGGTAAGGGACGGGGGCGGGGGAGCTTTCCATTCCATTCTTGCTGCGAAATCCCGACTCCAGCTCACTCCAGAACTGTCCCCTCGCCCAGGAGGGCCCCAACACGGGCCAGTACGAAACCAGGAAGCCACCCAAACGGTCCAAGAGGGCCCTGAGACGCCGAAAAAAAAGTTACAAGACGCCCAAGTTGTCCCCCAAACAGCTCCAGAAGCCTACAAGACGCCCCAAGAAGACCTGAAGAGGCCTCCCAAGAGGACCCAAAGAGACGGCCCCAGAGAGCCCCAAGACTGCCCAAGAGACGCCGAAGAGGGCTCCGAGACGGCCCAAGAAGGGCCCACGACGGGCCAAGAAGCCCCAAGGACGCCCCCCAAAGGCCCCCAAGAGATCCAACAAATTCCTCCAGCGAGCCCCCAAGAAGCCTCGAGGATGCCTCCAAAAGGTCCCCCGGGAAACCCAGGAACGTCCCCCAAAGGTGTCATACATCAGCTACGTCAACATCCCATGAGTTTGGCTGTTCACGCGAGATCGTCAGTTTCGAATATCCGAAGGTTGCCCAAGCGAGTTCAACATCTCTATCTTATGAGGATGTCTCGAGCGAGTGCTCTACTTTAAGACAACAGGTCATCCGTTGCAAGCAGAATCGGTAGCATCCCGGATCGGCGGCACTGGCCGGAGGCCACTACAATAATATCCGCGGCAGCGCGAGGACGCAGACTGAATTTGCCCATGTCGCATCACGCGATGTGTGAGCTGTTCATCGACCTCTCTGATACAAAACGAGCATTCTCCACGGGAGGGGTGGGGGGAACGTGGAGAAGGGACATGAGGAGGACGAGAAGGACGAGAAAGATTGAAGAGGAGAGGGCGAGTTGGGATGAGGAGAAGGACAACCTCTTCCCCCTTCCCCTCCCTCCGCGTGGAGGCAGAGAAGGCAAGGGGCTTCGGCTTGAGTCACCAGCAAGCGCGGGCGCCGTGGTGTCGTAAGAGCTCTGTTTATGTACAGCGGGGCAGGCAGGCCAGCTGCTCGTCAACATATTGGGCTTATTGTCCTCCCTTCGCTTCACTCCCAGCATCTTACGAAGGCATAGCACCCCGCAGTTGGGGATAAGACTGAGGGGGCGGGCGCGGGGTGGGTTGCGAGTGGGTCGCGGGTGGGTCGCATGTGGATCGCGAGGCGGGTCGCGGGGTTGTCGCGGGTGGGTCGCGGGAAGGTCGCGGGAGGGCCGCGGGTGGGTCGCGAGAGGGTCGCAAGAGGGTCGCAAGAGGGTCGCTGGTGGGTCGCGGGTGAATCGTGGATGGGTCACGGGTGGGTCGCATGTGGGTCGCGGGTTTGTTGTGCGTTGCGGGCGGTTTGGGCCGCGTTGGATGACGACAGAAACAGCACGTAACAACAAGCAACAACAACAACAAGCATTGTAATATGGTTCGCTCTGATTTGCCCATGTGTCAGTCAGAGCGAGCTCCACACACCCTCGATGCCCGCCCTTTTTGTCTTCGATCACACTTGCTTTGGGGGGATTCGTTTCTCTTTGCGGGGGGCGGCGGGCTTGGACAGGCGGGCAAACCTGCACGGGCGGACAACCTTCCGTGGGCGTACATGTGCCCGCCATTGGAGTTGGTGTGGGCCCTGCAAAAAGAGGGGGGGCGAACGAGGGAGAGCGGGAGGAAGGGAGGGGGAGAGACGAAGGAAGGGGGACAACGCCACGAACAAGGAGCGACGAGGGGGGCGGTTGATTAGAGGCAACGAGAGAGAGAAATATAGAGAGAGAAAGGGAGAGAGAGAGAGAGAGGGAGAGAGAAAGAGAGAGAGAGAGAGAAAGAGAGAGAGAGAGAGAAAGAGAGAGAGAGAGAGAGAAACAACAAGAGGGAGACAGAGAGAGAGCGAGAGATACATTCATATAAGAGATTGTTTTTTTTCCTCTGGGGGGTAACGCTCGTTACCCGGGCCTCTCCCCCCCCCCCCCCGTAACGGTAACGCTCGTACGCGGGGGGGGTCTCGGTCTTCCCCTCCAACATGCTGGTGCCCGAAGGCATGCGCACTGTGGTGTGGTGGTCGCAGGCGCACTGTGGGCGCTCGCAGGCCATTGCGGCGCTCGCATGCGCGATGCTGGTGCTTGCGGGCTTTGCGCTTGTACTCGAATCGTCGTCGTCGTCGTCGTCGTCGTCGTCGTCGTCGTCGTCGTCGTCGTCGTCGTCGTCGACGGCGCCCGAAAACGGCCTCCGGAGGCCGAAACAGGCGGCAAACGTCGTCGTCGTCGTCGTCGTCGACCTCGTCGCTCGTCGCTCGTCGATCATCGTCGTCGCGCGCGCGGGCGCGGGCGTGGTGCCGGGACCACGCGGCGGGCTTTGCGCTTGTACTCGAATCGCAAGCCACTGTTGTGCTCTCAGGCAGAGAGTGCTGCTCGCGCGCATACTATGGCGATCGCAGGGCGCCCCTGCTTCGCCATACCCCGCCCAGCCCAAGCGTTACCGTTACCTGGGGGGCACGACCCCCCCCCCCCCCCCCGGGTAACGAGCGTTACCGGCCGGAATAAAAAAATGATCTCTAAGAGAGGTAGAGAAAGAGGGAGAGGGGAGAGAGCGAAAGACAGAGAGAGGGAGGAGGCAAGATAGGGGAGAGAGAAGGAGGACGGAGAGGAGGGAGTGAGGACAGGGCAGACAGGCACAATGATGAGGGAAGAGAGGGGGGAGAGAGAAGGGAGGAGAGGAGGGCGGAGGGAGAGGGAGGAGGAGCAGGAAGGTAAGAGCGTGAACGTTCGAGGAAGTCCTAAACGGAAACGCCGCTCCTGAAGGAAGTCTCGGGCGGGAACCCACGACGGGCGGGCGATCCCCTGACGGGCGGGCCGGGCGGGTGGGACATTCAAGCGGGATGCCTGAGCATGGCGAGAGCGCGATTCCTACGTAAATTGTGACGGCCTCCTTGGCGCAGCGTGTTCCCTGAGCGTCGAAAGCGCGAGTTCTGAATACATTGTATGGAAGTCGCAAGCGAGAACGCAACTCATGAATAAAATGTGAGTGGCTCTCTGGCGGGAGCGGGGGTCTTGATTAACTTGCGAGGAAGTCTTGACTAAATTGCGAGGAAGTCTCAAACGGGAGCGCCGTTCCTGAGCAAAGTGTGATGAAGTCTCGGGTGGGAGTGGGGGTCCTGATTAAACTGCGAGGAAATCGCAAGCGGGAACACCGATCTTGAGTAGATTGTGAGGAGCTCTCAGGCGGAAGCGGGGGTCCTGAGTAAATTTGGAGGAAGTCTTCGGCGGGAATTGTTGTTGTTGTGGTGGTCCGGGGGGCCAGGGTCACAGTTTGAGCATCAAGATTTCCCCTGGTCAAAAACAGGGTGCGAGCGTCGACGGGCACACTTTGATTGAGGAACAACAGTCTGCATCAGTGAGGGGGGATCAATAATCATTATTTTTACAAATGAGAGTTCAACAACTACATCAACACCTTTCAAAATCACAACACACACACACACGCGCACACAACACCAACAACTTCAAACAACTGTTTGCCCATATCTGCTCGCATGTCATTCGACGCGTATTCCCAAACCCTCGATACCCGCCCTCTCCGTTTTCGATCGTCCCCGCTTCTGGGGGGTATATCTTTCTTCCCTGCAGGCCAGGCTCCGGCAAGCGGCGGGGCGGCCGCGGACCGTCGGCCAGGCCAGCAGCAGCGCGGATCGGCGGCAACCCGACCCCAAGAAGGACGGACAGGGGACACCATAACGACAACGACGACGACGTCGACGACGACGACGACGAGCGAAAGCGGGAACGAGAGCGAAAACGAGAGCAACAGCGGGGCCACGAAGGGCAGGAAGGGGACCACGAAGGGCGACAGCGGGGCCACGATGAGTATGCGTATGGGGCCGCGAGTGGCGCGAAAGAGCAGGGGCCGCGAAGGGCAGATAATGTTGGGCCGCAGAGGGCAGAGACGGGACCACTGAGGGTAGCAACGGGGCCATGTAGGACAGCGAGAGGGGCCACGAAGGGCGACAGCGGAGCCACGAAGAGCACGCATATGGGGCCACGACGGGCGGAAACCACCGGGGGCCACGAAAAAACATACTTCGGGGCCTAAGAGACGGGGGTCAGTGCAAACGGGGGTCAGCCAGAGCGCCAGATCCTGCAGGATCCTGCGAAGGCCCCCTCTGGCTGACCCGGGTTAGCGAGCCGCTCGTGGCCGCGAGGCGGCCGCGCGTATTGGCTGACCCGGGTTTGCGAAGACCTGCGTTGCAGTTTTTTTTCCTGCATTGCAGTTTTTGGTTTCCTGCTGACCCGGGTCTGGATTGACCCGGGTCAGCAGATCCCCGAATACTTATATTGGGCCGCGGACGGCAGCGACGGGGCCACTGAGGGCAGCAACGGGGCCGCGAATGGCAGCGAGCGGGCCACGAAGCGTTGCGACGGGGCCACGAAAGGCAGCGAGGGGCAGCGAAGGACTGCACAACGGGGCCACGAAGGGCAGCGAGTGGGCCACGAAAGGCTGCAACGGGGCCACGAAGAGCAAGCGAGGGGGCCGCGGAGGGCTGCAACGGGGCCACGAAGGGCAGCGAAGGGGCCACGAAGGGCCAGAACGGGTCCACGAAGGGCAGCGAAGGGGCCGCCAAGGGCTGCAACGTGCGCAGGGCAGCGAAAGGACCACGAGGGGCTGCAACTGGGCCACGAAGGGCAGCGATGGGGGGACAACGAAGGGCTGCAAGTGGGCCACGAAGCGTAGCGAGGATCACGAAGGGCAGCGAGGGGGCCACGAAAGGCTGCAACGTGGCCACGAAGGGCGGCAACATTCCGATTTTTGAGTAAGCTGCGAGGGAGTCCGAAGCGTGAGCGCGACTCCTGGGTGCCTGAGTGTCGGGAACGCGGCGCTTAAGTGAATCGCGGGACATTTTCAACGCACGAGCGCGATTTCAGATCCTCGAGAGAAAAAAGAGAGAGAGAGAGAGAGAGAGAGAGAGAGAGAGAGAGAGAGAGAGAGAGCGATGCGTGAATCAAATTTCAAGAAGTCTCAAGGAAAGCGCGCCAGTGGATGCCACCGTAAATTAACAGAGGGGGTGTGCTCGCAGAACCACCCCTTCCCCCCGTCAAGTGGGGGTGAGATTTTCGACCCTCCCCCCTTCCCCCCCTTCGGGAGGGGGGGTCCGAGCCCCCCCCCCTCAGGGGGGGGTCTGGACCCTCCCCACCCTTGGCGCTAGATGTGGGGGGTGGGGTGGGGGGGTTGAACCCCCTCCCCTCCCCCGCGCCGAACAGGCGGCCGGGGAGGGGGCCTCTCCCGTAAGGGGGGGGTCAGGCCTCGGAATAGTGGGTAGTAAGTAGTGAGTAGAGACTCGTGGGTAGTGAGTAGTGAATAGTGAGTAGTGGGTATGTAGTAGTGAAAAGTGAGGAGTGACTAGCGAGTAGGGACTAGTGCTCAGTGAGTAATGAGTAGTGGGGAATGGGGTGTGGGTAGTGCGTAGTGAGTAGCGAGTAGGGGGTAACGAGTAGTGAATAGTGAGTAATGGGTGGGGAATTGTGAGTAGGTAGTAGCGAGGAGGCAGTAGGGAGTAGTGAGTAGCGAGTAGGAAGTAGCGAGTAGTGGGTAGTGAACTGTGAGGTGTGGGCAGTGAGTAGTGGGTAGGGGGGGGCGGGAAGTGAATAGTGAGTAGCGGGTTGGGAGTAGCGAGAAGTGAATCGTGAGCAGCGAGTATGGCATTGTGAGTAGTGAGTAGTCAGGAGGGAGTAGTCAGTAGTTAGTAGTAGGGAGTAGTGAGTTGCGAGTAGGGAGTAGCGAGTAGTGACTGGTGCACTGTGAGTAGTGAGTAGCGAGTGCGGGGTAAGGAGTAGTGGCCAGAAAGTAGTGGTAAGTGAGAAGTGGGTTGTGGGTAATGAGTAGCGCGTAGGGAGTAGCGAGTAGAGAGTAGTGAGTAATGCGTCGTGAGTAGTGAGCAGTGAGGACTGGGTAATGGGTAGTTAGTTGTGACGTGTGACTAGCGAGGAGGGAGTAGTGATGAGTAGTGGGTAGTGAGTAGTGCGAAGTGGGTATTGACTATTGCGTAGCGAGTAGTGAGTAGTGAGCAGTGAGTGCGGTGTAAGGACTAGTGAGTAGCGCGAAGCGAGCATCGGATACTGAATAGTGAGTTGTGGGCAGGGAGTTTTGAGTAATGAATTGTGAGTATTCAGTAGTGAGTAGTGGATAGTGGTTGGTGGGTAGTGAGTAGTGATTAATGAGTAGTGAGTAGTGGGTAGTGAGTTTGTGTGCGTAGTGAGTACGTAGTGAGTATTGAGTAGTGGGTAGTGAATAGTGAGTATTGAGTAGTGAGTTGGGAGTAGTGAGCAGTGAGTAGTGCGTTGTGGGTAGTGGGTCGTGAATAGTGGGTGGTGAATATTGAGTCGTGAGTAGTGAGTAGTGAATAGTGAGAAGTGAGTAGTGAGTAGCGAGTAGTGAGCAGTGGGTCGTGGGTAGCGAATAGTGAGTACTGAGTGCTGTTTGGGGCTAGGGTTAGGGTTTGGGGTTCGGGTTACGGGCGGTCCGGGTGGTAGTGCTAGGGGTGACGGGGGTCGGGTTCCAGAGCCAGGGGGATCCGTGGCGAAAGGGGGGGAGGGGGGTGCGAATTTGGCGGCCAAAGGGGGGGACGGGGGAGGGGGGTTCGGACCACCCCCCTCTTTCGAAAGGGGGGAGGGGGGGGTGTCCCGACGACGGACTGGGAAAGGGGGGGAAAGGGGGGGTCCCCGACGACGGACTGGGAAACGGGTGGAGGGAGGGGGGGGGGGGGATCCCCGACGACGGATCGGGGAAAGCGGGGCGGGGGAGTGCCCCCCCCACCCCCCCTTTGGGCAATTCAGCGGCGCGCCCTCAGTCTCAAACGAGAGCGCGAAACCTGAGTAAACTGCGAGGTGCTCTCAGGCAGGAGCGGGGGTCCTGTCTAAATTGTTAGGAAATCTTAGGCGGAAACCGTTGTTGCTGTAACCCGGGGGCCATGGGCACAGTTTGAGTTTGAGCTTGGTGACTGTTTCCCATCGGAAAAATACTGGGTGCGAACCCCGGGGAAATTTCCCAATTGAGAAATACAATGGTCACCGGAGGGGAGGATCAACAACAATTGTTCCTTAGTGAGAGTGCAACAGCAACAACATAATCATGAACCATGTTAGCACAACAACACTACCAACAATAACGATGGCAACAACAACAACAACAACAACAACAACAACGACAGCAGCATCAGCAACGCAACAACAATCTGTACCGCGGAGACCCACTTCAGACACGCACCCAGGGACAGTGCATGACAGTTCGGCCCCCTCCATTTGAATTGTATATGTAAATGCATATGTATATAGATATATGTATGTATATATAGATACATGTATGTATATATATATATGTATACACATGTGTGCATTCCCCTTCCCCATTTCATTCCCTCCCCCCTTCATTACTATTTACACTTCAATGTTCACTTGGTTTCCGGGGGGTCTGAGGGCGTCATCGGCATTCGGCCTCTTATTCCTCGTCATCTCTATCCTCTCCCCCTTCCCCACTCCACGTGGCCGCGCATGCTAGGACGACCCACGCCATTATGTTATGTCAAATGTAGTGCCCATGCCTGGCGCTAGGCCACATAGGACCGTGAGTTCCCGAGGAGCTCCCTCCGTTTCCAGCTGAAGGTTGGGAACTCCAGATCCCTGGCGACTTGGAAGCACCGTTTTGACTGTGCGCCGCGATTTCCAGCGTGCGGCGCGTTTGGAGACGTCCGATGCGTGCCGCGATCGTAGAACAGCTTGTCGAGATCGGAATCGCACCCAACGCTGAGAATTGTGGTTTGTGACCATGTCCCATCACAGCTGGCCGTGCGAGGAGGCGTGAGTAACGAACCTGGTCCGTCGGGGTGGGGGGAAGGTTGGAGGGGAGCGGGAGGACTCGTAGGAGGAGGTGGCGGAGGTGAATGGAAGTGATCGGACACGGCGGTGGACGAGGAGGGGGGAAGGAGGAGACGGGGCAGAGGGATGAGAGGATGGAGGGCAGGAGACAGACGATGTCGGAGCTGAGGAGGACGAGGGAGGGGCGGGGGGAGTCCAGGGCGGGACGCTGCAAGAAGGGCCGCTTTTGGGGCTCAGGAGGGCCTCCGGTGCTCAGGCCGTGCCTGAGATCCGGAGCGGGGGCGTCTTCGTGGTCGAGGTTCGCCTCGGCCAGAAAAAAACCTCTCCGTTCCTTACCTGGAGTGTCTTACGATAGCGTTAAGTCGGGCGTGTCCCCCTACAGGGGGGTTCTCAAGGAAAAATACAAAATACCCCCAAAATAGTCAAAACATAGTCCAAACATAGTCTGGGGACTATGTTTTGAATCTATGTTTACCTTTTGGGGACATTTTTCGTTTGGTTTTTCGTCGAAAATCCCTCTGTAGGGGGACAGGCCCGACTCAACGATAGCGCGATTGCTATATGAGGCGGGATATGAGGAGGAGTCGGTTGTGGGGACGGAGGAAGCCCAGCGTCGCGCGGCCCATGCAGGCGAACATGGTGAGCGTGCTGCAGCCGCTGCGGGAGTTCGGCCTCTACCTGGGCCTCTGCGTGATGCTGGCGTTCCTGCTGCTGGCCGCCGCGATCGCCCCTCGGCTCGCTCCGCTTCGCATCCCCATTGGGGTTCTGGGGGTCTGGATGTAGCGACGGGTTCGGGCAATCTCGTGACCAGGCCGTGCGGTGGAGGACCTTTGACGATGCATGCTTTCAATGCGCTGGACTCTGGATTGATGCGAAGTGTCGTGCCATAGGGAGCACAGTGGCACAAGTGGGTGGTCATTTTACAGCGGTGTTGTTTGGTTTTGGTCATGCGGGGCATTCTTGTAGCTCGATTTGGACATGCGCCTGAAGACAGAGCGAAGGACTTGTTCAAGATTTGGACGTCTTGGCTAGCTCAGCTTTGCTGTGACCTTCTTAGCCGACGCCAGCAGGTAATATAATCGCTCCGAGCACCAGCTCAGAATCTAAAGGGATGCCTGGGCTTGGTGTGCTGGCTGCAGAGCTGCGCAACATCTGCAGCTAGTACAACACTACCCCCCTCCCAGCCCCGCGTGAAACCTTACAGTATGGCTCACATGCGGACTACCAGCCCCCCGCTGCTTGCACCCGCCACCCAGGGGGTGGTTTCTTAACATCTTTGTCAACATGGGCTGAGTCAAAGCATGGGCAGTTCATTTAGGCCTTGGATGCTGCTTTCGTTGCCAGTCCTTGGCGCTTCTGGTACCCACGACGTCTCTTAGTGAGAACATGGGTTGATGCAAACATCTAGCAGACAGAAGGGACTGCAGGACAGACGATGGCTTGGCGGGTGCGATTCATGCCGTTACGTGTTCCAGCTCTTGCCCAACCGCCGTATAGTCGTTTATGTTCTGCAGAGCCATCACGCGAATGAGGGCACTTTCGCGATCGATGGCTTGCACATGCGTATGAGTAGTTGAGTAGCTCCTGGCAGACTTGAAACATGTGCACTTGCGGCTGCAACCGTACTGGCCATGGTGTTACATGGTACCGTGACCCGAGGGGCTCAGTCGAGGCGGTGTAGAAATGGAGGAGGAGTGGGATGACGCATGATAATGGTTGACGGGGGATGCGGAGGGAGGACGAGGACGAATGTGACAGGATAAGGATCAGAGACAGTAATCAGGACAGCCAGGAGGGGCACGGAGGAGGGAGGCGAATGACCAGGAGGAGGAGGAGGAGAAAGAGGAGGAGGACACGGAGGATGCGGAGGAGGAGATGAGGCACAGTACGAATGCCTGCCCCGAGAACCTCCAGCTCCTCCGCTTCGCGAGGGAGGCTGGTGGGACGGGTGCCTCTCCCTCTGCTGCCGCCCGCGGAGGTCCTGTACATGCCGCCGCTGATGGCGTGGCAGGAGCCGCGAGGGGGGGGGGTCCAAGGCTGGATGGCGTGATCTGTTGGAGTCCCTCCTCCTCCTCCTCCTCCTCCTCCTCCTCCTCCTCCTCCTCCTCCCTTCTCGTTCCTCCTTCTCATCCTTCTCCCTCCTCCTCCTCCTTCCTCCTCCTCCTCCTCCTCCTCCTCCTCCTCCTCCTCCTCCTCCTCCTCTCTGGGAGGGGGCGGAGAAGGCGTTGCGAATCGGATTACGACGTATCCAGTTGCCCCCTGCAATCTAGACGCTCCGCGCAACCCCACCAGCGCAGTACGCCAGCCTGTTCAGCGTCACCCAGCCTGCAGCCGCCGTCTGAGGGGGCCGGCCGGCGCCTCTGCTTAGCAATTAGCCTCGCCCGTGGCCTGGACGTTGCCCTTGCCGCCTGACCGTCGTCTCGCGGCCGCGACCAAAAAGCAACCCCACCAGCCCATGCAGAAAGGTCTCCCAGGCGAGTTGCCTTGATCAGGGATGTGGGGGAGCATGCAGGGGAATAACGGGCTGGGGAAGCCGTCATACCCTAAGAGGGGGAGGATGGAGAAGAAGGAGGAGGAGGATGAGGGGGAGGAGAAGGGGGGGAGGAAAGGGGAACATGGAGGAGGAGGGGGAAGGGGAACAGGGAGGAGGAAGAAGGAGGAGGAGACGGAGGAGGAGGAGGAGGAGGAGGAGGAGGAGGAGGAGGAGGAGGAAGAGGAAGAGAAGGAGGAGGAGGACGAGGAGGAGGAGGAGGAGGGGGAGGAGGAGGGCGAGCAGAATGGCCAGAGGCCTCTTGGATGCCTCTCGGAGTCTCTTCGGATGTCTCCTGGAAGATTTTTGGAGTCCTCTTGGGGCGTGTTGGGGGCCTCTTAGCGGTCCTGGGGGCCTCTTGAAGCGTCTGGGGTGCCTCGGGAGAGTCTCTTGGGATCTTTTGGGGGTCTCTTGGGAGCCTCCTGGGAGCCTCTTGGGGCCTCCTGGGCGCCTCGTGGGGCCCTGCTCGAAGAAGCGGGATGGGGGATTACAGCCCCCGTGGGGGCCAAACATTGGCACCAAGTACAAGTCAAACCAATGAGTTGTGGTTTCTCGCCGAGGCCTTCTCGGACGCTCTAGTGGGTCGCGGGGCGCCCCGACAAGGTCCAGGGGTAGGGGGTACGTAGGGGAAGGGGAGGCCTTTGCCCGACGGGGAAGAAGGAGGCGGGAAGACGAGACACTCAGCACCACTCACGCCGCATATATGCCTGGCGGAGTGCCGCCGCCGCCCCGGCGCAGCATTGCAGGTGGCGTCTACTCGAGGCGGCACGGGAGGCCGTCACGTGCGACGCCTCACGCCTCTCGACATCCTCGGGCGCCGGCCGGGTGCCCACCGGGTGCCGTGCGGAGGCCTCTCGGGGCCCTTGGAGGCGCCTCGGGAGCGCCCCGAGGCCCCTCGGGGGCCGCGCAGCCCCTCCCCGCCCCCCTCTTGCAAGCGCAGGGGAGACCCTTCGAACCCTCCCTCAGGGCGCGCGCCCCCCCCCTCCGTTTCGAACCCCCTCCCCTGTCTGCAACTCAGGGGAGGGTCCCCCGCTTTCCACCACCACCAACCACCACCACCATCAGTTGGAGGGGGGAAGGAGGAGGCGGAGGAGGAGGAGGAGGAGGAGGAGGGGGAGGAGGGGGAGGGGGAGGAGGAGGAGGAGGAGGAGGAGGAGGGAGGAGGAGGAGGAGGAGGAGGAAGATGAGGAGGACCCCCCCCCCTCCAACTTATGGTGGTGGTGGTGGAAAACACGCCCATCACACGGTTCAGCGTGTCGAGGTTTTTGTCGTCCAGGGAAGCGTCCACGAAACGCGTTCTCTCGACATAAAGTCAGTTTCTCCACATGAGCGTCCATGTCCTCCGAGCTGCGGGGTTTGCGCTCGCATGGCAGTCCGCCATGCCAAAACCTCCAACGCTGCTGCTGTTGCTCTGAATCAGTGTCCATCTCCGAGTGACCACTCCTTCTCTTCCCGAATGCGAAGGGGTTTGGTTGATTGCCGGTTTTAGATGGATCGCGCTGCTGACTGCAGAGCAACGTGTTGGTATAATATCGGTCGTGCGATGGGCCTCGGCATACCGAGCGACATGGGAACAGTCAGAGTCGCATCAGCCAGCGTGCCTAACGAGACAATGAACATCTGAAATCTGAGTTGTTCAGAGTCTTTAGCTCTTGTGGGGGACACCCTGAGCGGGTGACACCGAAGGCCCGAGAAGGTGAGGCTACAGGACTTGCGGTGCAAACTCACAAGCATAACACTATGACCAAACCTAAACGGCGGAGCCTGCTGTCGCGAATGTTGGCCCCGCCCGACGCGTTCCCAAAGACCACCAGAGGAGCCTCAGGGGTCCATGAGCCTAAACACGGGGTCCCACTTGACCCCCCATCGAACAGCAAGGAATCGCGTCGTGCTCTGCAATCGCCTGGTGAACTTGCTCGAGCAAGTCCAACTTTTGCGGGGCGTTGAATCTGCCCTATCACATCATCGAAAATTTGTTCCATTGCTGCACGATCCTGCTTGATTATTCTGCTTGTATTTATGTCTAGTGGACTTCGGTCCATCCCGCCACCATGCCTGGGTTGTGGTTCAGAGGCCTTTGGGATGTTCGTTCGGATCTGGTGAGGAGCCTCTCGGGGGCCTGCCCGGGGCAGTTTGGAGGCATCTGGGTGGGTGTTTTGGGGCCTCTTGGGGTATCTTTAGGGCCTTTAATGTATCTCTTGGGGGCCTCTTGGGGCCCCTTGGGGGCCTCTTGGGGCCTCCCGGGCGCCTCTTGGTGCGGAAAGTTAGGGTCCCTTTCTTGGGCCTTTCCTGGGCCGCCTGGTGGCCCTCTTGCGGTCCTTTTGGACCGTCTTGGGGCCTTTTTGGAGCGTCTTGGGGCCGTCTTGGGGGCCTCTTGGGCCGTCTTGTGACAGTCGTGGGGGCCTCTTGGGCCGTCTTCGAGCGTCGGAAGCCGGAAAAGGCGAGGAAGCCAAGCACATTGGACAACAAAAATTACAATCACCGATTTTGGCTCTTGGGGCCCTCTTGGGGCGTCTTGGAGGCGTCTTGGGCCGTCTGGAGGCCCACTTGGACCGTCTAGGAGATCTCTGGGGGCCTTCGGAGCCCATTTTGAGGCCCTCGATGCCCTCCCGGCAGAGTTTCTGGAGCAAAGGAGCCCCCCAGCCAGCCCGGATAGACCCCCCCCTCCAAATCGACCAGATCCGGTTCCGGGGGGGGGGGGGGGGGGGGGTGGGGGGGGGGCATCTCCCACGCCGATGGAATCCCAAGGGGTCGGCGGATAATTCCTGTGTTGAGTTCAGCAACCTCCCGTCGCGAGCGATGGGAACCATCAAAGACATTTGACAGCTTTCGACCTTTGCTGGCACGCAAAAGGTCGGCCGTCACCTTCCAACGAATGCAAGACAATTCCATCCTCTAGCCCGCTGCCACAACACAGCCCAAACATTCACACAGCCATTGCTCAGGTTCGAGCGTCAACTGAAATTCGTCGAGCAGAACGCTTGTCTGATTCAGGCCCTTCTATTTCATCCCCCTGGACGATCCAAGAGTGGGCGCAGGCAGATTCATCATTCGGCACGCCCCATTCCGTTTGCGAATCTGGTGACCACCTGGGAACGCACGGATCAGGGGGACGGGGAGGAAAACCATGAAGGTTGGGCGGGGAAGGAGGAGGAGGCCGAGGGGGACCACGGCGCGGAGGAGAGAACGCGACCAGGACGGCGTTGGACGAGGGAGCGGAGGGGAGGAGGAGCAGGAGGAGGAGGCGGCGAGGATGGCAGAGGAGGAGGAGCAGGAGGAGGAGGCGTGGCAGAGGAGGCCGCCTCCTCCCCGCGCCCCCTCGCCGGGCAGCGCGGCGGGAGGAGCGGCGCAGGCTCCCCCTCGAGGAGCGGCGGCGGCTCGGCGGAGGCGCGCCGGCCTGCGGCGAATGGGGGGGAGGGGAGCGCGTGCTCTACGGTTGGGGGGCCAGGCCAAGAAGCAACCCCAGGGGCAACGATATGGGCGGGGAGGGGCATACAGCCGGGGCCCTGAAGAAGGAACCCTTTTCGTTGGGGGGGGGCTCCGCGTTCCTTAAGTGTTTCACAGCTTGCCTCAGGTTTTCCTTACGTTTTCGATGGGAAATCGAAGTTTAACTTATGGAACAAAGGGGCCTCGTTCCTTATTTAGGGTTCCTTAGGTCGAGGCCCCGACTGTAGGGGGGGGATGCAGCCACCCCCCATCGCCCACTGATCGCCGAGAGGGGCCCGATGGCCCCAGGCTGCCCGGGAAGGTGCGGATTGGCTATCGGGGGCCCATCGCGGATCTATCGGCGATGTATCGCCGATTCCAGGCGGATGCATCCCCCCCTTACGCCAGTCCCCCCCTATCGTTGCCCCTCAAAGGGAGCGTGCTCTACAGTGGGGAACCATGCCAAAAAACACCCTGCTTGCCTGCAGGATGCCCTGGATGTCTTGGGTTTCGATGGTTTGGCGATGGAGAGCGTGACGTTCCCGCACCAAAAATCCATGGATGCCCTGGGGTCCCAGGATTGGGTTTCTTGTAGACGGTTTCTTGTGGTCGGACCCCTACAGTAGCCTGCGACCGCACGATGGGAGGGGGACATTTTGGGCGTTTCGGCCAAGCACGACGTGGGGAGGAGATTGGGGGGTGGAAAGGGAGTGGCTTCAGCCGGGGCTAGGAGGCACCCCGTCGCTTCAACCTCCCCTGCAATTGGCTGGGACGGGGAGGAGGTGCCGCAAGCGGCTGGAAGGGGAGGGGGGAGGCGGAGGAGGAGAGAAGGAGGGGAGGGGAAAGGAGAAAAACTGGACAGGAGGGTTCGAGGTGCCTTTCAGCGGTTGCGCCTCGCCGACCGCGCTCAGTGGGTGTCCAGATCGTCCCGGACGACCGCGGGAGACCTGAGGCGTGGCCCAAATGCCAAGGGGCAACTTTAGGGGAGGATCGACTCAGGTGGGGATGCCTCGACCTGCAAATCGCCTATCCATCGCAGATGGGGGTCCGATGGCCCACACCGACCAGGAGCGTGCGGTGCCGGTCTATCGGCGGTGTGCGTCCGAGTCCAGGTCTTTCTCTCCCATGCGCCAGTCCACCCCGGTGTTCCCGCGACGGGAGAGTCGGGAGGCTTCCCGTGCCGGGTCCCCTCTCCAGGTTACGCCTTTGCGGATGTTTTCCTGTCCACACTGGGCGTCGCCCCCCTTTGAATGACGAGCGCCTGGTGGGCCCGCAGCTCGGGGCAGACCCGGGCTTGCGCGTTGAGGATCCACCCTCAATGGTTCTAGCAGGTGACAGCCATTCAACGAGGTAGGACCCCCTGTGCAAATGGATGATTGTACATGGCGTTGTCCCCAAAGAGTGCTTGCATTCAGGCGTTCCTAGATCTTTTCTGAGGGACTGAGCTTGTGTGGCAGCCTAGCGACGAGTCCGTCGCTGTTCGTGCCCCGTCGACGCCTCGTCGCCGCCCGTCGTCTGGGCCTGTGCGGCGGTCTGGCGGCTACGTCGTCGCCGTCGGCGCCTCGCCGCCGCCTGGGCGTCTGGGCCCGTGTGGCGGTCTGGCGGCTATGTTGTCGCCGTCGCCGCCCCGTCGCCGCCTCGTCGCCGCCCGTCGTCTGTTCTCGTGCGGCGGTCCGGCGGGAATACTAGCCGGCCGCTCTGCGGTTGATCGGGAGTTTCTGTATATAGAAGAAGGTGCGTGCGCTTGTTGGCGAGGGTGAGGATGAGGTCCTCCTCCTCCTCCTCCTCCTCCTCCTCCTCCTCCTCCTCCTCCATCCTTCTCTTGCCTCCGTCTGTCCTCCTTCACCCCACAGCTCCATCATCTTCTCCTCCTCCTCCTCCTCCTCCTCCTCCTCCTCCTCCTCCTCCTCCTCCTCCCTCCTCCTCCTCCTCCTCCTCCTCATTCCTTCTCTGGGCACCTCCCCCGGGGCGCGGATCCACCGGATCTGTCCGGATCTGTCCGGAAACGGTGCCGGAGGCCGCTCTGGGCTCCTCTGGGCACCTCCCCCGGGGCCGGTTTTGTGAGGATGTCTCAAGCGAGGGCGCCGGTTTGGGATTCGTCGGCGGATCCACCGGATCCAGCGGATCTGTCCGGAAACGGTGCCGGAGGCCGCTCTGGGCTCCTCTGGGCACCTCCCCCGGGGCCGGTTTGGGATTCGTCGGCGGATCCACCGGATCCAGCGGATCTGTCCGGAAACGGTGCCGGAGGCCGCTCTGGGCTCCTCTGGGCACCTCCCCCGGGGCCGGTTTTGTGAGGATGTCTCAAGCGAGGGCGCCGGTTTGGGATTCGTCGGCGGATCCACCGGATCCAGCGGATCTGTCCGGAAACGGTGCCGGAGGCCGCTCTGGGCTCCTCTGGGCACCTCCCCCGGGGCCGGTTTTGTGAGGATGTCTCAAGCGAGGGCGCCGGTTTGGGATTCGTCGGCGGATCCACCGGATCTGTCCGGAAACGGTGCCGGAGGCCGCTCTGGGCTCCTCTGGGCACCTCCCCCGGGGCCGGTTTTGTGAGGATGTCTCAAGCGAGGGCGCCGGTTTGGGATTCGATCACCGGATCCACCGGATCTGTCCGGAAACGGTGCCGGAGGCCGCTCTGGGCTCCTCTGGGCACCTCCCCCGGGGCCGGTTTTGTGAGGATGTCTCAAGCGAGGGCGCCGGTTTGGGATTCGTCGGATCCACCGGATCCACCGGATCTGTCCGGAAACGGTGCCGGAGGCCGCTCTGGGCTCCTCTGGGCACCTCCCCCGGGGCCGGTTTTGTGAGGATGTCTCAAGCGAGGGCGCCGGTTTGGGATTCGTCGGCGGATCCACCGGATCCAGCGGATCTGTCCGGAAACGGTGCCGGAGGCCGCTCTGGGCTCCTCTGGGCACCTCCCCCGGGGCCGGTTTTGTGAGGATGTCTCAAGCGAGGGCGCCGGTTTGGGATTCGTCGGGCGGATCCACCGGATCTGTCCGGAAACGGTGCCGGAGGCCGCTCTGGGCTCCTCTGGGCACCTCCCCCGGGGCCGGTTTTGTGAGGATGTCTCAAGCGAGGGCGCCGGTTTGGGATTCGTCACCGGATCCAGCGGATCTGTCCGGAAACGGTGCCGGAGGCCGCTCTGGGCTCCGGATCTGTCCGGAAACGGTGCTGGAGGCCGCTCTGGGCTCATCTGGGCACCGCCCCCGGGGCCGGTTTTGTGAGGATGTCTCAAGCGAGGGCGCCGGTTTGGGATTTGTCACCGGATCCAGCGGATCTGTCCGGAAACGGTGCCGGAGGCCGCTCTGGGCTCCTCTGGGCACCGCGCCGGGGGTGAGGATGACGGTAGTTCCACAGAAACTCCCTCAAATTATCGCCGTCGCCGCCCCGTTGCCGCTTCGTCGCCGTCCGTCGTCCGGGCTTGGGTGGCGGTCTGGCGGCTACGCTGCACCGCACAGGTGGCTCCACATTTCGCACGACCTTAACCTATAATTTCCATTATGAGGTGCAGTTCGGCTCGACTCGCCCTGGGATGATCGGTTCCCCCTGGGATAATACGGATTACACATACGTCTGCCCAATCTTTCATCTCAGACATGAAGTCATACGGTCCCAGGAAACCCAGTATCGCCCCCCATCTCCCCTGTCAGCTGATACTTTGCGCACCACGCAGTCTCCGAACTGCCACGGTTGCTATGACCGTGGTCGACCCCCCACCATCGTCCATTCGTAAGCCATCTCACCATCCACCACCAGCACAACCACCTCGGGATCAACAGCCCCGTGAATGACGACTTCCACCACCAGTGCCAGTGCCAGCTCCAGGACCCTGAGCGCGGCGCGCGACCGTTACCAGCGGTGCGTCGCTGTGCACCTCGGTTTCGGTGCCGACGCTGGGCCGACAGGATGCAGTCAGCCACAGGTGGCCGCGCCTCGGTCCCCCCCTTGCGTCACAGGAAGCAGGCCAGTGGGGTGCAGGAGGCCGTCGCCCGTCATTTGCGTCGCCCTGACGCTTCGCTGGCGGTGGACCTGCTGGACGCGCAGAACATGTGGACTGAGACCTGGCGTTCCATCTTCAACATGTGGAATCAGGAGCATGGACTACCTCAGGCGTAGAACTTTTGCACGCATGGGCTTGTGGTGGTGCCGAGCGGCCGCTTGCGGCGGCCGGCGTTGCCCCGGGAGCCCCAGCAGCCCCGTCTTGGGAGAGGTACTTGGACTGTCTGCGCAACCACATCCCCACAGCCACCTGCGAGTTCCCTTCGCTTCACGAGCACATGCTGCGCCGCAAGCTCGTTTCTATGGAGGCGCAGCGTGCCGAAGGTGTGGATGGATGGCGGGCCCGCGAGCTGGTGTCGTCAAGGACCGCATCGCTAACCACGTCGATCACTTCCTGCAGCCGACGCAGTTTGGTTGTCGGGCGCGGCGCAGCACGTTGCAAGCTCTCAAGATAGTCAGACAGATGGTACATCAAGGCGCCAGTATTCACAACTTCAAGGAGGGTTCCCCGCTTTATCTTCTGTTCCTCACCTGGGAAAAAGCATTCGGCCGTGTCACGCACAAAGCCTTATTCAGTGCGCTCGAGCGCATGCAACTGCCGGATAAAATCGTCAACGTGGTGAAAGCATCGTATCGGAACCCTACCTTCCAGGTTAGCATAGACAATTACGATTCCACATGGCACCGCCAAGATGCGGGGATCCGGCAGGGGTGACCTCTGTCACCATATCTCTTCCTCGTTGTTACGCACGTGCTGCTTTCATACATATACAATATGCGCGGCGCGCCGCTTTCGGAAAGGCATGCGCCCGGAGTTATTGTTGAGATTGCAAACGACACGATGTGCGCGTCTTCCGACGAAGCCCAGATTACGCGCATGTCGCACGCAATCGAGAAAGAAAACGCGCCATTTGGTTTTTTACCTGGAGAATTCTAAATGTGAAAGCTTCGGACGCCCAGCCCAAGCCGGCTGAACAACCGAGATGACATTATTTTTTCTTGCGCAGAGGCGGTGAAGTATTTGTGTTGCTCAGTAGACAACAAACATTGTGTCGGAAAGGAAATCAGCGCCCGCATCCAGACGTGCTACCAGACAGTACAGCGATTGGATGCGTTTTGGCTGCGCAGTGACTGCACCGTGTCACACGAAGTCCAAGTTTTCCATGGTGTACGCAGGTCCAAACTGCTGGACGGCTTGGAGATAACCCAGGTCACCCCTGGGCAGTCACAGCGGCTCGACGCTTTCCAACTGAAAGGACTACGCAATATCACGTACGGTCAAATGGCCCGAAGCCAGGACCGCACAAGCACGAACGAGGTTATATTCAACCAAGCACGCAATGCCCCCAGCGGCAGGAGAGCCTGCAAACCCCTCGAGCGCTTCAGCGACACGTACGAACAATTCAAGCTCGATCTGTTCTGCCGTCTGATATCTGCGCCCGCGACTGACCCAGTCGCCTCCTGCACGTTCGGCCCACGCACGCTGCAGCCATGGAGTGGTCCCAAGCGCGCCGGGAGACCACGGAAAACTGGAGAATGGTACGAACAGGCCGACGATTCCAGTCGTGCCGCCCCGGCCATGGCTCGCAGGCGCATCATTCTACCTCACGCTGACCCACCACAGGTACTCTTGCGAGTCGCAGCGTGGTAAACAATGAAGAAATTCCACCCCGATGCCTATCGCGAACGCTTCCCACCACCTCCAGATCCTCCAGCCGGGACGCACGGGGTGGGGATCCGCATCGGCGACAATTAGGTTTTCGCAGGGTGACGAGGTCTCTGTCCATTTACACGTTGCTAAACATGCTTGGTTGGCTCAAACCCCTTCCCTCGCCGCCGTTCGGGGTCCGCCTTTCCCTCTCCTCCCCTCCTCCCCCTCCTTCCTCTTCGTTCCCCCCCCCCCGTCCCTTCCCTCCCCATCTCTCCCCCTCTCTCCCCCTCCTCCCCCTGTCCCCTCCTTCCCCCCCTCCCTGTCCTCCGCCCCGAGGGCGAGAGGATGTTCCAGAGGTGACCGTTCATTATCATTCTGGCCAGGCACCCTGGCCGTGCGCTGTTGGCACATATCCCGGCCACACCCCTACAGAGAATATCGCGACCGGCTTTAGGAGGCATGCGTCCCGGCTGCCCGCGCAGAGAAATAGGTCCGCAGTTCCTGTCGGACGTGGTTCGCTGCAGCCGAGCCTTGAGCAAACATTGCACCGTATATATTGCGCCTCGTATGGAATGGCCTTCGGCCCATCCAGGAACCGTGCCTGGCTTGTGGGTCAGAGTCCTCGGGGATGTTTCTTGGGGTCTCTTCGGATCGCTCTCGGGGCCGACGTTTGGGAAGCACTTGCTGGGCCCCTCGGGGGCCTTTTGGGTCCCTTTGGGGGCTGTTTGTCGGCCCCTGTTGGGGGGCTGTTGGGGCTTCCTGGGGGCATCTGGGCCGAGTGCGCTCGAAATGCCTGTTCGGGTTCCCCCTGCGGGCCTCCTCTTAGGGCGGTTTTGATTGGTCTTGGGGGCCTCTTGGGCCAACTTGTGGTGATCTCGGGTGGCTCTGAGGCCGTGTCGGACGTTGTGACAACCCCAACGGCGCAGACGCTAAAGTCATACGTTTCCCCACAAAAGGGCACGGGACGATTTCTGCATGTTGGGTTTTTTTTCGGGGGGCCTCTTTGGAGCGTCTTGGATGCCTTTTTTTCAGCCGTCCAGAGACGTTCCTTACCCGCCTTGGGCGCTTGGTGGGGGCGTCCACGAATGTGTCCGGGTCGTCTGGGGCGCTGCAGCCGCCCAAGGGGCCAATGCGGACCACCCCAGGCGCGTTTGAGAGCGCCCAGGAACGCCTGGGAAGTTTTCGGTCGGGGCTTATGTAGAAGGTGCAAGCATGGCTGCAGCAGCAGCGCAGCTGTGAGCCTTGGGAAATTCCGCGAATTCGTGCCAGAGGCACGCTGGCGGACGATGCTCCACCTGGACTGGTATAGGTTGCACACCACAAATTATACAACATTGATTGCACCACACAGATTGCACCAAAGAGGTTGCACAACCTAACTCAACGTAGATAACGTTTTTTGTCGCACACAACACAAATATTGCATTCCATAACATGTATTGCACCGCCTGGATTGCACCACGTGGTTTGTTCCCTTCATATTGCACAATATATGGTTGTGCCACGGAGGTTTCACACCATACATGTCACCACTCATACTGCACAACGTGTATTGCCCACATCTGATGCACAATTCATGTTGCCAGAGACGCACCGTTTCGGGCTCACGCTGGCCAACATGTGTATGCGTGTATGTGTTCACGCATATGTGCGTTTATTACTACGTTTACATACGAGTTCGACGGGTTAGGACGATAGCACGGCTTCGCAGAAAATAACGTCCCCTCGTGTGTGTAAGAGCTGCAGAGTTTAAAAGGTCTGGGTATGCGCTTTGTGGAGGTCAAACGCGCGAGTTTGTACAGGAGCCAACTCCAATCCGTGTAATGGGGCTGCATGTTGGAGCTTCCTCTTGTGGAAGTCACGAAAGCTTCCAGCAATAACCGCAACTGGAAACGAACCTGGCCCCATCCTCACTGTTGGAAACGTGCACACGCACACGAATGCGCGCGGCGCAAAGGCGAGAGCCGCATGTTGAAAACGAAGCGGACTCCATCCTTGATGTTGTGAGCCATTTTCAGGGCGAGCGTGCGCGGCGCTCAGACGAGAGCCGCATGCTGACAGCACCACCGCCCCCAGATTCGAAATGAGTGCTCGATTTGTCGGGGCGTATTAGAATCAGGGGTCTAAATTCCAGGAGGGACAAAAACACAGACACACTTGCCCCTCGCAGTAGGAGTGGGCCACCGTGAGTCCCCATGCCTTTGCGCGTGCATACGGCGATGAACTTTGTGAGGCTCGTTCTCCGGGCCACGGGTGCAGCCGGAGCAACATCTGGCCCGTGTGCCCCTGGTGGCGAAATCCTACAGCGACTGAGAAAAGGGCCGTCACGAGTACCCGCCGGTCGTTGAAAGTAGGTATTTGTGGATTCCCAGATCCCAATCTACTTCAAGCGCCTTCCTACTTCAAGAATCGACATGTATTTGCTGTGCTTTGTTGTTCTCTGGCGGGGCCTGGACCCAATCCACTTTTCCCGCCTTCCTACTTCATGTTTCTACCTACTTCTTCCGACCGGCGTGTAACCATGTCACTCTGCGAGTGTATGGGGTGGTGAGCACCCGTTTCGCCCGTGCCAAGGGATCAGTTCGAACAGCCTCCTTGGCCTACGTCGCTTTGGACACTCGCGGCCTCTGCCACTTCTACTCGCCCGAGAACTTGTGCGTAGCGTCGCATGCGGCGAGCAGCACCATTATCTTTCCGCTCCCTGAGGCCCCAAGGAATTCACGACCCCCTGACCCCGACTTTGGAGCTCGATGTGCACGCGGTTTCGGGCTCCTGCGGGTGACCTAGTCTCCAAAGGGTCCGAGTCGAGGATCCAGTCGTGGAGCGCCCCCACAGGTGGATCATCTGCAACAGAGCGTGAGTAGGAGGATCAGGAGGAGGAGGAGGAGGACGACACGGCAAGGCGCGCGCTCCCCGTGTGCCCTCGGATAGCTTCACGGTTGTCGGACCTGAGCGCCCGAACAGGCAGCTCGAAGACCACAGGGCCCGAGCAGACAGCTGGAGAACTCAGGCCCCGAACCGAGGTAGGATAGATGATAGAGGAGGATGAGGAGGAGGAGGAGGATGAGGAGAAGGAGGAGGAGGAGGAGGAGGAGCAGGAACGGTGCCTGGTTGGTGACTGGCACGACCGGTCCAGTCCGCCGTTGGAGGAAAGAAACAGGCTGGTGAGGAGATGACTGGAGGAGGGGTAGGGGGAGGAGGGAGGGAGGAGGAGATAGGCTTCTGGATGTCCCAGGGGGCTCACTGGGCGGTTCTAGGCATCTCCACATGGGGAGGCCCCTCCTGGTGAGGAGGAGGGCCTCCTCCTCCTCCTCCTCCTCCTCCTCCTCCTCCTCCTCCTCCTCCTCCTCCTCCCTCGTCCTCCCTCCCTCCTCCTCCCGCCTTTCCTCCTCCTCCCTCATTCTCCTCCCTCCTCCCCACATCCCCTCCTTCCCTTCTCCTCCCCCCCCGCTGACGCCCTGCTGGCCCCGCAGGTGAGGACTTGGAGAAGCTGTCCGCCATCGTCCCGTTCGAACCTGGGTCGGCGGCCGCACCTGAGACGAAGCTCACGCCAGAGGAAACTCGGCGTTTTCGTTCCGCTCGTTCGTCCGGCCCGTTGCGGAGGAAGGACATGGGGTTCCCCAAGTCGTGTTTTCTTGTCGCAACGCCTCCCCCCCCCAGAGAGATCGATTTCTAGTCGGTGTCTTCCGGATGCTGGCTCTTCATGTTGAGTCGTCTTTCGAGGACCTCAGAGCCCAGTACTGGTCCGCGGAGTCCCAACTTTGCACATCAACAGCCCGTGCCACACGTTTTGCCACGACGCTACGAGTGGGAGGAACCCTCTGGGACCTACACGCTGCCTGACGTGTGTACTTCTGTTGGAGGCCTCCTGTGGGTGTCCTCGTCGCCACGGCTGGATCCGCCGCGGATTTCTGGTCACGTGGTGCATTCCTGGGCTGGACCTAAGCGGTGCTCTTGCGATCTCGTGGGCCGTTTTCGTTTCGGCTTCGTTTTGCGGTGAAGGCGGATGGAAGACAAAACGAGGAAGAACGAAGAAAATCGAAAACGAAAACGGAAGACACCGTTTAGGTTCAGCCCTGGTGCAGTCCTGGGCTGGTCCGGCAGCCGTGTTTGTTGAGGGGGGCATTCCAAGCGCCGGCGTCGCGAACAAAAACACGACGGCCAGTCTTCTTCTGAGCAGGGACCGAGTGTCCTGGCAGTTTCTATAGGCCTACCGTATACCACGGCATGCTCGCAGGCCACAGGCTGTTCGAATCATGAAAACATGTCCTCAGAACATAAAGCTTATGTTTTCACACAAGACAGTCCCAGCCAGCAAAGTTCTAAGAGCATTACGCGCGAACCACAAGAGGTTGTCAGAGCATTCTTCGGTGAGCTTGTAGGCAAGCCAGGACGCTTCGCCACTGCTTGATTCAGAGCGTTGGGAGGCACGTTCCAGGCCCCGTGGCCGTCAGGTCCTCGGCCGTTCGGGGGGGGGGGGGGGGCTCGTCGCCCTCGGCTGGACGTGGTTCGGAGAGCTGGTCGGGAGGGTGGCCCCCCGAGCGGTCCAGAGGCCGGGTGCCAGCTGATTCTGGTTCGGGGGGAGCGGGCGGGAGAGGGGGGAAAGAGGAACAGACCCGGAGATCCTGGCGTCGCATGTTTTTCCAGCTGGGAGTTTCAAGGGCCGGAGCCCTCGCAGATCGGTCCGGCTGAAGATTGACGCAGAAACATTGGGTTTAGGGCTCCGGGCGTGAATGTTTAGGATGTTGCAATTGTTTCGCTGCGTCGGATTTCAGGGGAGGGGGCAGAGAGGCGCAAAGTAAGATGCAGTCTGCGAGGGGGAGTGGGGTAATAGAGATGCGCAGGGTGAGATGGAGACACTTGGAGAGTGAAGGTAGAATGATAATGAGAGAGAGAGGGGTGGATGGTCATATGTATATATATATATAAGTATAGAGAAATTTGTGCATGCATGTCCGTATCAATACACCTGTGTATAACTCTCATGTGCAGGATCCAACTCATCGATTTGAATTTGGTTTCTCCCGCCTGTTTCTGGTCACTCCTCCATTCTCGCGGACTGGAGACTGTGAACCACGTTCGCACAATTGCCAGCACGCGCAGTAGCATTCTTAGGGTTCGACTCGCGAGCGGGAGGCCTTCAACAAGCCATTGACACTAGAACTCGGGCGCAGGCCCGCATACCTTTGTGTGTATGTGTGTATATATGTATGTGTGCGGCTCCCATTCCCCCCCCTTCCCCACACAGGTGGTTATTTCGGCGCGCGCAGTTCCAGCCCCCCAGATGCAGCGCTTCTTTTTGGGCAGCGGTGTGGCGCTTCCTTGCTCTCCGAAGCGCGCGTGGCACGCGTGCCCGTGCAGCTCCCCTGCAGCGTGTGCTACTGTTGCGCGGTGTAGTTACTGGGCCCAGAGGGCCCCCCATTCAGGAGATAGATGATGCGTGCACTCATGCAGTTGTGTCCGTAGGTCCTTGTCGCTCCAGCGAAAGAAAACATGCTTTTCATTATCGCTGCATGGTAGCGGAACCTGGGTTCCGTTGGTCCACGGGACCTGGGTCACGCTGTATTTCCCCTCCGGCAGCCACGGCGGGTGCTATGGGAGATGTCGTCGATGTGCGGACGGACATGGGGCTGCAGCGGTTCGACGGCACGGACGAACGCTGGGGAGATTGGTGCTTGAGGTTCGAGGCCTACACGGCGCTCCTCGGGCTCGAGGACCGGGTGATGGCGGCGGCGACGAGCAGGAATCCCGTCACCAACGACCAGCTCGGCGAGAGAGCGGTTCAGTTCAGCGCGAGTTTGTTGCACTTGCTGATCATGCGGTGCGACGGTAAGGCCATGGGCGTGGCCAAGCTATCGCGCAAGAGCGGCCTGGAGGCGTGGGGGCAGCAGAAGGAAGAGCACAGGAGTAGGACTGGCAACGGGTGGACGGCCATGTTTCGCTTCATGCTGAAATCGCAGGACAAGTGGGCCAAATATCGCGAGGCGGGGGCCGATTTGTTTCAGTCCTTCGCGGCCTGGGAAGCAAACGTGGCCGAGCACACGGATCAGAGTGGAGAGGTTGTTTTGGACATCGGCCGTGTCGTTGGAGCACGCGCCGGAGGATGGCAAGTTCGCGTTCGCGGCGGCCCGCAGCCACATCCGAGGTTTTTTCAGCCATGGCCGCACCTTCAACACTGTCGCTACTGGCACGGGCCCCGCTCCGACGCAGGTGGACGACGTGACCTACGGCGGCAAGGCCAGCAGCAAGGCTGGTGGCAAGGCTGGCGGCAGGCTCGGCATGGACGGCAATAAAGGTGGACAGTACGATGGCCAGGGTGCCGAGACAAAGAGGACGACGAAGGACGGAGGTGAGACAGGAACTGGGCGTGGAGGCCAGCCGAGTGGTCAGGGAGTTGGCAACAATTACTTCGACGGCGAATGCTGCTAGTGCCACAAGTGGGGCCACAAGCGGGTCGACTGCCGCAAGCGGCTCTGCAACGAGAAGGCCTCGCAGCAACCTGCTGGCCCAAGGGCGGTCTCGGACGCAGCCGCCTCCTCGGCGTTGCCGGCTACCACGACGAGACGTACGAGGACGGCGAGGCTTGGGTCTTCGATATCACTGCCAAGGGCGAGGGCTCCGTGGCGAAGGTCGGCGCCTCGGCGTTGATCGACTCGGGCAGCGACGACCACCTGTGTTGACCGAAGATCGCCCCCCACGCCCCCGTTGCGGAGGCTCCGACGGCGCCGAAGCTTGACGCGCAGCGCAATCCGCTACCGACGGCGGGCCTTCGCGGAGTCGAGATGATTATGGCAGAGGGCGCGAAGGCGACGGCGGACATGCTGATGGCTGACGCGAACGACGACCTGCTGAGCATGCGGAAGCAGCTGAGGCAGGGCTTCCGCTTCAACCTGGGCATGGAGGACGGGCTCTTGATGGCGAGGGGCCACCGCAACTTGCAGCTCGAGCTCGAGAGGAACAGCCTCAGACCCCCGATCACTTCCGCGGGGCCTGGGAAGAGGCGCTGCAGGGCCCTGGCAGGCGCGGCGGCGCAGTGCAGCAACCCTGGGGCGGGCCTCCGACCCATGGTTTGCCCGCGCAGCAGACGGCCACGGCGCCGGTCTTCACGGCTGAGGGCTCGGTCGGGCCGCGTCTGCGCGAGCTGTTCCAGCCGATCGACGGCGTGAAGGCCGAGCTGCGGGAGTGGCCCATCGTGGCCGAAGCGGCCTACGGACGGAGTCAGGCCGAGAAGGAGCGCGCCGCCCGGCGCGTCGCGAGGAGCTCAGGACCCAGCGCGACCCAGTCGAACCAACGGGGCCGCCAGTCCCCGAGGCTCCCAGCGCTGGGGAGGAGAGCGCCCGCCCGCCGCCAGCACCCTGGTGCGACGAGTGCGTCATGGGCAAGGCGCCAGACGCGCCCCCCGCAGCGCCCCCTGCAGGAGGCAGAGCAGGAGCCTCCGCTCATCAGCTTTGATTTCGGCTTCTGCAAGACTGGGGACGAGGGCGGCAACCTCGCGAAGACGGAGGACCTCTACGCCACCGCGCTCGTGGCGCTCAGCTCGGACACGGGGGCTGTCGCTGCAATTCCTCGCCCCTCCAAGGCGGCCTCGCCCGGCGCGAGCGCGGGCGTCGAGCGGTTGACTGGAGACGGGCAAGGCGCGGGTCAGGACCGACCCCGAGCCAGCTTCCAGGGCCATCCTAGACGGCGTGGTCGAGGCGCCGGGGGCCAAGGTGGCCCCCGAGCTCACGCCGAAGCACGTCGCCACCTCCGACCCAGCTGAGGCGGCGGCCAATTTCGTCGAGGGCCAGACCCGGGCGCTGAAGCTAGACGTGGAAACGCGGCACGGCGCGAGGGTCACGGCGAGCATGCCCATTTGGTCGCGGCCGATGCGGCGCGCGGGCTGGTTCCACGAGAGGTTCTCCAGACGGGCCGGGCCAGGTCTGCCCGCGGCGAGCGACCAGGCCACGGGGGCGCCTCCGATGGCGGCCATGCGAGAGATCTCGCCAGCAGCAGAGGCAGCCGAGGGCGAGCAGGCCCGAGTGGCAGCGGTCCACGCCCTCGACGTCGACCACCGACGACGCGGCCGACGTTTTTTGGGAAGACGTTCCCGAGGAGACGCAGGACCAAGCGAGAACATGTTCGACGTGGACCCGCAGAACGAGCTGGCTTCGCGGTTCACTGAAGAGCACTTGCAGAACCTCCTCGACCACGGAGTCGGCGAGGACATCCAGAAATCGGAGTCGGCTATATCGAACAGGCTGATCGACTTCGCGGCGCTCAAGCGGGATTTCGAGGTTTTGACGGTGGACGCCGCTGACGCGTTCTACCGGGCTCCCGAGACGGCGGGCGCCGCGGTGAACCCGCCGCCCGAGTACTTGGAGCGGCTCAGGGCGCAGGGCAAGAGCGCGGACATCCACTGGAAGCTCAGGAAGCATATGCCTGGCAGGCGCACGGCGGCCTTGGGGTGGACATGCCACATGGCGGGGGTGCTGGCGGACCGGATGAACATTAACAGGCGCGAGGTGGCCCCCAGTTCTTTTACGACCCCGATCGGGAGCTGATGGTCGAGCTGCACGCGCACGATTTGCACCTGGCTGGGAGGAGAGAGCTGCTGGAAGCCTTCCGCGACGAGCTCAGGCAGGTGCGTGCCTCCAGTGGCAGCGAGATCTACGAGCTCGGCGTCGCCTGCGAGCACCTGGAGCGTCTCGAGACGACGTTCGAGCCCGGCGCGGAGCTCCAGGCGAACCGGGGGTGCCGGCGCACAAAGCGCTCATGTACTCCACTTTTTTGCCGGGCCCAGAACAGGCGAGCATCTATCGTTCGCGCGCGGGGGGGCGCTGATGTACTACGTGCAGGACAGGGCCGATGCCCAGTGCGAGGTCAGCCTGCTCGGCAGGATGCTGTCGGGCCCGACGGCGGGGGCGTTCACCGCGCTGGAGAGGCTGGTCAGGTGCCTCATGGGCACCCGGAGTGTGATGAACTGGCTGCCGAAGCCAGATCTCGGGGGGCAGATCGGGCACGCGGACAGCGACAGGGCGGGCGACCTGCAGACCAGGATGTCCCAGTCGAGTGGCAAGATCGAGGTCGTCGAGGTCGACGAGGTCCGAGGCGCCAGCCCATCGTCGCGACAAGTTCTGGCGTTGCCGAGTACCGCGCGGCTACCGCGGTGGCGGAGGGGCCATTGTTATTTCAAGTCCTTGTTGGAGTCCGTTGGGTTCACCGTGGCGGCGACGCCCCTGGCCGACTCGTCGGCCGCCTGAGGGATCGCGCGCCGCGGGGGAGTTGGCAGGGTCAGGGGCCCGGATGCGCGGGTGGTCTGGCTCCATCAGGCTATCGCGCGGAAGTTCGTGGACTTTGGCGCGGTCAGCACGGATCAGAACATCGCGGACTTGAGCGCGAAGATCCTTGGAGTGGAGATTTTCTCAGGCTCGCGAGCGGCATCTACGCGGACGCAAACCGCGAGCTGGGGGGGTCGCGCGGGCGGGTCGAGCCCGCGGGTTGGCTGCCTGGGCGCCTGCCCCCGCGCGATCACGACAGCGGCTCTCTTGCAACAGACGGAGGGCGTCGCGACGGACGGGTACTACTACGACATCAAGGCCTGCCCCTTGCATTCAGCTGCTGAGGCTAGCGGCCGGGGATCCCACATTGCGCCGATTTTTGTTAGGATTGCGGTAGTGGTGGCAGTCCGCTGTCGAGTAGGATACTGGCTTGCTAAGTCTCGCGTGTTGGAGAGCTCCTCGGACCACTGAGCTTACGCGTGAACGCTGGTTGCAGAGAGTACGAGCCCGACGGAAGAAACTAGGTCCAGTCGTAGCGTGGCCACTCAGTCCCAGACCACTTACACTTGGTGGTGCGCTACTCCGCGTTTCAAGGCACTGGCAGAACAGTCGCGCAGAGCTTTTTGCAAGGAGCAGCATATCTGGGGCCGACGTGCCTCCAACCCCTCATTTGCTCGTACAGGGCCGGAGGACGGACGCTTGTCTTTTGGAGTTCAGGGTTGAAGGTCCTTGAGCGGCTGCGTGATTCTGAGCTCCAGCCGAGAGTATTTGCACTATTCTGTGCTGAGCTGTTGTTTCCCCCTTGGGCGCTCTGCAGTACCAATGTGAGCTTCGAAGCCATTGATTTAGCAAGGGGGGACCTCATCAGTACATGAATTGGGCTGACATTCCGAGTCGGCACCCGCCGTCGGCATTCCAAGGGGGCACGTTGCGCGGTGTAGTTTGTTGGGCCCTGAGGACCCCCCATGCAGGAGTTAGGTGATGTGGTATTCATGCAGTTGTGTCCGTAGGTCCTTCTTGCTCTAGCAAAGCAAAACCTGTTTATCATTATCGCTACAGTTACTCCTGGCGAGAATCGCCGCGTCGTGACCTCCTGTGGCCTTTGGGCCGCAGCCCCTGGCCCTCCTCCTTCTCCTTCTCTTCTTTCTCGTCCTCCTCGTCCTCCTCCCCCTCCTCCTCCTCCCCCTCCTCCTCCTCCACCTTTTTCTCTTCCTCCTCCTCCTCCTCTTCCTCCTCCTCCTCCGCCTCCTCCGCCTCCTCCTCCTCCTGTTTCCTCCTCCTCCTCCTCCTCCTCCTCCTCCTCCTCCTCCTCCTCCTCCTCCTACTCCCTCTTCTCATCAAAACTGCTCTTGTTCCCCCGCTGCTGCTCTCGATGGATTTCGGCGCTGCCAGGGCACGACGATGACAACGTCGACGACGACGACGACGATTACGACGACGACGACGCCCCTGGGCCGCGGAACCCTTAATTGTTGTTGTCGTTCCTCGTCGCCTGCCCCCCCGCCGACGACCCTCGGACGAAAGCGGAGGCGGAGCACGCGTGTTTTACTTTCCGGAGTCGAGCTCAAAAGACGCCCGTCTTCCCCTTCCTCCTTACACTGCCGTTTTTAATACATGCCCCGCGTGCGGATCATGTATTACACATGAAGGGATTTAGTAGTTTAAACAACGATGAGTTCATGATACATGTTATCATTGATTAACCATGTATTACAAACCCTATCTTTTTAGAAATCCGATGTATGAAAAAATGCCCCCTACCCACCTTGCAGCCCGCCGTGGAGCCGGAGCCCGACGCCGAGCCCCGCCCGCAGCACAGGTCCTCGCGGCGGCCCGGCCTGACCAGTCGGCTCTTCCGGAGGTTCCAGGGTGCTTCTTTTGTCGGAGGAATCGGAAGGACGAGGAGGAGGAGGAGGATAGGAGGATAGAGGATAGAGGATTGATCGTCGTAGGAGGACAGACCTCCTACCCTGACACGTCGATTAAGGAATTGGCCGTTTCCGGTTCGCGAGAGGGCGTTGCAGCCGTCATTTTTGCGGGTCCAGGCCCGTCGTTTTCAGTCCCTGGCCGTTTTCATGAAGGGAGGTTTCATAAAGGGAGGTTTGTCCACCGCCGATTTCGGAGGTTCCCAGCATGATGGCGAGGAGGGCGAGCCAGTGCGATCGACAAGGTCTCGTTATCGGTGTCGCCGCGGACGTTGCCAACGTTAGACAGAAGGCCGTCTACCCAACAGCGGTGGCTGTCGGTTTTGGACAACATGTGCTGTTGGGCATCTAACCAACTGTCTCCGTACCAAGACTGAGATGAGGGAGTTCGTGTGGAGGCATCCTAAGCCCCAGCGCGAGAGGAAATGAGGCCAACACCGGCGTTTCCAGCGGCTCAGTCAGAATCTTCCCAAGCGGGCGTTTTCTTCCGGGGCGGGGGAGGCGCCCTGAAATCGAATCTGGCGAATCATGCGCCCGCCCTTGCTCTCTCTCTCTCTCTCTTTCTTCCTTTATGTTTCTCGTTATGTCTTCTCTCTCTCTCTCTCTCTCCCTCTCACTCTATATATATATATATATATATAAACACAGCTCCATATATAATGTGTGAAGGCATGGACATACATACATGTAAACATGTCTTTTTATATACATACATACGAGTATGTGTTTATCCATGAGCTTCCTGATCGTCGCCGTGCTAATCTAGGGTCCCCTGTGGGCCTTTTCCGGTGGTCCACATGGGACCCTTTCCTTGAGGCCGGCCTCGAGCTTTCTGTTTGGGAGGCTTCGTGGGCCGTCTTAGGGCCCTTGGAGGCCGCCTGGGTCCCTCCTTGGGCAGTCTTGAGGGCTTCTTGGGGCTGTTCTGGGTCGGTCTGGGTTCCCCGTCGGGCTGTCCTGGGGCCCTCTTGGGGGGGAGGAGGAGGAGGAGGAGGAGGAGGAGGAGGAGGAAGGAGGAGGGGAGGAGGAGGAGGAGGAGGAGGAGGAGGAGGAGAGAGGAGGAGGAGGAGGGAGGGAGGGAGGAGGAGGAGGAGGAGGAGGAGGAGGAGGAGGAAGGAGGAGGAGGAGGAGGAGGAGGAGGAGGAGGAGGAGGAGGAGGAGGAGGAGGAGGAGGAGGAGGAGGAGGAGGAGGAGGAGGAGAGAGGAGGAGGAGGGAGGAGAGGGGAGGAGGGGGAGGAGGAGGAGGAGGAGGAGGAGGAGCCTTGAACCCCTCTTGGAGCGTCTGGGGGCCGTCTTGGTCCCCTCTTAGGCCGTCCTTGGCTCGTCTTGGGGCATCTTGGAACGATCTCGGGGGCCTCGTCGGCCGTCTCGAGCGCTCTAGAGACCGAGACGCCGAGTATGAGAAAATGGCACCGGAACCTAATGAAAGCTTATAATTTGTCACTCCCAGGAGCCTCTTGGGAGTAATCTTCGGGCCCCCTTGGCCCATCTGGGGAGCACGTTGGGCCGTCCAGTGGCTACCTGGAGCATCGTGGCCGTCTTGGGGCGCTCGCTGGAACCTCCTGAGGCCTCTTGGGGCCTCCTGGGGCCTTCGAGGCCATCTTGGGGCCATCTGGTGCCGTCTTGCCCCTCCTGGGGCGCTCCGGAACCAGCCTCGCTGGCCGCACCCAAATCTGTACCAGATCAATGTTCTACGAACAAGGGAACCGATTGTATTAGTACAGCTATACAGTCTCGATGATAGGTCTCCGTGACTATTTCGAAAAACTAGTCGTTATTTGGGAACTATGCGAATGTAGTCCGAGGCAGGGTAGAACTATTGGAATGCCGGGACGGTCGGTCCCTGCTCAACATCGAGCTCCCCGCGTTTCGCGGGCTGCCGCGCGAGGCGATCGACGATTGCCTGGGCCGTTCCGAGGTCATCAGGAAATGGGCCAGCGAGCTTGGGGACTTTCAGGTAGGCGCGGGCGGCCTCACCTGGATGCTGCTCCGCCAGACGGGTATCCGCAAGATGCGCTGGCCTTTCTTGTTGACCGCCCACGGGGGGCACTTCCCACAGGAGGGGCCATTCTTCGAGGTGTTTCTGAAACAGATCCGGGATCAGTGTCATCTTCTGGAGCGTTCGCACGCCGGCGCCAGGACCCTTGAGGAGGGCTTGCGCTTCCCAGCGGACACCAGTCCGCACTGGACGGACCAGCCACCAACTAGCCAGGGGCAGTGGCGCTAGTCACTCGCCAGGGGAAGTGACGACCATCGCGGTTACGGTATGGACGCGTTTCCGACGACCGGAACGGGCGAAGTCCTTTTGGCCTCGAAGGAGTGTTTCGAAGCACGGACAATGGACTACCGAAGGGAATCCAGGATCTCCGCACGAGTTGCTCGCGGACGGCGCGAGCTATTGCGGCGAAGCCGACGCCGAGAGCGAACGCGAGTTCGAGGGCAGTCGCGGCGCGCGCCGCTGCTTCGGGATACCCCTTGCCACGCTTCTTTGACGGCTGGAGGGAGGTCTGGAATATGCTCCGACTGGGGTTCGGGCTCAAGCTCGCGCCCGGGATGCGGGAAGTCGCGCTCGTCAAGACTCCGGCGGAGTTCGGGCTCCATGCGGCCGCGTCCGATCCCCAGCTATTTGCGCAGCACGGTGCTCATGGGCAGCTGCATGTCATCGAGCCCGCGCGTTCTGACGACCTGATGAGGGCTGGGGAGGACAGGGCGCGCGATGCCTCTCATTGCGCACCTGGGGGCCAATCTTGGCAAGATCAAGCGCGGGTCTAGGTCCAGGTCGCCCGAGCACGTTGGCATGGCTTCGTGCGCAACAGCCGAACGGCAGCACATGGCTACGTCACGAGTATGCCAAGACGCTCAGCTTGGTCGATCTGGCCAAGTATTGGCATAAGGACTTAGACAGACGCACCAGTTCCGGCAGTGCTGGCCACAGCTTGCCAGGCCCCTCCTGGCGGCGCGGCTTGAATTCACGCGACAGATATTGCATGCGTTGTTTACATTTTGTTACTGGCAACGCCACTCCCGAACCCATGTTTTAGACGCGCGCGAGAGGTCTCAGCAGGTTCGTCCACTTGATCAAGCTGCGCCCGCATGTGCTCGAGCACGACATGCTCGAGACCCCGCCCAAACTCGCGCGCGTCTTGGAAAGCTCCTTCGGCGCTGGGGATGCCGATGGACTAGCTGCGAGAGATTGTGTCATCCTGTGAATAGTGGGCCGCGACAGCACTTGCTATGCTGCAAGCCAGCGCGGGCGAGTTTTATTAGTGGATTGTTTGTTTCCGAGGAAGCAACCGCGCGCGTGCCGCAGCGCGTTTGCAGCGGAGCTGCATGCAGCTCTAGATGCCCTGAACCAGGCGACGATTTGGCAGGCGTCTGTGCGCGAAATCGTCTGCGGCGCGGCGAATGCGTCATAACTCTTCGACTTGCGCTTTCCGTTCACCTTGCATCCTGCCTTAGCTTTGTCTGGATGGGCGCTCTGGAGCCGTGGCCGCGAGCGCGGTCGAAGTGCCAGCAAACGCTCATGTCCTTGGCCTGGAGTCCGCGTGTCCGCTAGGACGGGCCCGGCCCGGTTCGGCGCAGATGGATATCGAAGATGAAGAAAACCGGCATGAGAAAGCGACCGCCTCTAGCGGCACGTCTGGCGCCGCCCTTGGCGCGTTCCGTGCGCCAGGGGGGGTCAGAGCTTGCCCGAGAAACTCGCGCGCCTCGAATGCGTGCGCGCGTAGAGTTGTGCACCGATTCTTCCTCTAGGACCCAAGGTTGTGAGACTGAGAAAGATATTGCCCCAGCGAGGGAATCTGTCCGGGCGTCGGCTCGCGTCGCGGGCGTGTAGACAGGGCGCCATGGATTGAGGGCGACGGTGCGTCGGCCGCTCCCGATGCCGGATCGGACAACACGGCTCCGCTGACAACTCGCGGTGGGGCGCGGGGTTGTCGCGTGATTGTCCCATGGTTGTCCGTTTGTTGTCTCGCGGGTTGTCTCGCGGCTGTCCCGCAGGTGATTCAGCGAAGGGTCCCGCGGTTGCTTCGAGGGGTGTCCCGTGGTTGCCCCGTGGGACATGCGCATCGGAATGCGCGTCGGCATGCGAACTTGTTTGGTCATCGAGATGCACGGCGGCATGATTTCCGGATCCAAAATTGAATCTGCCATGGAAGTGTAGCCCACATGCGCATGGCAGCCCAGTTCAAAGTGAATTCCAAGGACGCCTCCAAGTGCAACCGGAAGTGCCTCCGATACGCATATCCCACCCCAGTTCGGAATGCACGCCGGCTTGAACACCGACGTGCATTTCGAAACGCAAGCTGACATGATAATAGGAGCAAGTGGCCAAATCAAATGTTGGGGCGGACGATGAAACAACGCGGCGTCCAGCCTGGCTGCCCCCGCGATAGGGGAGGGCGGGAACAGGCCGACAGAACGCGGGCAATCCCAAGTTATCTGGGAGGCCGGAAGGGCCCACGAGGCCGCCAGATATTTGGGAACCGTACCTTTGGAACAAGGGATGTTTCGACTTCTTTTTCGTCTTCCTCCTCATGCTTTTCCTTTTCGTCCTCCTCCGTCTCCCCCTCCTCCTCCCACCCTCCTCCTCCTCTTCCTCCTCCTCCCTTGTAAGGGGCATCGGTTGCACCCAATTAAATCAGAGAAATAGGGTGTTCTGAGCCTGCCCGAAGGGCTGCCCGAATTACGGTCCGTGTGGTATACGCGGAAGATTGTGGCTGCCAGAGGGTCTAACTTGCCTAACCTTCGTTATGTATCGATATGTTTAGCTGTTGCGGTCGCGGACGCGTTATGCCTGGGGAGAATTGGGACGACCCCCATTCCCCTTGGTAGCCCTGGGGCCTTCAAGCTTGAACGGGGGATACTTGGCGATGGAAAGAAGATAAGCGTCCACCAACGGCTCCGATATATGTGCCGTGCTTCGTTCCCCCTCTTATTGGTAATGTATCCTTCTTCCCTTCCGCCCCTTCTTCACTTCGTCGTGCGTCAATTGGCGTTCCTCCGCAAAAGGGTTTTCATGGGCAACCCGCTCGGTGCTCCCCGACCCAGTTAATCGCGTGACAAAGTACACAACACCCCCAACAAACAGCCATGCACAATCCTCCGTAGCCGTTTTGGCTTAAGAGGCCATTTTGGCCCAGTTCTGATTTGTGATGAACGAATGTTCGCGGATCTCTTGGCAGAGGAACTTTCAGGGCATGGCCCCGCGGCGCCGCCCATAGGGCCAGCTGCTGCAGCGGCACCGCCGGCTGCTCCCGCAGCCGCCGACGGCCGAGGAGGCCGCGGCCGCGGCCGAGCTCGCGGCCGCGCCCGGGGCCGAGGAGGAGGAGGCCGCGGCCGACGAGGGCGATCTCCAGGTTTTCATCATTCTGACCTCACGAGAGCACGGATGCAACTCGCATGTCGGACGAAGTGTGTGCAAGTTGGCAGAGATGAGCTCGCCCGACGAGTCAGGCTGCGGGCGGAGACAATGGTTGCAGATCTTATGTCAGGTGGACAGAGCTCTCACATGAACAAGCGAAGGATATCACGTTGTTCGTCACTACCCGCAGCGGCAAGTTGCTACAGTTGGGCTTGACAGGTACAGGACTCAGAGGTCATATCTTTCTACATAGTTGGTGAGCCACGCTGCCGCTCAAGCATCTGGACTGCAGCATTGGCTCTCAGAGGGCGCTGGTGCTCTCCAGTTTGTGAATGTGCTCGACGATGCGTCCATGTGGGTCTCGCGACGACGTCGAGAATATGACATGGTCGATTCGGCGCCAGCTGCAGCCCGTCCAGCTCTGAAGAAGCATGCGCCGAAGTGCGGCATGCTCCATGCTCCAGTCCTTAACTTTTTGGAGTCGGTGTTCAAGCTGCGTGGCCCAGGTCCATCATCTGCTGCGGGCGTCTCAAACATTTCACCAGCCCAGGTAATGCCATAAGCAAATTATAGCACAGTCTTAGACAGATGGCGTCGTTGGACGCTTTGCAATGACGCCGTGCGTCCTGGAACAAGTCTAGATCACGATGGCCTGCTTGTTGAAGTTCTCAGAACCCAGAGGTGGAAGAACTTGACGATGGTTCGAGATGCGAATGTTGTGAACAGTAACTTGGTGGCCAAATGCGAGGTCGGCTTTGATAGTGCACGACAAGACTTCGCTCGACGAGGGGAACACATATTGGCTGATGGAGTGCCGACCGTGTTCAGCTTGAACTGCGCAGCGCACTGTTGTGTTTTGAGCCTCAAGCCAATCTTGAATCATTATCCAGGGCTGTCCTCGTTCGTCATTCGGCGCGGCCATTTGTGTCAGTCGTGGAGGTCTTCGAAAAGGTATGAGAGCGCGCTGGAGACAGTGATCGCGTCGAGCTTTGAGTTTCGCCAAGTCGTTGCCCTTCCAGACAATTTCAACGCATGGCAAACTTATTCTCGGAACATATTGACAATGACGGGCCACGGGTTAACTGATGAACAGCAGCTTGAGACATTAAGATACGACAGTGGCGACTGGACTAGCGAGCGAATATTCCACTGGTGCTCTCCCGATTGTCTGTGCGGGAGGTCGAGGGCGTCGACACTTGCAAGAATCACATCGGCCATCAAGCTGTCTGTCGGGGCAACTTGCCCATTGGCTCTGGAGTACCGTTGGAAACACATGGAGAAAGCAAACGCATGGTGCTGTAGGGGCCGGGCTCAACACGATGTCTTGTATCGGAGTCTCCGCGTGGCCTACTTCCCCGCAGAAATCCGCGATGCCCAAGCACTTCTCGTTCAAGCTGGCGCCCTGAATGAAGTTCAAGCTTCTACGAGGCAAACTGTGAATGCAGCGATCGGCGATCGGCTGGAAGCACCCCCAACGCCTTTGTTCGTGCTCTTCCTCCTCCTCCTCCTCGTCGCCCCTTTGCTTTCGAAATATGTGGGTTGGCTGCCTGTCCGTGGGGCTTTTTTCGGCCGCCAGGGCCCTTATGTTATGAACGAACCAAACACATGTAGCCCCGTAGTCGTTTTAATATTAACGGTGAGTTTGCCTAAACCCTCAATGCCATGCGAACCCCAGGGGGCAACCCTCGCCACCCCCCCCTCCGCCAGGCTCCCAGGCTGGTTGGGGAGGGAGGAGGAGCGGTGGCAGCAGAGGGACAAGCAAGCAATCAATCACCCATGACATCCTGGTGCAAAACAGCTGTCTGAAATCTGACGTTCAAAAATACCGCTACGATGAAACGGGCTACATGTGCTTTTTTTTCTCAAGCCGTAAAGGCCCTGAGCCTCACGGCCGAGAAGAATCCCCGCGAAAACGCCAGCCAACGCACAGGCGGGGATAGAGCAAGCAAGCAAACAGTCACTGGCAATCACCCATGGAGTCTCGGTGCAAGGCATCGGCATGACGCTCGGGTGCTTCTGGTCGGTCGTTCGAAGGCTGGCCTGATGATTGCTTACATGGAAAAGGACCCCGCTGGCGTATCTCATCAGAGGGTGCTGGCCCTGCAGCGTCCGCAGCAAACGTTCCTCAACTTTGCATTCAAGTGCGAGAAGGTTACTGGTGAATTTCACCGCATGGCGTTCTATGCACCAGGGCAGGGGTCCGAGCACAATGTCGATGTCATGGGCCCGCTGCGCTCCAAGATGAGCGGGTCGTGCACACATAATCTTTCTGTATTGTCTGGTGATCAGGGTCGCAAGGTGGTCTTCGAGCAGGCCTCCATGGTGCTCGATTTTGGGCACCAGGAGTGGCGGGGTATATGTAGTGAGAGGGAAGAGCAGTTCAAGGTTGCTAGTCAGGTGTTGAGGTCCATGGGAACCTCATGGCGTCGCCTCGTTCATTATTTCGACCAACCGAAATTTCGAATACTTCACGTCTGTGCCGATCACGTTGGCGAAGCCGACATTGAGACTGTTGTATCGCCACTTCGCGACCTTCGAGGGCAATGTGTTTCGTGTTTAGATGCTTATTCAAAGATATGGTTGGGCCGTTTGCTCTTGGATGTCAACAGAAGCAAAGCCCAGGAATCTCTTCGCTTACAAGTTGCCGCTGCGCCTGTGTCAAGCATTTCTGCATGGAAAAAAAAAACATATTTTGGGACAGGAGGCCAGAAAAGCCAGGAGTCGAGGTCTCGCGTGTCGACCGTCGGAGTTGAGCAAACGTACCTACCACAAGGCCGCAATGGGGTCCAGCGCGGCCAAGACAGAGAACGTCGTCAACAAACACTTGCCCGAACAACGGCTTCGATTTCAATTCGGGAGGATTGCAACAGCTTGTGCTCAACAGAAGCGAAGGGTATCTGACCGAGCTCGGGAGGCCAAGCGCATGACCAGGCGGCCCAGGATGCGGGTATCAAAAACATCTGCGTGGTCGATGTATACGAGGGCGCATTGGGATCCAAGTGTGAAGGCCTTCTCCCCGCAAGCTGCCCCAGAGAAGGCGCGCTTGCAAGCTGCGTGGCAGCAATTGGGCCCTGAGGGCCGAGCGCACTACGAGGCCATGGCGCAACAAGGTACCGACGAGACCCAGCATCACCTGGACGACATGCTGAGCCAAACCGGCGCTGGAGCTCTAGGCCCTCCTCGCACTGGCGAGGCAGCCGATGGTGCAGTTAAAACTTTGCGTAGCTTCTGGTTTGAAAGAGTTCTCCAAAGCATCCAGAGTGACCCTGCGTGGCAATCAGGGGCGAAGCTTGCCGGCCCCTGGCTTGCCCTCAAGCCCGAACTGGTAGACGCGAGCTTGTCTAGGGAGGCCTCTGAGCAACGTTGCAAACACATTTTTTCACAGCGACGCTGCCGCGCCAAATCCCCCTGGAACAGCTGTTCCTGAGAAGCCTTGTTGTGTGAAGTACGGTGGTTTGTGCCAGACATTGCATGATGCTGGCATTGCGGATAAATTCGTTGCAAGTCTCCATCTGAGATTAGCAGCTAAGCGATTGCCTGCTCTGGTCCAGATCGGCGGGCCAAATGGGGAGGCCGCCGGAAAACGCCTCGTCATCGACAAATACGGGAGAGGCGAGCTGCAAGTTTTATTGAAAGTGTGTGAGATGACGTCGGCACCAGGGGTATTTCAGCTCGAGGAGGGGATCGGGTTCCCGTGCATGCCTGTCATCATTTCCACCTCGCATTTGGTGGGCCGACGCATCATGAGCAATGCTGTCAGACAGCTTGGATTGGACACGTGGTCCGATCTCGAGAACGTTGAGGTTTTGTTCTTTGAATTTGATGATGCGGGCATCGAGCATTTGAGCGGTTTTTGCATGAACCTCGGCGCATTCACGAGAGAGTCGGTGCCATTGCTGTTTAGACAGAGCTTGCCCAAGAAGCGAGCCTCGGCAGACATTCCCTCATCTTTGCCTTTCGGTTTAGACAGCCTGCCAGTGCCCGTGCCTCTGGAGGAGGTCGCCAAGCCAGCTGCCAAGAAGGCGAAGCTGGATTTGGAAAAAGTGATCGATGCCGATGGCGATACCGATTGCGAGGGCGAGCTGGCAGACTTAGGCGCAGAGAGTTGCGACTCCGCCGATGCTTCGGAGCTGGCGGATGAGGATTGTAAGGCTAAGCCGAAACCAAAGGCCAAAGTTAAGGCGAAGCCTGAGCCGATGGCCCCTGTGCCGCCTGTGCCTGTGCCAGCTGCTGCTGCTGCTGGGGCTCCGCTTGGAGGTCTCGAGAGGGCTGGCCTGTCAGCCTTCGAGATAGCACCATCGGGGAAATCGAAATGTTTCATTTGTAATTGCTGCGTTCCGAAGGATACGCGGCGGTTCCGCTACCAAATAAAAGCTTCGAACAGCCTCCGAGACAACCGAGTTTGTCATGTCAGGTGCGTTGGGTCACTACCTGCAGCGACTCGCGCAACAGATTGCGCCGCAGCTGAGTTTTTTAAAATGTTGCCTGGGGCCCCAATGGATGACCTCGAATTTGCATCAGATGCGTTGCGCCCGCCTGACCCAGGAGCTGCGGCGTCGGGAGCACTGTGAACTGTGAAGGGACCCTGCCCTGGAAAGAAAAACACTGGCCCCGCCACTGGCCCTCCCGAGGCAAGTTATCGCTAAATCTGAAAGGCCCCAACAACGTTCAAAGGCAAGCACGCGGCATTGTATCGATAAACACTTAATGGAATGTGATGAGGTTGAATTAACCACTGAAAAGGATGAGGATGAGGACATGACGGAACGACGGTGAACGATGAGCGGTGAAATAATGAATTGGGGACAAGACAAGACGTGTAAACAGCCCCAATCACGGATGGGGATCATGGACATGGGGGAGGGAGCAATGTTATAGTTCGTTTGTGTTGCTGCTCTTGCTGGGCCCGTCGCTCGGGGTCGCGAGGCGATCGTCGCCACGCGAAACTGTGTCAGATGCTGGCAGGACGGTGGGGGGCGCAACATAATGCTGGCCCCAAAGAACATCTCTATTGCCCCGTCAACCCCACGGCGAGAAATCCATCCAATGAATGGTCGCTCACTCCGTCCGTGTGCAACGATTCCGTGGTGCGAAGATGCGTTCTCAATCTGTTCACATTCGCCCTCTCTGCCTCCTCACCCTGCCCCCCCTGCATCGCGGCCACCGCCGCCGTTTTTTGCTTCGAGGATTTCTGGCCTCGAGGAGGCACTGTGCGTGCGTTCGTCTCAGTGTGCTTCTTGCGGGAGGCTGCCAAGATCCAGGATGCCCCCCAAACGAGTGCCCGACCCTAACTTCTATCAGCGGCTGCGCCCCGTCACCCGCAGGCGCTTTCGTAAGATGTTCAGGGATCTTATTGTGACGAGGTACAGGTGCAGATTCTTCGCGAGGCGGGTCAAGTCATTGCGGATAGCATTGCGTTTGGTGGAGCGGAAAGCACACGTGGCCATTGCCGTAGATGACCTTCAGGATGCCGATCATACGAGTTACGTGGGGCAGGTGTATTCGGTGAACTATCCTTGATCTGAGCGGGGGCATGCTGCAAGTTCGGCCGCGCACGTTTCTGACCTTCCCTGTTCCCTCCCTCTATCCTCATGTTCTCCCTTTCTCTTGCCTCCTCCCCTCCACCCTCTCTTCCTCTCACTCGTTGTTGCTCCCCCCTCCCTCATGTCCCTCTTCCCTGTTTCTTCATGGCCCTACGCTCCCCTCGTGTTTCCATTTCGGTCCTCTCGTGCTCCTTTGCACTCCCTCATCCGTCCCCCGCCGCCTCTCCTGTCGCACGGCGGTCGCTCAGAGCGCGCCCCAGAACCCCAGTCTGACAGTCAGCCGCGCTTGAGATGCGGATCCAGACGACGAGCAATTCAGCTCGCGCAGCGAGGACTCAGCGAGGTTGCGGAAGAACCCGATCGCAGGCAAACCCGCCTTTCTGCATCTGCCCGTCGCCGCCGCCGCCGTCGAGTGCACGCCCGCGCATTGCAGCGCGCGCAGAGTGATGTTAGCTTTGCTCCCCAAGCAGTGTTTGCATTTCGGGTGCCCCAGTTGGTTTCTACAAAGCTGGGTGCGGGCGTGGGTCTGGAGGCTCTGTTTGCGCTATCGCGGTCGCCGCCTCATCGCCGCCCGTAGGGCTCAAGGGAAGCTAGCAAATAAAGATGAGTAGAGGGCGTAGGCCACTTCAAAGGCTAATGGTGCTTCTGGGCTGGGGCTTGCGTGGCGCATCAATCATTGAGCTCCCAATGCCGATGCTGCGCAGAGGGTTTCCTTTGCTAGTGGGGTCTATGGGGATCACCAGTCTCCCTTGTAGGGTTCATGGGGGCTCATGGGGCCTCGACGGCATGCAAGTTTTCAGAACCGTATCTGCGAATCGAGATTGTAAGGCTTATAAGGCGGATATGGCGTATGGGACCAATCGGGGTGGTGGCGGGGCTTATCGTGCCGATACTTGACATGAAGCTCATAGGGCTGGTTCATAGGTTCATAGGGCCTGACGGGCGTACGAGGAATATCAGCCCAATCTTGTCTAGAGGGCTTATCGCGCTTCCATGGGGTCATTGGGCATATCTGGCGTATGCGGCTGGTAAGGCTTAGACGGTTTAGGAGGCTCACAAGACTGATATGTGTGATGCGTGGGCCATAGGGCCCGTGTGGGTTAGATGGTACTCGTTATTTGGCGTTGGCGGAGAACTGTGCGTCGCCGCCATGTTGGCTTAGAAACCAAGATGTAAACTTGCATGGTGACCAACGGGCGCGGGCGGGGCGACGCGTGTCATCAGGGTGCGCGCGCGGACAGTTTTGCATTGACCGCCATGGAAGAGCTGCCATGTTGGCCTGGAAACTAAAGTGAACTCTATGGTGGCCGATTGAAATTCCAAGCTAACATGCGTTTTTCCATTATGCCTGATTCGGACAGTTCAGAGCCCTCCACGCACGAGGGCGCGCACGGGTGACCACGGTCACCCGCGCGCGTGCGCGCGTGAAGACAATTGTCCAGACTAAGACTAGACAGGTCGCCATGTTGGTCTGGGAATCAAAGTGGGCCCTTAATGGTCACCGAACGGATCTCGGGTGACCCGCACAGGGTTGGTCACCCGCCGCGCTCGTCGCTCGCTAGGTCGCTAGGGAGGTTTCTTATTATCCACAATGTATAAGTTGCCATGCTGGCCTGGAAACTAAAGTGAACCCTTACCGGTGACAGGTTGGATTTCCAAGTTAACATGCGTTTTTTTTGCTAATGTCGACCAAGAAGAACATGCTAAGCCCTCCACGTGCGAGCGGCCGCGCGGGTGACCATGGTCACCCGCGCGCGGGCGCGTGGGGGGAGTTCCATAGAATGGTCGCCATGTTGGTCTGGGAAAAAAGAGCGAATTCTTAAATACCACCAAACGGATTTCGGGTGACCCGCGCGGTGGGTCACCCGCCGCGCCCGCCGCTCGCTAGGGCCATTTCATGTTGTCCACAATGTATAAGTCGCCATGTTGGCCTGGAGACTAAAGTGAACCCTTAACGGTGATCGATTGAATTTCCAAGTTAACATGAGTTTTCACAATGATTTCACCGACCAAGAACATGCCAAACCCTCCACGCGCGAGTGGGCGCGCTGGTGACCATGGTTACCCGCGCGCGTGCGCGCGCTGAGAGTTCTGCATTGCACACAACAGAAAACAAACATATCGCCCATGTTAGTCTGGGAACGAAGACGAATTCTTAACGGTAGCAAAGCGGATCTCGGGTGCGCCACCCGCCGCGCTCGCCACTCGCTAGGGGGACTTCTTGTTGTCCTCAATGTATAAGTCGCCATGTTGGCCTGGAAACTAAAGTGAACCCTTAACGGTGATCGATTGGATTTCCAAGTTAACATGCGTTTTTCCAGTGATCTCCCCGATCATGAACATGCCAAACCCTCCCGAGTGGGCCCGCGGGTGACCAGTGACCATGGTCACCCGCGTCGACCCGCGGCGTGCGTGCGCACGTGAGCAATTCAGCATTGTAAACACTAGAAGAGTCGCTGTGTTGGAAACTACAGTGAACCCTTAACGGTCACCAAGCGAATTTCGGGTGACCCGCGCGGCGGGTGTGTCACCCGCCGCACTCGCTGGGGAGATTCTGTATTCTCCACAATGTAAAAGTGGCCATTCTGGCTTGGAAACTAAAGTGAACCCTTAACGGTGATCAATTGGATTTCCAAGTTAACATGCGCTTTTGGCGTTTTCCTAACATTTCTGAGTCAGGCGATGTAGCGCGCTCCGCGCGCGAGTGGCCGCGCGGGTGACCATGGTCACGCGCGCGCGCGTGCGCGCGTGGAGAGTTCCGCATTGTCCACAATGCAAAGTTGCCATGTTGGCCTGGGAACTAAAGTGGGCCCTTTACGGTCACCAGGCGGATTTCGGGTGACCCGCGCGGCGGGTGGGTCACCCGCCGCGCTCGCCGCTCGCTCGGGAGATTTCTTATTGCCCACGATGCGTAAAGGTCGCCATGTTGGCCTGGAAACTAAAGTGAACCCTTAACGGTGATCGATTGGATTTCCAAGTTAACATGCGTTTTCCCTGTGGTTTCCCTGACCTGGACACACAGCAGAATCCTCCGCGCGCGAGTGGGCGCGCGGGTGACCATGGTTACCCGCGGCGCGCGTGCGCGCGCTGAGAGTTCTGCATTGTCCACAATAGAATAGGTGCCATGTTGTCCTGACAACCAAAGTGGCCCCACCAGGCTGATGTCGGGTGACCTGCGCGGCGGGCGGCGCCCGCGAGATCGTGGGCCATGGCGGCCTTGCCACGTTTCGCGTGGCAAATGAAAGTGCAGGGGCAGCAGCCCGCGCGGGGCCACTTCGCGCTCTTGCCGAGCGCAGCCAGGCGGGCGGAGCCAGGGCGGCGTGGATTTGGCCCGATGCCACGCCCCGTCGAGGGTCATGAGTTTGCGGGAAAACAGGCCGGCTCCTGCTGGGTATACTAGAAACAATACTAACGGCTTGGCCCGAGCGCTTGCCCAGGGGCCAGCCCAAACGGCCGCCCGCGTGACACCCAACGCTGGCGACACCCAACTAGCACGGATTCAGCGGACACGCTGCCCGATGTCGCGCCGCCCCCACCCACCGTCGTGCGCGCCGAATCCCGCCCGCCATGGGCCCATGGACGCGCCTCTCGGCGCCGCCGCCATGCGCGCGCACTCGTCGGGGCGCGGCGCGCGCTGAGGCGTCGAGACGTGTCGCGCGCTCCTGGCTCCGTCGCGGAGGGCGGCATGCGGCGGGGCTGGGCGGCGGCGCCGCGCTCGCGCTCGCGGGGCCCAGCGTTGCGCGAGGCGCGTTTGATGGCGCGGGCCTGCGTTTCAACGCGATGCCCCCCTGCCACACCTGTACAAGTTGCACTGCTTATGCACATGCAAGACACCTGGATACACCTGAATGGTACCTGAGTGCGCCTGAATACACCTGAATGGACCTGAATACACCTGAATGGCACCTGAATGCACTTGAATGACACCTGAATACACCTGAGTGGTACCTGAATGTACCTGAATACACCTGAATGGTACCTGAATGCACCTGAATAGACCTGAATGGTACCTGAATGGACCTGAATGTACCTGAATGACACCTGAATCGTACCTGAATGCGCGTGTTTTTGTACGCACACATGGCGCATGCATGCATGCATGCATGCATGGTGCATGTCACATGATGCATCATGGATGCGCGATGCATGGGTGATGCGCGATGCATGAAGTATTGCGCAGCACTGGGCGCTAGCGGTCACATCGGCAGGCGGCGGAACGCTCGCCTTCGATGACATCTCCGCGCGTGGCGGTGAGCATTATCATGACCTCGGCGCGCGCGCTGCCTGCGATGGGTGCGCGGTCGCGGGGAAGGGCGCATGGTCGATGTAATGTGGGCACTGGAGCATGTTCAATTATGGTCGCCAGTCCTGGGCGTGTGATGCTACGCATGCTCGCGGCTGGTGGCTGGGCGCTTCAGTCGAAGTTCGTTCCTCCCGCTTACCCAGCTCCCCTTCAGCGTTAGTTCGACATGGGATTGTTGATCGCGTGGTCGCCAGGACTGTGGCGAGCGCATCGACGTTCCTAGTGCGATGCTGAACGCATAGCCAGGCGAAGGTCGAACGGTCGCTGGCGCAGTGCGCAGCTGTTCTGGAGCGAGCGCGAGACATCGCTCATCGCCGAGCTCAAGATGTGGTCGGGATTGTGCATTAGCGCGCAAGGAGCTCGGCCCATCCTACCTTCGGGAGCGGCGTCAGCGGTCGGTCGTGGAACCTGTTTCGCGGTTCCAGCGGGAAGATGACGATGCCTTCATGGCTCCCGTTTTTTACTTCGTTCCGTAACTGTTCGGATGATTGGGCATCTCAGGCATCGGCTGCGACGCCCTGTTGCTATACATAGATATACATGCATGTCCTGGCAGACGCGCGCGCGCAGTGGTCGAGAGCAGGTCGGCGCGCCGCCACATGCGCGCAGCGTCGTGGGCAGCCTAGCGGAAGAGGGCACGGCGCGGACCACCTGGCACGGCGAACATCCGAGGTCGACTGCGTGAGCTGACGGTCTTCGCGCGTCCCATGCCCGAGGGGCCACCCGATTGCCACTCTGGTGGGTTGCGACTTGGTGGCCAACGTCCAGTCTGCAATCAGGTTGTTTTCCGCATGTTCAGTGCGCGGCTCCGAGTTCGCAATTGCAGCTTTCGCCTTCTGGCCCTCGTCGGCTTTCTGCGCGCAGAGGATGCGTGGGCGAGGTCATTTTCCCATGGTTGGCTCATCGGGATTATTTGCGCGATGGTTGTGACATGGGCACGACGATGAACGAGAGCTTCCCCTATGGCTGTTGCATCGGAATCATGTGCCATGGCACTAACTCGGGAATGCAACTTTTTTTCAGCTACGTTAGAAACTATGTGTGAGGGCAACGCGCGTTTTGACTTGGACACAATCGCTGTTCGCGGCCCACGTCAGTAGCTGTGCAAAGGCCCCGATATCCGTGATATGGGCAACGCAGACGTCCCAACGCGCGACGCGCGCGCATGGGGAGTTCCGGAGCGCCCATGATGCACGCGTGCACATCGCGCAACGCGGGAGATCGAATCGGCCACCATTACGGAAGCACTTGTATTCAACAGCGAAGAAGCCGAATTTCAATGGAGGGACATGCAAGGGTGCAGATCACTGTGCGCGCGCGCAGCCGCCGCGCGGGCACTGAGAGTTCTGAATTGTGCACTTAACAAACATCCAATGCAATGCCGGCTTCTAGATCGTCTCGACCAGGGTGAAGTAATCGCTTTTATGTTTGAGGCCAACATGGCGACTTGTCTTATCGACTCTATGGGGCTTGTGGGTGTCGCGAAGCTTGTAGGGCTGATAGGACGTGTAGGGGTCACAAGGGCTCATGGGGCTCACGGAGCTGTTTCGGCTCATCATGCGTGTAGGGAAAGCTTACACTGGTTGTAGGGCGCAAAGGGCCTGAAGGGCTGATACATGTTCTAGGGCGCCTACTTATCTGGCTTATCCTGCTTGTTGGCCTTGATGGCTTGTGAGGCTTACAAGGTATATACGTCGTAGAGGCATGCACCGCTCGCAAGGCTGATCGGGATTCTAGGGCTCATGTGACTTCTAAGACTTAAAAGGCTTAAAAGGCTTTTGCGTTCATGCGACCTCTAGGGCTTCAGGACCTTATGGAGATTACAGGGCTCATCGGGCTGATGTGATTCGCATGACTTATATCGCAGGCATGACGTATGGGGCTTATGTAGCCAAGCGCCCCCCCTAAACCCCTTGACATAACTACCCAGGAGCGCCGCTCATAATATGAACATCCGCTGTCATAGAACACCGGACTGGCGAACCAAATAATTAAGATGGCGCGTGCCTGTGCGCGCGCTTGCCCAGCCCCCCCGTCGCATTTGTATGTTCCACGATCGTCGAGCCCCAGCTCGGAAGACAGAGTTCGGCGGAATTCGTGCTTGTAGAACTCCTCGGGCTCATTGGGCTTATCGGGCCGATAATGTAGCTAGGGCTCGCAGCTCGCAGGGCTCATAAGGCATATCGTTTCTCTAAGTACTATGAGGCTACTGCTACTGGGGCCTCTTAGTGTTTCGAGGGCTACTGAGGTTTACAATGTTTCTAGAGCGTGTACGTTGTATGCGTCATATACGGTTTATCAGATCTTCTGGTCTAGCAAAGGGGTTGGAAGCCGTGGATGGTTAGAAGGGGTTGACGGGCTTATGAGACTCCTACGGCTCGCAGGGATTACGGGACTGTGGGTTTGTAATGTGTATAGTGGCAATAGCTCGTTGGGCTCCTGAGTCATGAAGCTTGCGTATTGCGTTCTTGGCATGACTCTGCGTCGATGCGAACCGCTTTGCGTTGCGTTGCCTTCCTTCACATGAGGCTGGACTCCCTTGCATTGCTTTGCATCGCCCTGTAATGGTGCGCACCAAACATATTGCCTCACATTGATTGTATCTACCAGATTGCGCCACATGTTGGTTGTCATGAAGAGCTGTTTGGGGTTCACGGCTGCCAACTAGCCCACCAGAAAGAATGCCCAAACGACGTAACTCAAACCTTTGATTCTGGCGGGTTTCTATGAGTTCCCAGTCCAACTTGGCCAAGGTATCGTTGCGGCCAAAATTCAAGCCACATCACTTTATCAGGGAGGGCTCAACATGGCCCCGTGGAGCGTGGAGGTGTCCAAGAGCCCATTGGGCCCTCTCGAGCCCCTCTCAGTCTCAGTCTGTATGAGATCGCGGGGTCCGAGGACACAAGAGGGCCCCTTATCATGAAGGGATCGGCTCGGTTCGGTTCGGTCCGGTTCTGCAGTCGGGTCGGTTTTGCTTGGCCGGTTCGGTTTGGCATCGGTCCGGTTTCGGCCGGTTCGGCTTGGGCCTGCCGCCGGTTCGGTTCGGTTCCGGTTTTCGCGCGGTTGGGTCCGACCGGTTCGGTTCGGTTCGAGTGGCCGCTCCGGTTCGGTTCGGCCCGATTGGTCACGTGCGACGTTGGGCGCCCCGTTTGCGTAAGCGACGACCCAGTTTGAAAAAAAGGGAGGAGGAGGAGGAGGAGGAAAAAGGAGGAGGAGGAGGAGGAGGAGGAGGAGGAGGAGGAGGAGGAGGAGGAGGAGGCGGAGGCGGAGGCGGAGGCGGAGGCGGAGGAGGGAGGAGGAGGACGACGAGGAGGAGAAGGAGGAGGAGGAGCAGGAGGAGAAACGTGGAGGCGTGGAGGCGCGAGGCCCTCCAGCGACGTGCCCCGACGGGGGTCGCAGCCCCGAAGGGGGTCGCAGCCCCGAGGGGGGTCGCAGCCCCGAGGGGGGTCGCGCCCGCGAGGGGGGTTGCACCCGCCAGGGGGGTTACACCCGCCAGGGGGGTTGCGCCCGCCAGGGGGTTGCGCCCGCCAGGGGGGTTGCACCCGCCAGGGGGGTTGCACCCGCCAGGGGGGTTGCACCCGCCAGGGGGTTGCACCCGCCAGGGGGGTTGCGCCCGCCAGGGGGGTTGCACCCGCCAGGGGGTTGCACCCGCCAGGGGGGTTGCGCCCGCCAGGGGGGTTGCGCCCGCCAGGGGGGTTGCGCCCGCCAGGGGGGTTTGCACCCGCCAGGGGGGTTGCGCCCGCCAGGGGGGTTGCGCCCGCCAGGGGGGTTGCACCCGCCAGGGGGGTTGCACCCGCCAGGGGGGTTGCACCCGCCAGGGGGTTGCACCCGCCAGGGGGGTCGCACCCGCCAGGGGGGTTGCACCCGCCAGGGGGGTTGCGCCCGCCAGGGGGGTTGCACCCGCCAGGGGGGTTGCACCCGCCAGGGGGGTTGCACCCGCCAGGGGGGTTGCACCCGCCAGGGAGGTTGCGCCCGCCAGGCCAGGGGGGTTGCACCCGCGAGGGGGGTTGCACCCGCCAGGGGGGTTGCGCCCGCCAGGGGGGTTGCACCCGCCAGGGGGGTTGCCAGGGGGTTGCACCCGCCAGGGGGCTGCGCCCGCCAGGGGGGTTGCGCCGGCCAGGGGTTGCACCCGCCAGGGGGGTTGCGCCCGCCAGGGGGTTGCACCCGCCAGGGGGGTTGCACCCGCCAGGGGGGTTGCACCCGCCAGGGGGTCGCATCCGCCATTTGGGGTTTTCGCCCGCCCAGGGGGGTTGCACACCGCCAGGGGGGTTTGCACCCGCCAGGGGGTTTGCAAGCAACCCGCGCAGGGGGGTTGCACTCCGCCAAAGGGGGGTCCACCCGCCAGGGGGGTTGCACCCGCCAAGGGGGTCGCGCCCGCCAGGAGGGTTTGCAGCTACCCGCCAGTGGGGTTTGCGCCCTCCAGGGGGGTTTGCAATCCGTCCTGGGGGTCGCGCCCGCCAGGGGGGTCGCGCCCGCCAGGGGGGTTTCACCCGCCAGGGGGGTTGCGCCCGCCAGAGGGGTTGCACCCGCCAGGGGGGTTGCACCCGCCAGGGGGGTTGCGCCCGCCAAGGGGGTTGCGCCCGCCAGGGGGGTTGCACCCGCCAGGGGGGTTGCGCCCGCCAGGGGGGTTACACCCGCGAGGGGGGTCGCGCCCGCCAGGGGTGTCGCAGCCCGCCAGGGGGGTTGCACCCGCCAGGGGGGTTGCACCCGCCAGGAGGGTTGCACCCGCCAGGGGGGTTGCGCCCGCCAGGGGGGTTGCGCCCGCCAAGGGGGTTGCGCCCGCCAGGGGGGTTGCACCCGCCAGGAGGGTTGCGCCCGCCAGGGGGGTTGCACCCGCCAGGGGGGTTGCACCCGCCAGGGGGGTTGCACCCGCCAGGGCGGTTGCGCCCGCCAGGGGGGTTGCACCCGCCAGGGGGGTCGCGCCCGCCAGGGGGGTTGCACCCGCCAGGGGAGTTGCACCCGCCAGGGGGGTTGCACCCGCCAGGGGGGTTGCACCCGCCAGGCTCAGGGTGTTGCGCCCGCCAGGGGGGTTGCACCCGCCAGGTGGGTTGCGCCCGCCAATGGGGGTTGCGCCCCGCCGGGGGGGTTGCACCCGCCAGGGGGTTTGCCCCCGCCAGGGGGGTTGCACCCGCCAGGGGGGTTGTGCGCGTCCTCCGCACAGGGGGGTTGCACCCGCGAGGGGGGTTGCAGAACGCCGCCCCGACGAGTGGGTTTGCGCCGCCAGGGGGCGACCATTTCAAAACCCGCCAGGGGGCTTGCAAACCGCCCAGGGGGGTGGCAACCCGCCAGGGGGGTTGCGCCCGCCAGGGGGGGTGCACCCGCCAGGGGGGTTGCACCCGCCAGGGGGGTTGCACCCGCCAGGGGGGTTGCACCCGCCAGGGGGGTTGCACCCGCCAGGGGGGTTGCACCCGCCAGGGGGGTTGCACCCGCCAGGGGGGTTGCGCCCGCCAGGGGGGTTGCACCCGCCAGGGGGGTTGCACCCGCCAGGGGGGTTGCGTCCGCCAGGGGGGTTGCACCCGCCATGGGGGTCGCGCCCGCCAGGGGGGTCGCGCCCGCCAGGGGGCTCGCACCCGCGAGGGGGGTCGAAGTCGCTGTCGCTGTCGCCGCCGCCGCCGCCGCCGTCGCCGTCGCCGCCGCCGTCGCCGTCGCGGGTCGCCAGGGGGGTCGCCAGGGGGGCTGCCAGGAGGGTCGCCAGGGGCCCCCCCGGGGCTCCCCCGCGGCCCCCCGACGACGACGGCGACGACGACGACGACGACGGACGCTTGCCGACGCCCGCGCCCGCCGACGCTGCCGCCGTCGAGGAGGAGGAGGAAGCGGAGGAGGAGGAGGAGGAGGAGGAGGAGGAGGAGGAGGAGGAGGAGGAGGAGGACGAGGAGGAGGAGGAGGAGAAGGAGGAAGAGGAGGAGGGGTCGCGGGAATCTTCGGGAGGTTCTGGGGTCATCGGGGTCCCGGAGTCCTGGGGGTCATCGGGGTCCTGGGGTCCGGACCAGAGGGGAAAGGGGTTCGGTTCGGTTCCCGTCGGTTCGGCTCAGGGGCCGCCCGGTTCCGGTTCGGTTCCGGTTCTGGTTCGGTTCGGTCCTCGCCGGTTCGGTTCTGAATGAATTCGGTTCGGTCCGGTTCGGTTTTCTACGTTCCTGGTTTTGGACCGGTTCGGTCCGGTTCGGTCACGGTTCCCGGTTCTCGGTTCGGTGCGGTCCCTTCATGCCTTATAGGCAACTCATATCCTGCACTCGATTTGCATTTCGGCTGCACCACTTCTTGATCGCGCCAGAGGCCGTGCGTGTGAAACCAAGTTCTGGGAATTCTCGGTTGTGGGGTCTCAGATGTCTTTGGAGCCTGCCATGCCATTGCCAGGTACCAATGATTCGGGAAAAGCTTCTGGAATGAGACAAAGACCGTTCAGGCCGGTGACGTTGGTCCGATGGGCCGCGGACGCCATTTGCCCTCTCCATATTCCCCCCACAACGGGCTACGAGCACTTTAGTCCCATCCACTTGCCCTTACTCCTCACCCTCATCCGATATCCCTGCTCCTGCCGATACCACTCCTCCTGTTCCAAGCTCCAGCCCGCTGCAGCCAGTTTTGGCTGGAGATCTCTTGGTGCTCGCCTGCCCCAGAAGGCGGGCACAGGGCACTGGCGCCGACGCTTTTGCGCTCGAGACTCGAGCATGTGCTGTGAGCTGCACTGACAGTACCACGCTGGCCATGCCGCCCCAGGGCAAGAAGTTTCCGGCGGGGAGCGGCAAGAAGCAGGCTGCGCACAGCAGGGAGGCGAAGAAGCAGAAGGACGGAGCCGACCACCCTAACCTCCAGTCGCGCCCCAGGGACTGCGACACGTGTGGGCAGAACACGCACGGGTTTGATCGGCATTGCCCGCCTGGGACCTACCTCTATTGGCCCAAGGCTGAGGTCTGCGCCACGACTAAGATCAAGACGCCCATGGGGACGGAGTGCGGCCACTGCTTGTACGTGCGGCAGAAGTACTACGCCAAGGGCACCACTGCCCAACAGATCATCCAGAAGAAGAAAGATCCAGCTGAAAACGCTCGACACGAGAGGTTGCGAGAGGATCGCGCATCAGGGAGGAACGAGTGCCAGATGACCGACGCGGTGAACGCGCAGCTCCAGACGGTTCAAGAGAGGAAGGACTTCTCGGAGGCCTTTGTCGAGGGCGAGCTCTGTGAGCTGAGGGGCTTCTGCAGAGACCGAAACTTGCAGTTCTCGTCTCAGGAGGAGGCCGTGAAGTACATCAACGAAAGGCTAGGCTTCGAGACTGGGATGGGCGAGACAAACGAGTTCGGCGTCTTCGTAGTTGAGAAACGACCAGGAGCTAGGTGCAAGTTTCGCAAGGGACTCGCGAGGAGCTCTGGGATCATTCGTGAGGAGGGTCACGACGACCTGCAGTCAGCCGTCGACCAGGGTTTGGAGGACAGCGCGGACATGCGGAGCAAGGAGGGCTTCCACGACGTCACGTCTGCTGCCGAGCACGACGCGGAGGAGGGCACCCTCTCAACCGACAACGGAATTGCCCCGATGCTTGCGCCGCCGCCTCAGGCATCGCGTGGTGGCTCGCAGTCGCAGTGCCAATCGCAGGATCTCTCCATCTTGCCCTCCTCCGCTTCGGGCGCTGGTTCTGCTCGCAGCGAAGCAGGTGGCAACTTCGACGTCCAGTCCATCAGCAGCGGCGAAGGCGCCTCGCGCAAGAGGCCTTTCAGCATGACGGCCAGCGCCTTCGGCGAGAGCGCGAGCGAGGCGCCTGGGTCTCCTCGGAGTGGACATGGTACGCCGATGCCGCCCGCCAGGAATGCCAAGGATGCCAAGGACGCGCCGAGCTCGAGGAAGACGCAGAGGGGGGCCTCCAGAGACGTTGGTGGAGTCGGGCAAGGCCGTCCTCGACGATGTCGAGACCACGTGGACGGTGGCGAACCTGTGGAACAAGAGGTACAGGCAGCGCGACTTCGAGAACTTGCTCACGAGGTTGTAACCTCGTCCTCCCCCTCTACCACATCCTCCTCTTCGTCCTCGTCCTTAGCCTCATCATCTCCTACCTGTCACCTTTATCTCTTCCTCCTCCTCACTGCCCCCTCTCTCTCTCTCTCTCTCTCTCTCTCTCTCTCTCTCTCTCTCTCTCTCTCTCTCCTGTTCCTTGCCCTCTCCACCTGTGTGTTGGCTGCCTTTCCGTGGGGCTTGTTTCGGCCGTAAGGGCCTTTGCGGCCAGAAACAAAACATGTGGTCCGATTAGTCGCAACGGTAGCGTTTTTACGTCAGACCGCTGCTTTGCGCCAGAACTCCATGGGTGATTGCTTGCTTGCTTGCTTGCATCGCTTGCTCTATATCCACCTGTGCGTTGGCTGCCTTTCCGCGGGGATATTGTTCTGGCCGTGGGGGCCCTTGCCGCCAGACACAAAAACAGGTGGTCAGTTGACTCGTGTCGGTAACTTAACGTCAGACTGCTGCACTGCTGCACCAGGACTCCATGGGTAATTGCTTGCTTGCTTGCTCTATCTCCGCCTCGTCCTCTCCTCCTCACCCTTGATCCTGCTCCTTCATGTCCTCTGTCCTCGTCATCCTTATCCTTTCACCTCCCATCCTAACCTTATGCCCCTGGCTCCTCGCCCTTATAAAACCATCATTGTCCTCTATATCATCCTCCTCCTTGTCCTCCTCCTCTAATAAATTATCCTCTCCTCCCTATCCCCTCTCTTTATCCTCCTCCTCATTGTCCTCTTCTCATTGTCCGTATCTCATCCTCGTCGTCCTCCTTATCCTCATCCTCATACCCCCCTCCTTGTCCTCTATATCTTCCTCCGCATTCCTCAACCTTTCCCCGCTCAGCCCCGCTCCCCCAGGTTGACCGCCAAGGCGAACAAGGTCGGGAGTTCGATGGTCGACGAGTCGGCAGAAGTTTCGGACCAGTTGTTCAGGACTGGAGTGCGACTTGAGGAGACGAGAGATTGCTTCGAGAAGCTGAAGAGGTCCCCAGAGGTGGCCATATCGACGGAGGTCCCCAAAGTTCTAGTGAACGTCCTGAAGCAAGCCGACGTCCCCCTGCAGTCTAATATGGCCTCCACAATTTGCTGCGCTCTGCTGGGGCAGACGGACCCCGCCTCCCACGCGCTGGCCCTGAAGATGGCGAAGTACCACAGTGGTGACAGCAGCTCGCACCTTTCAGTGGCGACGTTCGGAAGCATCGGCATCGGCGACGACGACGAGTTCCTTGCGAATTGCCAGCATAATCTTATTCAATCATTCGTCGATAAAGCCCTGAAGCGAATATCCAAGGGGGAGTTTTCGGCGCTCATGGCCGCGTGCGACGGGATCATCGGCGAATGTGACATCAACGCCCTGAACATCGACAGCGCCAAGATAGATCCTTCCACGGGATGGTTGCCTCTTGTCATGGCCGACCTGAATGCCGTGCGCTTTTTCGGGAAGGTGCTGGCCGTCGATGCGAAGGAGAAGTTGCCTCGGGACTTGCGGGTCGAGGCGCTGAGGGTGCACGCGAACAAAGAGAAGCTGAGCAATCGACTGCGGTGTCTCATCAGGGTTGGGGCTGGGAGTACCAACTGGGCTCGCGCAGCGTGGGAACGAACGCCCTTCGCTGAATTCGCTGGCACATCGGAAGGTGTTGCTCTCGACTCCACCGTCCAACAGATGATGATCACGATTTGCGCCGAGATCAAGACGTTCACCAGCGGGGACAATGGGGCCTCAGTCGAGAAGTTATTCGAGATAGTCAGCAGGACCGTCATGGATACTGGTGGCAGGCTTAAGGATATCGACACTTTTGCTAAATGCATGGACAGCCTCGACGATGAGAAGGCCTCTCAGGAAGCATCCACCCTCATCTCTTTGAAGAACGAGCTTTTGGCGGCGCTTGGCAATGCAATGACGGAGATCCTGGCCTACTACGACCGCTTTTCGGACAATCTCGAGAACGTCTATGCCGTGTCCGCTTGTTGCGCGGGGGACACCAGCGGGATGGCATCGGACGCCGACTGTTTCAGGCTCTTCTCCGGGATTGCGAAGATAATCCTAAAGTTCGAGATCGGGGTGCCGGAGAGGGCGGTAGTCCAGGAGGCGAAGCTTCGGGCCGAGCTAGTCGTCGACGCAAACGAGACGAAGATGTGATCTTCGAGTAAGCCCATGGAGAGCGTGATATCTATGTGGAGCGACCTTTGGTTGCGAGAAGGTGCCATTACATGCGCGCCGCAACTCGCCGACATGAGCAGCTGGGCGGCAGGCTTCGAGTCATTCAACGCGTCCATCTCGACATGCCCGATCAGCACTCCGATCATGAGCCTTGTCAAGCAGGTGGCAGCGTCCGAGAACTGCTGCATGGCGACTCCGAAGTTCCTCCAGACGGCAACCGATCGGAGTGGGCCCCTGCCTCCTGGCATTCGACCTCTCGTCGAGTCGATGCAGGCCTACTTCCAGGTCAAGAAGGTCATGGAGTCCAAGCTGTCTGGCAATGTGATCGGCACCGTCCAGTTGACAACGCCTTGGCGTCCTACTCCAGCATGGCGGAGCCAATCTCGTCTAAGGGCGAGCTGGCCGCGTGGAAGGTGCAACTGATCGCCGAGTGGTCAGATACGTTCAACAAAGCGGTGGAGAGTGTGAACATGGCCCCATCGGACGCGTTCCTTTTGAAATACGGCGAGGGCGGAGAGAAGATACGGCGAGAAGAAACTGTGGTTGAGCTCGAGCCAGAAAGACCCAGTGAGGGACGCAGAGATGAAGAGTGTTGCCGCGTGCGTGCAGAACCTGCCCCATGCCGAGCGCATCTTCGGTGAGCTGCAGAGCTCCCGCACGTCCCTCCACTGGCTGAACGATGACCAGCTGAAGACGCTGGACCAGGTCATAGCGAGCATGGATTGGATCAGAACGGTTGCGAAGGAGAGCGCAATCCTGGCGGGCGCCATCGTGCTCGCCAACTCCACCCTCACGGGCGTCGGCAAGCTAGAGTCGAAGAAATTCTTCTTCGAGAGGCTGGGGGTGCAGAAGAGCGACTTGCCCCAGAAGCTGCGCGAGGCGATGGGCATCGCCCAGGCCGCCGAGGGCGGCGACGCAGCTGTCGCCAGCGCGACAGGGGCGCCTGTCAGTGAGCAGACCAAGGCCAAGAAGGCGCCTGCCAAGCCTCTGGCCTTGGCGCCCCCTTTGAAGAAATGTAAAGCAGAGCCGAAGTAGGAACCGTTCTTAAGTTAGTTAGGTAAGACGTAAGACGTGTCATTATTGCAGATGTGTGTGGGTAGTGTGCGGGAATACCTAGAGCTCAGCCGGGATCTAACCATATTACTGCTTCGGCTCAGCATCTCTCAAGGAGTTCATTTTAGTGCCAGCGGCTGGAGAGCCCCTCGTCCCCGAACTTATCCTATGTCCTCTCATCCTCCAGATCCCGCCCTAAAGTCCACCTTCCATCCCCCGCTATCCTCCCCATTATTTTACCACCCTCCATCCTTCAGGTTTTCCGTCGCCCTCCAGACCGCCCTAGCTTGGCACCAGCGTGCACAGAGCTCAGCGGTAGGTAGTGAAGCAAGCAGCCAAGAAGCTGCAGCAGCAGCAGCAGGTAGGTAAACGACGGTGGGAATCATAGCGATTGGACGTCTGAATCCTGCTGCTGCCCCGACAGTTCGTCCAGGAATGAAGTAATGTCACTGAGGCCACCTTCCCGTATCCTTCCCTCCACCTCCTCTCAAGGGCCTTTACCACTTCCTCTCGCCTCCACTCTTTCACCCCGACCTCCAACTTATCCCGCTCCACCCATTCGTCTCCAACATCACGCCTCCACCTATCCAGTGCAGCCCTCTTCCACCTCCGCCCTCACGTGCCCCCGCCTATCTACATCTCCAGTTGAAGCTCGATCCTGCAAAAGCGCTTTGTGCACTGTGGTCAAGACCCATTGGCAGCACAGGTTCTCGCATTCGTGTGAACGTCAGCGTAAAAAACACACGAAAACGTGTAACTCATTACATGTAAGAAATACAGAAGGCCGCGCCTCCGGCAGGGCATGTGGCGGGCCCCGTGGCCATTTAATTGTGTGCAACCGATGCCCTTTACAACTCCTCCCCCTCTTCCTCCCCCTCCTCCTCCTCCTCCTCCTCCTCCTCCTCCTCCTCCTCCTCCTCCAGTCTTCGCGGTCGTCCGCGAGGGCGACTGCGCCGACCAGACGGACGGACGACGACGACAGCAACGACGACGAGGACGAGGACGAGGACGAGGACGAGGACGACGACGACGACGACAACGACGACGAGGACAAGGACGAGGACAAGGACGAGGACGACGACGACGACGACAAGGTCGAGGACGAGGACGAGCACGAGGACGGCGACGACGGGCGACGACGGCGACGACGCCGACGACGGACGGCGACGCACTGCGGATGCTCTTTGGGGGGGGGGCGAGCAGGCCCGCTGTAGTCGACGACGACGACGACGACGACGAAGCTCGCGATGACCGACGACGACGGTGACGACGACGACGACGGACGACGACGAGGAACGAGGATAAGGAGGACGACGACGACGGCGACGACGACGACGAAAACGACGACTCACGACGGATGCCTTTTGGGGGGGGTTGCGTAGGCCCACCATAGTCATCGACGACGACGACGACGAGGACGAGGACGAAAACGAGGACGACGACGAGGGACGACGACGACGGCGACGACGACAAGGCATTGCGGATGCCCTGTGGGGTGGGGGCACTGCGGATGCCCTGTGGGGGGGGGGGGCCGCAGGGCCACCGTACGCCGTGGGCGATGGCGACGACGACGACGATGGAGGCGACCGCGACGACGCACTGCGGATGCCCTACGGGGGTATGGCGGGGGGCGCGGGCCCGCTTTAGTCGACAACGACGACGCGTTGCGGGCGGATGCCCCATGGGGGGAGGGGTGTTGTTGCGTATGCCCCCGCGCTGCCGTAGCCAACGGCGACGACGACGACGACTACACACTGCGGATGCCCTAGGGGGGGGGGGGCGTAGGCCCGGTGTAGTCGACGACGACGACGACGACGACGACGACGACGACGACGGACGACAGATGACGACGACGACGACGACGACGGCGGTGACGACGACGAGACGGCGACGGCAGAAAAATTGTTGGGGGGGGCAGACGTTCAAACAATCAGTTCTGGCGGCTGGTTTTGTAGTAGCCTGCACATATCAGTTGTTTTAAGGCTCCAGGGGGGGGGGGGGAATTTTGAAACGTTTGCTCTGGTTAATCGAATGGCAAGTACAAGTATAACTCATAGTCGGGATCGGAGTGCGATACGCATGGACAACGAATCGCACATGTTTGTAAACCTAATTCAATTCTACATGCAAATCGAATTCAGACTTCGCATATGTATGGATATGTAATTTCGAACGATATGCACATCACATTGAAACTCGACAATTTCTGCAGATCCATCGACATCCAGTTTGGAATGTACATCGTCATTCGAATCAGAGGTTACTTTTGCATGCACACCGACATGAGCATCGAATTCTACCGTCAAGTACTACGCATATTCTAAATCGACTTGCAATCGGATTGGACATTGAAATTTAACTCAAGTGTGATGGAAACGTGAGTTCAAGTGCAATGGAAACGCACATCAACATGCAAATTCGATGGCAATCGACATGTAAAACGACATGTAAGTTTTTCAACGCTCTGACCTGCTCATCACCAGGCGGGTGGTTTATCAGGCAGTTAACGTTTGTTGGCGTCCTCCCGTTTCCCTTCACCCCTCACCTCACCTATCCCTTCTCTCCTTGCCCTCCCCTCCCCTCTCTCTCCCTGTCTCCACTCCCCCTGCCCCATCCTCGTTCCGCCCTCCCTCAAGTCCCGCCTACGCCCCCCGCGGCGCCCCCTACAGTAGCCATGTCCCTCTCCTTCCTATCGCCTCCTTCCTCCCCCTTCCAGAAGAGCTGCCGGGGACAGCGAGAAAGAATTGCCGGCTTGGGCAGGCTCCCGGTGTCGATCGTGCTGCGCGTCCAGCGGTGCCCCGTCGCCGTTGTCGTAGTCTGGACTTTGTGTGTGCTGACGTTCTGCATCCTCACCGGCATCAACATGGATGTGGCCAAAGGGGTCCCGGACGCTGGGGTTCGGCATGAAGAAGGTTTGGGGTTCCAGGATCTAGGTTCTGTGGCTTCGCCGGTTTGTGGGGCCTCAGGTTTTCTTCGTCGTCACGATTTGAATTTCCTTCGCATATTTTTTTGTCGAAACGGACCACGGCAAAGTCCTGGGAGTCGCTTTTATGAGAGTCGCCATGAGGTTTTGAGGGTTGCCATGAGATGCGGCCCTGGATGGGGGGATCCTGAGGATGCTTCCTCGCGCTTGGAGGGCCCTCCCGGGAGACCGTCGGGGGACGTCTCAGAACGAAGCTCTTGCCCCTGAAAAAGTCCAGGTGTCCCAGATCTGTTTCCGCAGCTGCCCGTCGCGTTCTCCACCGTCTGCCAGTCTGTGCTTCACATTCACGCGCTTCGACGCGGCGGCGACGTGGGCGTGAGCCTGGTTGTTCTCAGACACGCTGGGGGCGTTTATTGTTCCGTGTTGAATGTTGTGATGTTTTTATATTTTTTTTGTTTTTACGTTGGTGTTGCAGGACAACGCATGGATCTTGAAAACGGTAAAAACAAGCTCCCAGCTGGTTTAAGAACATATAAGGTTAAGTCGGGCCTGTCCCCCTAGAGGGGGATTTTCGACGAAAAATAAAAATACCCCAAAGATAGTAAAAACAAATAGTCCAAACACAGTCTGGGGACTATTTTTGAGGTATTTTTGCTGCCTTTGGGGGTATGTTTGGGGTGCTGGTTTATTTTACATCGAAAATCCTCCTGTGGGGGGACAGGCCCGACTGAAATCTAAGGGTGTGGGTGCTCCAGGCTGTGCGCCCTCCTGGCCGAGCGCTCCGGGTGGCATCCCGTTTGTATCGCATCGGCTCTTCGCGGCGCGGCCTTGCGTGGCGCAGCAGCCATCCAGGTGCTCCTGCTCTCTCTCTCTCTCTCTCTCTCTCTCTCTCTCCCTCTCTCCTCTCTTTCTATTCTGCACGAACGAGATGGGCACGGGGAGAATGGCCCGCGATGCCCAACAGCGGATCTTGTTCGTTCTGAACAGGACTCGTTGTCCACGCCGCCGCGGCCTGTGTCCATTTGAGACAGAATGCCGCCTGCCCAACAGCGGCCGCTGTTGATTTGGGACAACATTTGCTGTTGGGCATGGTACCCATTTTTCCCGTACCCATTTCGGGCGTCCAAATCTATGTGAAGGAAGAGCGGTTCCGACCCCCATGAGACTGGTGTGTCACCCTCTACGTGGATATCGCAGATGCCCCTGTCCCCTCCGAGTCTTCCTCTGGACGCGTCTGCAAGAGAGCCCCGGCTGCACGGATGTTTCCTACGCGGTCAGTTCTTCGGTGCTCATGTCGTGGCACACGTTTTTTTTTCCTCAAGCTTTTTTGGCCATCGTGCCTTTGGGTTCATGAAGGCGGCTCTCAGCAGGAGGCCCCAGCGCGGTGGGAGTCCCGCCCACGCGACCCCGCGAGGCTCGAAATGATGCTGCACGGGTCATTCTCTTCGCGGCCGTGCATGTGGGTGTTTTCGTGTGCATTGATGGCATGGACCGCGATCTACCACGATGCGCTGGTGACTCTGTGCGGTCGGCCGCTTGGCCTCCACAGCCCTGGTGCGGAGGCGTCTAGGAGTGCTGCCATGGACGCCCAGGTTCCTGTTCAAGGCAAGTTGCACAACCTCTCCAGGGGCTATCCGCTGGACGGCCTCCATATTCAGAATGTTTTGCCGTCGGCGCGTCCTGCCTTGGAAGCCCGCTCTCCTGTGCAGGGCAGGCATCACATCCGGCCTGAGGGCCAGTTGCCAGAGAAGCCCATGGGCATCCTGCATGGAATCCTCGAAGGAAACCTTTCACAGGGACAGCCAGCGGGCCAGCTCGGTGGGCTGAGCGGAGTCGAGCCTTCCGACCATCACCCGGATGCTTGCCTCGCCTATGTTCGGCGCGTCTTGAAGGCTCAGTTCGACACGCTAGCTTCTGAGTTAATCTCTTATGGCCAGAACGACTCGAAGGACCCGAAGCGGCCGCAGCGGCCGCCAGAAGTCTTCAGAGGTTGGCCACAGGGGCTCTCTGAGACGGGCCATGGCGATCTCCTCAGGGACGCTTTGGACGCCCGAGGCGATACGGAACGCTGCGCGTGAGCACAGGCAGGCAGGCTCGCTTCCCGCTCCTGCCTGCCCCTCCGCTGCCTCCGACTCATCACTCAGAGCCCGCTTATGCGATGCACCCGTGTTTCGCAGGCGAGAGGGTGTTCTTGCACCATGTTTCCCTTGCCCCCCTGGTTTCAGGGGCAACGTCAGAGGGAGACAGACTCAGATCAGAGCGTGAATTACCTACCCCGCTTTCGCTTCCAGGCAAAACCAAGTCATACCACGCGCCTCCTCGCCAAGCGGCCTGACCAGTACAGGACGTAGTTTGGCATCGCTTGGTGTCTCTTGGAAGCGAGGGTGGTCAAAAGCGAGGTAGGTCTGTTTGCCCCCTATCAGAGGGGGATGCATCGGCCCCCTGCCGCCCACTTATCGCCGACAGGGGCCGGACGGTCCCCCCTGCCCAGGAGCGAAGAGGTGCTCTGTCGGGGGCGTATCGCCGATCCGTCCGCGATGCATCGCCGGTTCCAGCTCAGTGTTTCTCCCCCCGGAGCGAGCGGGTCTTTCCCCCCGACGTTGCCCCTCCGCCGAGGGCCGTCTGGGGGTCGTGGTGTGCTGATTCGGAGCCCTTCTTTCCCGCTTGGGGCCCTCTTGGGCCATCTTCGGATATTGGACCGTTCGGGTGCCCTGTCTTGGGGCTGGGCGGTGCACTCAAAGTCCACTTACTGTCGACTCCTGTGTATCCATACCCACCCTCCCAATCGCAGACATCTTCACGACGTTACCGAATGGGTCGGCGGAGTTCGAGGAGCAGCTCGTTGCCAGGTTCGCGCAGAAGGCCCCGAGAGGGCGAGATCTGGTCGACTCCTGCCCTTGGGGAAGTGCCAGCGGTCACACGGATGGCTTGCTGGCTGGGCGCTGGGCGCCAACACCAGCGGCCGATTTGCCAGCTTTTTTCACAGAGGATGAGATTGCTTCCCTGCGCGGCACCAATCCCGCAGACACGAAGAACAACGATTGCTTGCCAGATGGACACGCCCAACATCCAGGTTCGGGGATGGACAGACCTCCCTTTAGTAAAACGTGGTTCAGTGAAAACGACCTGAGGCCCAAACCTGGCGGGCGCGAGCCTGGAAAACAACGGCCGCGGCGCCCTCTCGAGAACCGAAAAAGGACAATTCACTAATCGACGTGTCACTGTTGGGGGTTCTGTCCACCCCCGACAGGTGTCAGTCAGGCCTCCTCTCTCGAGCCCCTCTCCTTGCACTGGTCCGCCTGCGCAGGGGGGGCCTGCCAGGGGATCCGGGGCGTCGCGCGCTGGATGGCGGCGGCGGGCCTCCGCGGTCCCCTGCTCTTCGTCGGGGACTCGGTGACGAGGCAGCGGCACGCCGCTGCTGTGTGTGACTTGATCCGATCTGGCTGCGTGCTGCGGGAGAGCCGCGGGCCGAAGGCCATGCAGTGGGAGTGCGAGGAGGGCGAAGGTCGGGTCTCTCTCGATTCCAGGTCCTGCGACATCCCGCCCGCCCCCCATGCGAGGAGCCCGTGGCGGCGTCTGTTGGTTCGGGCGCCCTGCGATGGTCCGGCGAGTTGAGCGGTAGTTGGCCATCTGAGGGGCCATCTGAGGGGCGCCCAGCGCAACGGTTGGACGCAGCTCGGGAAACCGGTGCGTCTGGATCCCAGGAGAGGGGCGTGGACCGATGCGAGTTGCCGTTGATTCAGCTCGCCAGGTTCCGACAAGGCCGAGCGGGAGGAGGAACCAAGCAGATGAAACAGTTCGTTCTCTTGCTCCTCCTCCTCCTCCTGCTTCTCCTGATCTTCCCCCGCCTCCTTTCTCCTTTTTTTCCTTCTCCTTCTCCTCCTCCTCCTCCTCCTCCTCCTCCTCCTCCTCCTCCTCCCGTTCCTCCTCCACTTGTTGCACAAACTGAGTCTGACCTCTCTCCACTGATGCTGTGCTGGCTTGCCGCCGCCCCTCTCCAGTTTGGTCGCTCAATGCAAAACACCTAGGCCACCGTGAGGGCACCGAAGCCGCGAAACGAGCACGAGGATGACGCCTATTCCAGGCGGCTCCTGGGCGCCACAGGTACTCGGCGGGATTGTGGCAGCCGACCTCTTGGGAACTTTGTTGGGGTTCTCTGGTGGTGCATTCTGAGCACTCGGCGTGTCCTCTTGGCGGGATTGTGGCATCCGATCACCTGGGCTGGATTGTTGCATCCTCCTGGGCCTCACAGGTACTCGGCGGGATTGTGGAATCCAATCACCTGGGAACTCTGCTGGGGCCCTCTTGGGGTTCATTCTGAGCACTCGGCGTGTCCTCTTGGACCTCTTCGGGAGCTCCCCCTGGACGCTGTCTGCGCCTTGCTGGGCTTCTCTCTAGGGGCCCCAGAGCAGAGTACCTTCTTCCGAGACTCCCTCGAAGAAGCATTGCAGGCACTGCTGCCCTCAGCGGCTTTGGTCTCCGAGGCTCTTCCAGGGGAGGCTCCAGGCCCATCGTGGCCAGCTTCCAGCGGACTAGGGTCACCTTGGACACCATCTTGGCCAGCCCTCGGCCATGTACGACTGAAACGATGCTTAAGAAAATATGAGGTTTCGGCCAGAGTCTTGATTATTCTTATATTGCTTCAATGGAAAACCTAACTTTTAGTAGAAATTTGTTTTTTATTGAAATTCTGAGACTATGAATTTCTGAACCCATGATTTCTTAAGCATCTCGCAGGGTGTACGACTGAAAAACTAGTCGCACTGTAAATATGTTTCGAGAGATGATGCCTCTTTCCTCAATCCAATTCGACCTGCAGGCCAGCTGAGGAGCTGCGATGCGCACCAGTCGACAGGAAATGCTGAGGAGCACCAGCCCAAAGTACACCTTAGGCGATGCTTAAGAAAACTTAAGTTTTCGGCCAGAGTCTCGATTATTCTTAACTTTCCAATGTAAATCCCAAGATTTTGATAGAAGTTCGTGGTTTTTATTCAATTTCTGAGACTATGAATTTCTTAACCCATGATTTCTTAAGCATCTCGCAGGGTGTAAAGTATGCTCGGCGGTCTGGCGGGCTATCTCGGGGAACCGTGGGCCGCACCGGATCCATGCTAGGCCACTCTGGAGGCGTCTGGTGACCCGTGCGTGCGGAGGCCATTTTGGTGTCGGCTGGGTTCCGAGAGGTGCGCTGGCGAATTCACCCCTTCGAGGGGGACATTCGAGTCTCGCACGCCTCGCCACCCCCAGCAAGCGGATGTCGGCGGATTTGCGCTTCGTTGAAGTCAGTTCTTGGTCCGGTGCGTTGAAGAGGGAGCTGAACAATTCCGTCAGAATTGCGTCTTCTGTCGTTTTAGCTAACATCGGTTTACACGGCACCGGTTATTTGCGGGAAGTGCTCGGGATATTATTGAACGCGTCACGCGATGACCCCTCGACGCGGATCGTCTGGGCGGAGACTACAGCGACGCATTTCGAGTACGAAGCCGGTTACTACAGGCATCAGGTCGAGTGCCTTCATGCAGATTTGATGCGTGGCACTTCAACATGCAACCTTCCTGCCGACCTTTGGTGCAGTCCCTTCGACATTCGCGCCTTCGGGAACTCTATCGTTTGAAGACGCCTCCGGCGAGTCGCCGCCCCGGGTGCGACAGCAGGGGTCGAGAGCTCTTGGAGAGGTTTCGTTTAGATGGGCCAACGCTTGGGGGCGGCAAAGAGGGGGGTGACGACTAGGGGGGGATGGATATCATGGCGAGGGCCATAATATCTCCCCAGATTTCATGGTGATTCTTCTTATTTCAGTACGTCCCTGACCCCCCCCCAGACCGCGCACATGCCGCCGGCCATGATTTGCGTCCCCCCCTCTTGGACACGGCGGCGCAAGCCTTCGAACACCTACCTTTGAACACCTAAGCTTTGATCACTTGCCTCTGAACACGTACCATGCCCCCCACCCACCTTTGAACACTCACGACGGCGGCGCGCTGGAAGATACAGTAGGGCAACGTTCTTGGAGGGTGGTGCGGGCCACCTGAGCGAGGTCACCGTTAAGACACATGACGTGCTCGATTTGGTTTTGGTCGAAGCGCATGCTCTGGCAGATGTCCAGTCAGTGCTAAGCCACCCGGGAAGCGGGATTGCAAACCAGCCAGTTGATGTTCCATGGTCACTACAATGCAATACGGGAGGAGGCAACCTGCCCTGCAATGCGAAACAATGACACGCGTGCGCTGAAGACACTGGCCCTGGCGCAAGAGTTCGCCAGCTCGTTCTTGCACAACGTGGAAGGGTCACAAGAAAACGAGTCCGCAGAGGAGGGTTGGGCTACACCGGTGGGCGCGATCCGTGCGTGTGAGCAGGCTGTGCCAGATCTGATGTCGAGCAGCCGGCTCCAGTGGATCAGCCAGTGAACGTTGGACCTGGTCGATCAGAGGTCGTTGGCGCGATTGGAGGGCAACTCCGCCGAGCAGGAAGACCTCCCTCGTCAGGTGCGAAGAAGGGCCAAGGCCGACAAGACAAAATGGCTCAACCATTGCATCACATCAGGTTCGTGGGTTCAGATCGTCAGGAAGCCGCGAGGGCCGAAGCAGCCGAGCCTGCGCAACGCAAGTGGTGCGCTCACAGCAATCGATGAAACAAAAAGGCAGACGCAATGGTTGAACACTTGGAGAGCATCCACTGCCGAGGACGACGATCAATAAATGACATGGTGTGCCGCGTCGGCGGCGCCCTGGAGGATGATTAAGAACAACCGGCCGCGGATTGGGGAACTACGTTTCAATCATTCCCCCTTCTGCCGTCCTCGCGCGCGCGCCCTAATTTGGTATTGGCCAACTTGGTATTTTAATTCAAATCTGACGTAGAACTGGGAAGCCGACGTAGAATTGGCGTTTGATTGAAAATTGGAAGTTGACGCCGAAGGATTATTCAACGTAAAATTGGACGACGATGTGGAATGAGTTTGCGACGCAAGATCCGAAGCCGACGTGTAATATACCTATCTTCGAATATCAAATCGTTTTCCTTTCGTTTGAAGACCATGTAGAAATCAAAGAAATGTTGTGTGTAATCGTTATCCTTACTGTCTGTTCCTAGTCGTCATCTTCCATCACGTCTGGCCAAAACATTCGCGCCCCCGGTTTGAACCCCAAGCGTCAGGTCAATGCAGGCGTTTTTTTTGCTGTTTGAGAACTGGGCCGAATCCGTTATCTTTCTTGCGGAACAACAGGGCAGCGGGGTGCGACGACATCCCTGCTAAGTTTGGAAGACCTTTCCTGACTAGGAACAGCGAGTCACGCAATGCATGAGTACTTGTTGGATGAAGAAAGAAACGCCCAGAGACTGGCATAAGGCGCTGGTGACAGGAATCTGTTGAGAAAAGGGAGCCCAGACCTGCCCGAAAACTACCGCCCCATTTGTTGGCTGAGCCTCGGTTGCAACATATACGCTTCCTTGGTGAAGAACCGGCTCCTCGAAGCGGGTGCCGACGAGAGTCTTTCAAACTATAAATTCGGCTTCCGGCGGGGTCGCAGCACAAAGGGTGCTATTTGTTTTACGGGGATGCAGATCTTGGCAGAGCTGGCTGCAAAAAGCGGCCGCGCGTACATCCTGGTTTTGGAGCGGCAGCGGGCCGTCGACTCCGTGAACACAGAGACGACGTTCCCGGCCCTGGAAAGATTTGGCCTCTCCGAGCACATTCGCGATATGATCACCGGCGTGTGCACTGGCCGCGCCGTCGAGGTGAAAGACGCCGGCGGGCTTTCGCATGAGCGTGACTCAAAGCCCGGAGTCTCGCAGTGGTGCCCCCGTTCACCCTTGCTCTTCATCGCGACGTCGACAGTCGTCATGACAGACGCCAAGGGCGCTTTGGAGCAGCCGGAGGCGCCCCGCGTCGGCCTGCTGCCGTATGGCGACGACGCGCTCTTCATGGCTTGGACAGCAGAGGAAATGCTCATGCGTTTGCAGGCGCTACAGGAGGCGGCCGGCCGTGTCGGGCTAGAGCTGCGTTTGGGGAAGCTCCGACTCTTGCGCATGCGATGTGAAGGCGACGTCGCGACGCCGGCGGGCGACGCAACCGAAGCCGCGAAGACGCTGTCGTATTTCGGCACCACCATCAGCTGCGACGGGAGAGCGGGGGGATAACTGATTTGACTAGACGACCAGGGGCTACTTTCTCATCCCTTTCGAGTCTCCGGAGGGCGTGGGGCCACACAAGCACTGGCGAAACACGTAAGTTGGAATTGTTCAACGCGACAGTCGCGCCCTCGCTCGCTCGCTCCGCCTCGCCTCGCGTCCCCCCTCGTCGCGTGTCCCTCCCTCCTTTCGTGCGTCCTCCTTTCTTCCATCATGTAGCTCCTGCCGACGCGTCCTTGGGCGTGCGTATGTATGCCCTCTTGGAAGCCCAGTCTTTGCCGCCCCCGAAACGCACAAATTAATGGCACTGAGTGCTGCTCGGCACGAGGCACGGTATCCTCGGAGGCCTGGTGCCTGTGGTGCCTGGCGATGTCAGGAGGGGCAATTGGAGAGCTCCGGAGATGCAGACCAGGCCAGACTGCCGCAGGGCGCTGCGCGCCCAGCCTTCTCGTGGACAGACCTCAGGAGAACTGGACTCACTCGCTGTAGTTTCGCGTCGCGCCGACCGGCGGCGACCCCGCCGCCGGCGTTCAACGTTGAACGCCGCCAGCGACCCAGAATCGGTCGATGCTAAGCGGTTTTCGTTCCGGAAGCGGCCGATCGTTCAAGATTGAGCGATCCCCGCGGCGTCAGGAACCAAGGCCGAAGTCGATACGACACGAACCTGCCGTATCCGATGCCGTAATTCCTGTTGTTTCCATATGGTCTCTTGCGGGGCCTTCGTCGCCAATGCTGGAATTGCTTCGGGCCCCCAGTCATAACGCACCCAAGGGAGTCAGGACCTATATCAGTTGTTTGGGACCCTTGCAAGCCACAGGAGGCGCCGGATACACACTGGTGGTGCGCAATATGGCCGCCGTTGTGCCACACACTTTGTTACGCGTCGCGTCCGTATTAGGCATCGGGCGGTTTTTCGGCCATGTTTTCTGCATCCTGGGGTCCCTGGGGCTTGCCGAACGCATTTCGGGAGTCCCTGGGCCTGTCGGGGCGGCCTGGCTTGCCATCTTTAGGGTGTCTTGGGGCTGCTCGGCCACTTCTCCAGGTTTACGCGGAGCTCGTTGGGCCCCTCTTGGGCTTTAGGAGATTGGATGGTTTTCTGGGGTTCGTGCTTGGGATCGTGGAAACCCTTTTGCTGGTCGTTACGCGGGCAATGCAAGTCCATGTGACGGCCCCCGAACATGCGTCAAGTAATACGAAACATAATAATGATCCGATGTTAGCCAGCGGAACGTATTGAAAATCCGCAACAGTGTGTTCATTATTTTCTGGTCTGTCGCTGATTTAAGCTGCTTTCTCCTTTCGAAGGTTTCTTTTGGGGCCCCTTGGCTTGTTTTGGATATCGAAGGCGCGGTTTGTCCGCCATCCATGCATCATCTTGGCGTCATCTTGGGCCGTCACGGGCTCCTCCTGGGGAACCCTGGGTTCACGTGCGTTTGAGGACCCTCGTTTGGCACCCGAGGGTCCCCCTCCCTCCCCCACAAAGCGGTGCAGAACCGACTCCGCAGGCCAGGAGGGACGGGCACTTTCCACGGCGCACTTCGGGTGCCCGCACCACCCTTGCTTCCGAGGGGGCGGGGGGGGCAGGACCCCCCACCTCGATGGACCCGAGCCACCAACCTCAGGCGATCGCAAACATGGATCAAGGGGGTGTGGATTAGCGACGGGGCCCGACTCCATGGGACATCACAGATTTCCGCCGCTGGGCGAGGCGGCGCAGGCCGCATTTTGGGGAGGGCACTTCCCCCGATCCATGGATTTGGCGACCGCGCGCCAAGTCCATGGATCGCCAATCCATGCTTGCGCGCCCTCGGCAACAGCAACCCGTCGCCACATGATGGGCCGCCCGCGGGCGCGCTCAACCGCAACCGCGCCCACAGCCAGGACCCGCTGGGATGCTGCGGGGGGAGGGGGCTGAACCATTCTGCGAGTGGGAAAACATTGCCTTGGAATGTGAGGTCTTCTTGCACCGCCTGCGCCCAGAGAGGACCGGCAGGAATATGCACGATCGGCAAGAGATCGGGAACCGATGGTGCGGACGTTCACACACACAAGTTGCCCGCGTTATGGTCGCGCGTAGTCGCCCTCTTGTCCACGTGATCTGCCGCGCGAGTGGCCCCCGTAGGCCACCACGTAAGGATGCATGGCGCCTTCGCGCGCAAGCTGCAGGAGTAAGCTCGCTCGCCAGCACCCTTGTGCCCATGCGGTCTGCCGCGGCAGCCTGCGCAAGCCTATGGTCGTTGGGCCCTCGTGTGTGAGCCCCCCGCGTCCGTGCACCACCTGCTCCCAGAGGCTTGTTGGGCGCTTACAAACGACCAGATGATGAGCGCGTCCTGGCATCATGCATCACGCACCATTGCTAATGACCCAAGCATAACCAAGGACCCATATGACTCCCATGTTCATCATTGCCGTCCACGTCGCCTGAAGCACCATCGTGTCGCCCTCGTGTTCGACCACGCCCACACTACCGCCTTTGATCACGTATGAGATGTCTTGTCTTCTACGCGCCTCACCCGAGCCTCCAGCGACCGCGCAAGGGGGCTGGCGGATAACAATCAAACTGCCAAAATTTTCTTTGAGCTCGGTGTTGGCGATGTAATACCTGTTCTGCCGATTCACGCCCTCACGCAAGGCAGGTGGGATATGCACCCCGAGCCACGACAATCTTCATTCAGCCGCGTCGAGGGTAAGAATGGACGTGGCGACTCTGTGAAGTTTTCGCGTGATTGCACCCATTGGATGTATTCAAGTGCCTTACGCCATTCTGCCGACTCCCACGAGGAGTGAGTGTTTGAGACGATCGTGGAAGTGATGTCTTGGGTTCAGGAGCCTCCCGAATGAATCTGAGGGTCTCTTGGGATGCATCTCTGGGGCCCCTTGGAGAGCTCTTGGGGGCACCTGGCAGGCTTTTGGGGGCCTCGTGGGGGCCTCTAGGGGGCTTCTGGGGGTCGTCTTTGAGGCATCTTGGGGCCTGGAGGGGCCTCGGGGGTCACTGGGGGGCTCGAGGGGCCATCTTCGTGAGAAAGGCTCGGCATGTCAGTTCGTATTTTCCCTCATGGGCTTTCTTGGAGCACTCTTGGGGCCATCTAGGGGCTGTCGGGGGCCGCCTTGAGGGACCCCTGGGGTTGTCTTTGGGCCCTCTTGGGCCGTCTTGGGGTCTTTTTGGAGGCATCAATTGCCGGCTTGGGACGATCTTGGAGGCAGCTTGGGCCTTCAAGTTCACTATCAAAGTGTAGAATGCGAATGTGCGCAAATGCACGCTTCTCAAGGGAATGACATGATTTTGGCCTTTTTGGGATCTCTCGGCGATCCTCCGGGGGGCCTCGTGGGCCATCTTGCGGGCCATCTTGGATAGTGGGGCTACCATGGGTCGTTATGACGATCTCTTCGACTGTCTTGGCGCTTTGTCTGGGCCCTGCTGGGCTGCCTTGGGGCTTTTCGGGGGCTCCGGAGGCCTCGGGGGTTGCGTTAACGAGCTCGTGCCCCCTCCCCCAGGATGGCATTTTGGACCCCAGGGGAGGGGGGAAGGGGACGGGTGACAGCCAAATGCCTCACACGCCTTTTCGCCCCGGGCAAGCGGGGGTCGGTGGATTCTCCAGCCTTCTACGCACCTCAGTGGCAGATGTTGCTCGACGTGCTTCAGAGATCGCATACCTAAAAAGTGAATGCATGCGAGCTGCTGTTGTGATATGAAAGACGCCTTCGGCGAGTCAACGCTGGGTCCGTGAACTGTCGGGCGAAAGTGCAGCCACCTAGTGATCTGCATGTTCCCCCAGCCGCTGGGGAATCCGCTGTGGATAATATTGGGGGTTATCTTGGGGCTGCTTGGTGTTGTCTTCTAGCCCGTTCGGTTTTCTTGTTCGGTTTTCTTGGGAGCATCATGAGGCCCTCTTGGGCCACCCTGTGGCTGGGCCTTCCCAAGGGTGATCTTGAACCGTCCGGCGCCGTCGGAGGCTTTCAGGGTGGCATGACGTTATCCGATCCCGGGTTGCCCCCCGCCTCTCCCCCCCCCCCCGGGCATATGGGATCGAGTCAACCCCCGCCTCCCCGCCTCCGCTGGATGGGTACACCCGTGAGCCTCGCGACGGCACTGCGAATGGGATCTGCCCCCCCTCCTCCTCTTCCTCCTCCTCCTCCTCCTCCTCCTCCTCCTCCTCCTCCTCCTGCTCCTTCTCCTCCTCCTCCTCCTCCTCCTCCTCCTCCTGCTCCCCCCCTCTTCCCCCCCCCTCCCCCCGCGGCCGCGGCCCCCGCGGGCGGGGCGGGCCGTGGGGGAGGGAAGACGTCCCGCTGCCTCATCGCCGAGCCAAGAACCAGGAGTTCACCTCTCTTTCGGGCGCAGCCCGAATGTTCATAGGGCGAAGAGTCACCCCCACCCCCAATCCCGACTCCAATCCCCGAGCCGGCGAGTCGAGGGGTCGGGATTGGGGGTGGGGTGGGTTTTCTCCATTCTTGGGCCCCAAAAAGCCACCCCCACCCCCAGTCCCGACCTCCTGGGTCGCGGGTTCCAGGATGGGGTCGGGACTGGGGGTGGGGGTGGGTTTGCGCCTCCCCAGAATGTGGTTTCTCGCAAGGTAATTTGACTGGACTGGGTTGGACTGGACTGACGTGAAGTGAAGTGAACTGAACTGAGCTGAACTGAACTGCGCTGACCGGTCGCCCGGCGTTATGCGACGGTTTTGTTCGCGGCGGCGGAGGGCGCAACCTATGGCGCAACCGATGGGGGACGGATTCTCGGCCACCGAGGGCGCAACCTATGGCACAACCGATAGGAGATGTTTTTTTTGTTGTTCCGCCACCGAGGGCGCAACCTATGGCGCAACCGATCGGATACGTTTTTCCCATACCCTAAGATGGGGTTATTGTTAGTACTTGGACGCCTCCTACTCCTTCCTCTTCTCCTCCTCATATTCCTCCTCATACCTAGACTTACTCATACACATACTTACTCATACACAGACTTACTCATACTCAGACCTGGCCATACTAACTTGGTCATACTCAGACTTGCTCATTATCAGACCTACTCGCACTCAGACTTTATCATGCTCAGACTCACTCATACCCAGACTAACTCATACTCATACCTTCTCATTGTCTGATTTACTAACACACAGGGCGCTGGTTTCAGCAGCCCTAAGGGGAGCCGCCAAGGAGTATGACACGGTCCCGGTCGCGGCCGTTTTGTGTGGATGTATCTAGCGGTTTACCTGTTTTCTGTCCCAGCATCCTTCGCTTGGAGGGCAGATTATGAGGATGTCTCAGGCGGGGCGTTGGTTTCAGCACCCTTACGGGGAGCCGCCGAGGGGTATCACACGGTCCCGTTCGCGGCCGTTTTGTGGGGATGTCTCAAGCTGTTTGCCTGTCTCAACATTCTTTGCTTGGAGAGCAGATTGTGAGGATGTCTCAGGCGTGGCGCTGGTTTCAGCTACCTAAGGGGAGCCGCCAAAGGTGCTTTCACGGCTTCGTTCGTCGCCGTTCTGTAGGGATGTCTCTAGCGGTTTGCCTGTTTTCTGCTTTTGCGTTGTGTCCCGAATGGCTCCCCCCGTTGCGTACGGCGGTCAAGGAGGAGTGACCAGGTGTTGCATGTGCAGAGCTTGTGTCACCGTGGGATGTTGTTTTCTTTCTCTCCGGTGCTTTCAAAACTTGTCGTCGTCAGCGGGGGAGGGGACTTGAGAAGGTTCATTATCCCGCGTGCGTTTTTTGCTCGGGAGGGAACGTGTAAAAGGTTCATTCCCTAGCTGCGGGAGAGGGAACTAGAAAAGGTCCACTTTTCCGCTTGTGGTCGAACTGGAGAGGCAAATTGAAAAAGGTTCACTCTCCAGGCAGGGACACGGAACACGAAAAGGTTCATTTTCCCTCGCGTGGTCGGACTGAAGGGGACCTTGCAAAGGTTCATCCTTCAGTCGCGGGAAATGGAACTTGAAAAGGTCCACTTTCCAGCTTGTGGTCGAATTGGATAGGGAACTTGACAAGGTTCACTCTCCAGGCTGGAGAGAGGGAACTTGAAAAGGTTCACTCCCACTCGTGGTCGGATGAGACGGGAAACTTGAAAAAGGTTCACCCTTCAGCCGCGGGACAGGGAACTTTCAAAGGTTTACTTTCTCGCTGACGTTCGAACTGGATAGGGAACTTGAAAAGGTTTTCCCCCCATACGAGTAGGACGATTGAGGGATGTGAGAGGAGGAGGAGAGAGGAGTTTTGCTTCGTGTTTGGTAGTACATGGGAACTAGCGCAATTTTTTTGCGGGCGTTCGAGGGGCTTGAGAGATAATTTTTCCATCCGGGGCGGAACAGGACTTGAGACGTTGAAAGTTGGCGCAAATCAGTATAGCTTGCGATGCAAAATCGTCACGAGACGCGCCGGAGGGCCCCATGACGGTAAAACTATTGTTTTGGGTTCGTTTCTGGCGGCTCCGGGGGCTCAGAAAGGACCTCCTGGACAGGGGAAACTCGGAAGAGATCCCAACTAAAGGCATTCGGCCATATTCGCCACCGTGCCTGGGTAATGGGCGGGACAGGGAACTTGAACAGGTTCACTTCCCCGCTCGCGGTCGAACTGGAGAAGCAATTGGCAGGGACAGGGAACTTGAACAGGTGCACCCTCTTTCTTGTAGTCGGACTGAAAACGTAACTTGAAAGGGTTCAACCTTCAGTCGCGGGTAACTAAAGGAAGCAAGGGTGCAGCTTTGGTAGGTGGGCAATTATAAGAGGGCAACTATAAGAAGCAAGGGTGCAGCTTTGGTAGGTGCCCAATCGTCATCCGCCTGGGCGATTTCCTGCAGTTGACACCGACTGCGCAGCTCAGCCTCGTGACAGATCCCAAACGAGAAAGACGAAAACGGCAACGCCGTGCTTTCGGAGCCGCCTTCGCTTGAGATTCAGAACGCCCTCCGAGTCTTCAAGAGGATCACCAGTGTCATCGAGTTCCAAGGAACGGGGCGCTACGTCAAGGGCGATCCCATCGCAGAGCTCTTGAGCTGCATGCGGCAAGGCACACCGACCCCCGACCCTGTCTGGAGGGCCTTCGAGGCGTGGCTTGCGAAGGACAGCCGCCCCGACGCGAGGCCAGAGCTGGTCCCACGACACGCGCAGAAGGAGTTCCTCGAGTGCTACGGCTTGGCCATGCACTGGGAACCTCTGGCCCGCTGGATCACCGAGCGCGCGCGGCGCGACGCCCGGGCGCTCGAGGTGTCGTTGGTTGTCCAGCAGGCTGCACACGAATGGCAGACCATCAAATACAAAGAATCGTACTCCAGGATGCTGAACGTCGCCAACATTTACAACGCGGGCCGCATGCACGGCGCCCCCCCCCCCCGTGGGGGTGCGGGTTCGTTTCGTTGGCAAGCTCAATGGCAGATATGGTTTGGTCCAGGAGCAACGGGCGACCAGCTAAACTACCACAGCGGGTGCCCCGGCGAGCTTTTCAGGCCGCGCCGCTCGCCCTTTGGCACCTGGTTGCAGGTCGACGATTTCACGGAGGCGCGGAGGCGCCCGCGTGGAAAGATTTCATGGACTACGTGGGCAAAGATGAGAAGATTGCTCGCGGCCTCTTCCGCATGCACCTGATGGGGCCGACCTTCACCTGGGAGGCTTCGTCCGCGGCGCACCGCGCGAAGCGGTTTGGTTTCATGCTCTCGCGCGCGCACTACCTGACGACGACTGCCTCGCAAGGGCAGTGACCATTAACTGCGCGCGCCTGGCGCCTCAGGGGCGACGAGGCATCAACGATGACACTTGGTAGTTGAACCTCTACGTGATGTTCTCCCGCGCCACTCGGATGGCGGACATGTTGCCGGCGCGCCCGCCGCCTCGCTGGCTTTTGGGAAGAGGTCCGCCAGTGTCATTGACACGCGCTCTTCGACGCTTCGCGGCGTCTGAGGACTCGACGGTGGCGAGAACCGCCCCACCAGCTGGGGAGCACGGCGCAACGCCGCCAGAGGACGAGTGACGGCCCGTATTCTTTCTGGCCCGATGCCAAGTGCGGACGGCATTTTTGTTGCCCAGATCCCTCTGCCGCTTGCCTGGCGCTGCGCAGCCCGACGCCCAGCGCAGACGACTGTCTGCTTGTTTTTACCTCTGTCTCCGCGCCCAGCTATTTCCCTGCCTTCGCGCTGAGTCAAACCTGATCCGATGCCAAGTGCGGACGGCCAATGCGCGAACGTGTTCACTTTGCCCCATCATCCTACGTTTCTCTTTGGCGCTCGCCCAAACATGACCCGATGCCACGTGCGGGCGGCACTCCGAGTGAAGTTCTCAATGGTTTCTTTTCTTAGGTCGCCCCATCTTGGCGTGGGCGGCGCAAGCGAGCGACTTTTGCCGCGGTGTTTGCGGCGCAGTGACATTCTGTTCTTTGCGCTCGCAAAAATTATGTGCTGACATATTCTTGCTGATGAACATATACATGCGTTGGATGTGCAGCCGAACTGCGCGCGCGTGCTCGTCGCTCACGTAGACGCGCTCCTATAACAGAGCTATCATAGACAGATGATCACCATGGCACTTCCCTACACTATGAGATGCACAGATGGCGCTTCTGGTTGGACGCTCATTAAATATCTCATAATCCAAGATTACCTTCAGAAGAAGGGTGCTCTAATAGGGAGTCGCACGCAGTGAGTTATTATAATTGGCGGCCGAGGGCGCAATCAATGGCGCAACCGACCAGAGACGGTTTTATTCTCGGCCGCGAGGGCTCAATGGATGACGCCACCTATCGGAGACGGCTTTATGTTCGGCGGCCGATGGCGCAACCTATTGCGCAACCGATAGGCGTCGGTTTTATTCTCGGCCGCCGTGGGCGCGACCTATGGCGCAACCGATAGGAGACGGTTTTATTCTCAGCCGCCGAGGGCGCAACCTATGGTGCAAACAGTAGGAGACGATGTTATTCTCGGCGGCCGAGGGCGCAACTTACCAGTAGGATACGGTTTTATTCTCCGCCGCCGAGGGCGCAACCTATGGCGCAACCGGTAGGAGGCGTCTGTATTGTCGGCGGCCGGCGGTACAACTTATGGCGCAACGACTCGGAGACGGTATTATTCTCGGCGGCCGATGGCGCAACAGATGGCGCAACCTACAGGAAACGGTTCAACCGAGGGCGCAGTCTATGGCGCAGCCAACCGGATAGGACACAGTTTGATTTTTCGCCGCAAAGGGCGCAACCTTTGGCTCAACTGGTATGAGACGGTTTTATTCTCGGCCGCCGAGGGCACAACCTATGGCGCAACCGATAAGCGACGGTTTTATTCTCAGCCGCCGAGGGCGCAACCCATGGTGCAGCCGACAGGAGACGATTTGATTTTCGGCGGCCGAGGGCGCAACCAATGTCTGGGACGCCGTCAACGCGCTCACCGTGCTGGGGGCATCCGAGCAGTACGAGGACGAAGCGTGGGCATCCAAATGCGTGCGGGGCTACGCCCGATTTGTGCTCGCCGTCTGGGCTCGCGGTAGGGCCCAAGCGGCGAGCTGTTTTTTGACTTCGTACAAACGCACAGGAGGCCCATTGGTGTGGAGGGGAAGGAAGGGAGGCGGAGGGCGGTGGATGGGGGGGGCGCGAGGGCGGCGCGCGCCCGAGCACGACGCCGCGAACATCCGATAACAAAGGGGTCACAGGGCCTCGCGAAGGGACTCGTTCCCCCCCCTTTGTGGTCGCACCCCGGCGGGCGTGGCGTGCATGGTCGGTGCTGCCGCCTTCCGCCCAGTCACTCACTCACTCAGCCATGGCGGTAGATCGTCGTCGTGCAGCCACGTGTCCTGCCCCTCCCCCTCGGCTGCGGGCCCGAGGTGGGGGGGGGGGGTTCATTAAGGAAAAGGTGAAAAGAGAAAAACGGGTAGAGCAAAGTGGTAAGCACCGAGCCGCGCCACACCTCGGATCCCCCACCTCCGCCCCGCGGGCGTGTGGTGGTTCGTCGTCGTCGTGGTCCGTCTCCGTCTTCCGTCGGCGTCGTCGTCGTCGGCGTCGTCCCCACCCCCATCCCACTTGGGGGTGGGGTGGGGCGGTGGAACCTTGGGGCCCGTCCCATTTCGGGGGGGCCATGTGAACACTCTATAAGGAATCTAATATACCCCTCTTGGGGCCACTGTTGGGCCGTCGTTGGGATATCTTGGGCTGTCTTTCGACTGTGTTGGGCCGTCTTGGGTCCATCTCGGGGTTTCTGTTTGTCTTGGGGGTGATCTTGGGAGCCTGCTGGCCCGTCTTGCGCTTTAGAGGCCCGAAAGAGGCTAGGACTGAAACATCAACACACAATACCGGAACATCAGTGATGCTTGCTTCTTAGGATCCAAGTTGGGGTCTTCCTGGAGCCCTCTTGGGGAGTATTGAAGGTTCTTGAGCTGCCTTTTGGGGCCGTCTCGAGGCATCTTGAGCCAATTCGGAGGCCACTTGAACTATCTTGGGATAACCTGAAGGCGATCTTGGCCGACTCGAACAGGATGTTAGCCCGTCAATCCAATGTGTCTCGGGGTCCAGCCACAAGAGGCGCGGTATGCCGAACGGCCGTCGGGAACCTGCTGGGAGTGCCAGAAATAACAAAACGTATACAGTATTGCATTTGGGATACCTCCAGAGTTTATCTGGCGAGCGGTCTCGAGTCCCGGGTCAGGCGCACTCTTCTGAGGATTCTAATTGGATGCCCAAGGTATCCATCGGTTGTTGAAAGCAGGTGCTCCTGGGTTCCAGATTCCGATCTACTTTTAGCGCCTTGATTCTTCAATATTCGAGTGTTCTTTTTATCTTCCTCAGGGGGCAGGCGGAGATCAAATATACTTCCAAAGCCTTCCTACTTCATGCTTCAGCCCATTTCATCCGACCGATGGGCAATCATATCTGAAAGGGCGCGTCTCACTACCAGGGGGGCCCCAGCTTCAAGCTACCCCCCCTCCTTTGGAAAAGAGGGTGGGGGGGCTTCCGAAGCTCCCCCCCCCTTTTGTGGGCATGTATTAGTTTTGGGGGGGCCCTAGCTAAAGGGGGGCTTGGAAGCTACCCCACCCCCCTTTTTTCGGGTCCTGGGGTCAGCCCAGGCTTCCCTTTCAAAGGAGGGGGAGGTACTTCCGAAGCAATCCTCCCTTCCTTTTGTTTGGATTTCGTAGCTGGGGGCCTCCCTGGCTAAAGGGGGGGGCTTGGAAGCTACCCCCCCTCCTTGTCGGGGCCCGGGGTAAGCCCAGGCTCTTCGTTCCAAAGGGGGGGAGGCTTCCAAAGATATCCCCCCTCCCCTTCTTCTGTTGTTGGCGTTTCCAGCTGGAGGGCCCTGGCTGAAGGGGGGGGCTTCGAATCTGCTTTCCTTATTTGGCTTTCGGTGCCCCGTTGGTCTTCGGCGTACTTGTGGTTTTCGGCGCTTCTTTGGTTTTCGGCGCCTCTTTGGTTTTCGGCGCCCCGTTGGGCTTCGGCGCCCCTTGAGTTTTCGGCGCTTCGTAGGTTTTCGGCGCCCTTTTGGTTTTCGGCGCACCTGTGGTTTTCGGTGCTCCTCTGGTTTTTGACGTTCCTTTTGATTGTCTGCACCATTTTGGTTTCTCCTCGTCAAGCGGCCTGACCAGTACAGGCCGTAGTTTGGCATCGCTTGGTATCTCTTGGAAGCGATTGTGGTCAAAAGCGAGGCAGGTTTGTTTGCCCCCTCAACAGTGCACTGCGTAGCCTGCACCCACGCAGTTGGCAAAACGCAGACTTTCACCACGCAGTCTGCGCCACGCAGACGGCACCACACAGCTTGCACCACGTAGCTTGCACCACATAGCTGACGCATCTGCAGTGCAACAGTGTACTGTTTGGGATCCACGCTGGCTGACATTGTTTGGGGTTCGGGCCCAGGGACGTGGATGCTGGCTGGGGAGGATCATTGTAAGATGCTGGTGACAAAGGAGGGCATTGACGCAATAGAACGCCCCCTTCTGCTCCTGCTCCTCCCCAGATCCCCCCCCCCAAACTCAGAAGAGCTCCCTGGAACGACCCTACCGCGCCCTATGGGCCTCCATATTATGAGAACCGTCCTCCCTCCTGTCTCCCTCCCTCCTTCATCTCTGAGGCTGGAAGGCCACCCCACCCTCCTCCGTCCTCCGTAGGGAACCCTCCAGGGCCTCCCTCGTCCCTCTCCCTCTCCCCCCCCTTCCCCCCTTCCCTTCTCTCCATCTCAGATGCTCGAAGTCTACGCCTTCACTCTCGTTCCACCTCCTGCCCCCCGTTCCTCCTCCTTAGACCTCCTACTAGACCTCCTGGACCCCTCCCCTGCACCAGGCCGGCTTTCCATCCTGGGCCACCTGTTTTTGACGTCCCCAGGTCCCGGAAATGGTCCCTGGACGACGAATACGGCACATGGCATTTGGCTCGTTTTTTTTCCTGTCGCTGGCGAGTACTGGGCGCGGCGATGACCAGGATAAGTCGTTTTATAGCTTTGCGGAACGCTGTCAGAGCTTCCCGGAGTTCCTTTTTAGAACAGTTCGCGCTCGACACATCTTCCAGAATTCGCCGATCACAGAGATACCCGGTGAGTCCCGGTCCGATGCTGTCGCGGTCTTGGTTTCGTCGTAGGACACATGAGGAGAGTGGAGGGGTAGGAGGAGGAGGAGGAGGAGGTTTTAGGGGCAGGGGGAGGAGAATCGGGTAAGGATGGTGGAGAAGAGTTGGGAGGAGAATGAGAAGGAGGAGGAGGAGGAGAAGGGTAGGAAGGACGGAGGAAATAGTGACAGGGCATAGGGAAACGGGGAAGGCAGGGAGGGAGGAGCGGGATGGGGGATGAAGTATCAGAGACCAGGAGTGGGGGAAGGAAACTTGGGAGGATATCGTTGGAGCGGGAGGGAGGAAATACGACGAGGATCAGGATGAGGGTTCTTAAGGAAAGACGACGAGGTCGTGACGACGAGGAACAGTCATGATGAGTAAGATCAAGAAAACGACACGATGATCAAACGCATGGGAAGGATAAGGAGCAAGATGATCGAACGGCACGGGGGAGTTGAGAGAAAGAGGAGGAGGACGACAGTAGAGACTGAGGGGAAGAAGGTGGAAATGAGGTGGAAAGCAGACATGGATGGAGGATGACCAACAGCAGCACGAATGATGCACAAATCTGGAGAGGAGCAGGAGGGGATGGCGTTAGCGGCGGGAAGAGGAGGAGGAGGAGGAGGAGGAGAAGGATGATGATGATGATGATGATGATGATGAGGAGGAGGAGGAGGAGGAGGAGGGGATGGAGGAGGTTGCGCAGCGGGTAAGGAGATGACAATGTAGGTGAGGCGTATGCCTCTCGCGACTCACATTCAGCCTTCTGCAATGGTTGGCTTTCCTTCGTTGCCCAAGCAGGACTTCTTCCCCAAGGGCCACAACCAGCGAGAAATTGCGAGGATGATGGACATGTTTGTGAGCACAGAGCCGGACTCGACGTGTTTTTCTTTGCGCGTCGGGGCGTCGATGACATGGATTGAGCGGTTGACACGGCGTTGTCCGTTTGGAGTTGACGTCTGCACACAGGCCCCTCTTGGTGCAGCATATTGCCGCGCGCACAAATTCGCGAAGCACGTCGCAAAAGGGTCGCTCGAAGACGTGGATGCATCTGTCGGCATATGGTAGGTGGGGGGGTGCCAGGTGTTGTTTGTCGCCTTCGGTGTTCGCGTTCCCAGGGTCGCGTGGTCTCGCCAGTGGCTCTCCCCTGGGCGCGTAGCGCCCTCGGGGACCTCTCTTAAGGTTTAAGTCGGGCCTGTCCCTCTACAGGGGGAATCTGCAAAATAGTCAAACATAGTATGGGGACAATTGTTTTGAATATGTTTGAACATTTTGGGGTATGTTTGGGGTATGTTTCTTTTTACATCGAAAATACCCCTGTAGGGGGACACGCCCGACTTAACTTTAGGTATGGAACTTGGAACAGATGGCGTGAGGGATTTCGGAGACGAGCAGCGGTACGTTATATGGAAAGCGCACGATGACATGCAGTTGGTTGTTCGCCCCGACTCTTGTTGTCTGCCACGTGTCCTGACGACGAAAGTCACCGTGCGTGATTCGAGCTTTACCCGCACGAGCTCCTAATCGTGTGATGCGTCCCTCTCTCCCTGTCTTCGGCCTACTCACCTCGATGCGTCCTCGCTAGCGCGCGTGCTCACTGGCCGCGACGATTCTCGCCGGCCCCGCCGGTGACGTGAAGATGAACGAGATACAGACGTTGCCGTCGTCATTGCTGTCCCTTCCCGCCTGCACATCCTTACGGCTCCCCTATCTGTCAAATGGTATCGCTCCGAGTTGGGCCTCTCAATCTCTCCGCCGAGTTCCCTGCGCGTGTGCGAGGCGGCGCTGGGAGGGACGATGGATAGGCCGCGTGGGAGATGTGCCCCTCCCGTTCTCCTGCCGTCTCCATCCTCATGCTCGTTCCTCCTTGGCCCCCCCCGTCGTCCCACCTCTTTGTGCTCCACCTCCCCTCTCCTCTCCCTCTCCTTGCGCCTCCGCCTCCTCATTCTATGTTTCCTCATCCCCACCCCGTGTCCTCCGCCCTCTGTCCTCCAAAGGTCATCGTTGCCCCTCGTTCCTGCTGCTCATCCTCCTCCGCATCTGCCTTCTCTCTTCTCGACCTCCGTTTCATTCTCCCCCTCCTTTTGTTGCGTTCCCTCCTCACGGGAGTGGGAATGGAGGTGAGGTGAGAGGCGATGGATGATGCTTGAAGTAGGGGTGAGGGAGGCAGAAGGGATGCTGGACGGGGAAGGCAGAACAGGACGAGAGAGGAGACCTCAGAGAAAGGGCGGAGAGGGGCAGGAGGAGGGGGGAGGAAAGATGCCAGATGCGAGAGGAGGAGGAAGAGAAGGAGGAGGAGGAGGAGGAGGAGCAGGAGCAGGAGGAGGAGAAAGACAAGGACGAGGACAAGGGCGAGGAGGAGGAGGAGGAGGAGGAGGAGGAGGAGGAGGAGGACGAGGAGGGGGAGGGGGCGGAGGAGAGCAGGCCGTTGCCGCTCCCGCTCCGGGCGCCGCGTCGCCCCGGCACCGCGCCGCGTGGGCGGCGCAGGCCTGCGGGGCGGCCCCTCGCCGAGGCGCCCGAGCGGCCTCCGCGGAGCGGGGTGTGCGGCCGCGGCCGCACGGGAGCGGCCCGCCCCCTGCGGAGAGGGCGCGGCCCTGGCCGTGCAGCGGGCGGCAGCGCCCCGGCTGGGTTTCAGTCGGGCGTGCCCCCCCCCTATAGGGGGAGCTTCGAAGAAAAATTTGAAAATACCCCAACAATGCCCCCAAAAAGGAAAAAAAACAAAACAGTGTAGTCCCCAGACGTTTTTTTGGCTCATTTTGGGTGTATTTTTTTTGTTTCGTCGAAAATTCCCCTTTAGGGGGACAGGCCCGACTTAAGGCTGGGTGTCGGCCGGCAGTGGGAGGCGACGGTGAGCCGAGCACCCGGCTCACAGAACAACGGACTGAACATGGATGTTCAAAGCTCCGATCAGATGTTGTGGATCGGCGCCGGGCCCCCCTCTGGCAGCACCACCGGCGGCGCCCCTGGCGCGCTCCGCCCGCCAGCAGGGAGGCGGGTCCAGCTTCGATGAAAGAAGTCTGCGCGGAGCTCCGAAAGCCTATGTTTGCGCAGTTCGTTTGTTCAATATGAGCACGGTGCGAGCGATCCTCTGAAAGTGTTTGTTCATGCATCCTTGAAATCTCAGCTGATCGGCAAGTGGCGGGGCGATACTCTACGGGGCGCCGCGAGTGGTATGACATTCCGCAGGCTGTGGGGTGGGCATTGGCTGATGGGAGCCAGGCTCGGTATATACAAACAGGCTGTGGGGAGGATGGGGGCGCCTTTTACTCACCCTCCCTCCTCTTCCTGTTGTCGATTGCGGCGACATGGTGGACCCCGTCACGACTCGGTCCTTGGGGCACTGCCCAGGTTGAGGGAGGGGATGAGAGAGAGAGAGAGAGAGAGTGTTTGAAAATCAGTAGCTGAAATGAAGGTGTGGTGGAAACGGGGAGGAGGGGGCAGAGAGCCAGGGTTCAGAAAAGAGTGAGGCGGTGACGGGCAGGGGTGGAGGGAAATCATAAGCGATCGAGGAGGAGAAGAGGGGCGGGGGAGGGGGGAGGATGCGGAGGAGAGGCGAGGGGAGAGGAGGGCATGAACGGTGGATGGAGCACGGAGATAAGGGGGGAGGAACATGAGCAGGAGGAGGACGGATGCAGGAGGGGTTCGCCCCCTGCCGCCGGCCCCCTCTCTCGGATCATGGGCTATGCAAGAGCTAACTCATGAGGCCTCGGCGCCGCCGTGAAGCAGCATCGGCAAGAGAAATTGAGATTCTGATGATATTGTTGAACTCAGTGTTGCATTTTGAACCTGCCTCCGTATGCTGTACACTGAGGTTTCCCACAGAATTTCGGACATGTGGCAATTCCCATTGATTTTTCGACCCTGACCCTGCTGATTTGCATGAGGGGCGCCGCCGAATTTCAGAAATGTGGCAAATCCAATAGGTTTTTCGACCCTGACTCCGCCGATCTGCGTCAGGTGTGCCGCCGAATTTCAAAAATGTTGCAAATCCCATGGGTTTTCGACCCTGACTCCGCCGATCTGCGTCAGGTGTGCCGCTGGATTTCAGAAATCCCATTTGTTTTTCGACCCTGACTCCGCCGATCCGCGTCAGGGGTGCCGCCGAATTTCAGACATGTGGTAAATCCCATTAGTTTTTCGACCCTGACTCCGCC
>CAUYUJ010007269.1:160000-162500 GCA_963575745.1 Prorocentrum cordatum | reverse complement strand
AGGGGTGGAGGATGGAGGAGGAGTTTCATGAGGATGAGAACGGAGGGAAGTACGGAGGAGTGAGTCGCAGGAGGAGAAAAGTGGAATGAGGTATCCGTCGGCGCGTCCCGCTAGCGTGGCTGGGTTGTGGGCCATGAGCCTCGTGGATGCTTCTTGGGGGTGCTTCTTTGGGGCTTCGTGGGGGCCTCTTGGGTGCCTCTGCGGGCCTCTTGGCGGTTTCGGGGGTCCTCTTGGCACAAGAGGGCGGCTCGCGGGGCCAGTTCGGGTTCCACCCTCTGGAGCCGAACACCTCTTCAACACACACACACACACAGACACAGACACACACACACACGCACGTATCAAAAGCACGATTGCTGGCCTGGGCCGAAGGGGGAGTCACGCGGGGCGTACCGAGAGCCACGCGCCACGCACCACGAACTCCTCGAGTTGTCGAGTTGGTGGTGCAGGGAGGAGGAGGAGGAGGAGGAGGAGGAGGAGGAGGAGGAGGAGCGGGAGGAGAAGGAGAAGGGGAGGGTCCAGGCGGTGGAAGTGGGCGGCTTGTGAGGCGCATAGGAGGCGAACGGGTCGTAGGAGGGTGCGAGGGTGTCCAAGTCGCCTCCTGCATGGTCCCTCCCTCGTCTGTCGTTCCTCCCTCCTTCCCTCCTCCGTGCCGCCTCCCTTGCTCCCTCTTTTCGTTTCTCCCTCCCTCCTGCTGTCTCCCTCTCCCCCCCCCCCTCTCCCCGCCCCCCCCTCCGCCGCCTTCCCCCTCTCAGCTCACTCCTAGCTCCCCGCTTTCCCGTGTTGGTCCGACGTGGGACGAGGTCTCCACCCCCGAGTTGCCATGCGTGTCAAAGGGTTGACGTTGATGGCATGACTGTTGTGGCAGCGGCGACCGTCCAAGCGACCTCCCCGCTCCCTCCCCCCCCCCCGGCCCTCCCGAGCCATGGACTGCACACGACGCGGGCCCCCCCGGAGTTGTCGACTCCACCATTGGAGCCGGCTTTCCGCCGCGGGTCGTTCTTGGGAATGGCCCCTGGGCCCGAGACGGGCCCCCATGAGGCCGAAGCAGCCGAAATCCGCACATAGCTCAGAGTGCAACTCCAACGAGGTTAAATGCTTGACGCGTCGCGTATCCCTACCAGGTCATCCAGAAATGGTGCCCAGCCAAGTTGCCTCTCAGGGTGTCCTCGGATGTCTCTTGGAAGCTTTCTGGAGGCCTCGTGGAGCGTGTTAGGGGCCTCTTGGCTGGCCCGGAAGGCCTTTTGGAGCGTCGTGGGGTGCCTCGGAGAGCCTCTTGGGGCCTCCTGGGAGCCTCTTGTAGGCCTCTTGGGGCGCCTCTTGGAGGCCTCTTGGGCGCATCTTCAGGCCCTCTTGAGGCGCTCTTGGGAGCCTTGGGAGCGCTCTTGGGGCCATCCTGGAGGAGATCGAGCAAACAAGATTCATGAGGGGACAAAAACACACAGATACAATTCATCGTCGATTCTTAGAACATATGGGAAAATATGGGAAGTGGGGGGGAAGACAGAAACCCAGAACATCTGGGAGAATATTGGGAATTCTGTGAAGTTGTGCGTATTTATTTGTGTGTCTCAGGGCACAGCCGCGCCAGGTGCGCCACGTTCGGGGCACGTGCACAGTGCGGCAGGTGCGCCTGCGCACGTGACAGCACACATCGGGAAACATGTCGGCCCCCACCATCCTCTTCTAAAACAAATGCCCATCATCGTGTCTGGCGGGCTTGCGCACAGCAGGCCACCCGCCACCACCCCCGCCGTCCCGTGAAAAACCACTTGACAATGATCGCGGGGTGGCCGCACACGATCCAGATTCAGCCGCGAGGTGTATTTTGTTTTGTGGTTTGTCAGGGACGGTACCACTGCGCTCAGCAGACAATATGCTGACACCCCCGCCATCCCGTTCAACTAACAATACAAAGTACTTGCGGGCCTCACGAACATGACTCCAGAGGTTGGCCCAACGAGTACTGTGTATTGTTTTCTGTCGGGGATGGTGGGGGGGGCGCATCTGGTTGGTTGCGCATGCTCCGAATTTGGAGGCTGAGTGCGTTTTGTTTCGTTTTTGAAAGGGATGGTGGGGGTGTGTGAGCATGGTTCGTGCTTGGCTGCCGGTCTCCCAGGGGAGGGGGTGTAGGTCGATGAGGATTTCGCCCCCTATCGCCGCCCCCTTTCTCAGATAATGGATCATACAAGGGCTACGTCGTGAGGCCTGGACGCTGCCTCGAACTAGTGTCGGAACCGCATGCAAGGACGAGAAGTAGTCGGCAAGAGAGATGTAGACGTTTTCGTGCGATATTGCTGAACTCGGTGCTGCGTGTTGGATTTGTCCCCGCATGCTGTGCCGTGGAGGCCCTCTTGGAAAGACTGGGGGCTGCTTGAGGCCAGAGTACCGTTTTTTTATACATGCTCCGCGTGCGGATCATGTGTTAGAAATGCAAGGGTTTAGTATTAACAACAACGACGAGTTCATGCATGAATTTACTCATAAACTAACCATGTAA